>JACEVL010006449.1:2222500-2292500 GCA_020284085.1 Aporrectodea caliginosa
GAAAAAAGTTTTCTGGGACACCCTAATATATACATACATATATACATACACATTTACCTTTTCTGGCAAACAATGGTGCAAGTCAAAGGGTTAAAGTGATCAGTTTGACCAGTCTTCATGAGACTGTTCAGTGTTCACTACTAAAAATAGAAGCATACAGGCCTAATTTTTATTTAGTGCCATTAATTAATGACAGGTTATCAACCAGTGGTGCTAGGCATTTGTGTGTAAAGACTTGGTAAGTTGTAAGAAGTTCACCTTATACCAAAATATAAGGATCAGAAAAGTGTATCCAGAATTGAATTCAGCTTTGAAGATGAAATCTTTATTATACAACCTTTATATGTTTCAGTGTCTTAACGATTTGCTTAAAATATGCTATATATTATGTATTTGGATAAATACATTGATATGATTTCCAATGGTTGAAAGTGTCAAGTCTATTAGGAAGAATGCTTGAGTACTAGAGTTGTCTTGACAATTTGCCTAGTGCAGAGAATTATATGTAGTGTGATGAAACCATACATTATGATTATGTAGTTCTGCTTGAAAGTGCTGTATGTAAGGTTTTCATTTCTTTTCAGGTGCAAATGTGGACATGCTCGCAATGAGCACCCAGATTCGGCCACAGAACAAGTTTCCAGAAAGGTTTTGTACTTTGGTGATAAGTGGAGTCCAGAAGTTAACACTGTTACCTTTCCCACAGATGCTTATGGTACAATCGAGTTCCAGGGTGGATCACATCCAAGCAAGGCAAAGGTTGTTATGCTAGTTTTAGGTTTTTTGAAGTCAGATGTTCATTTTAAATGAACTTACTGATGAAACGTTCTTCATATGTTGTGTTAAACCAGTTTCTTGCTTGTTCACAAGTTTCATGTGTCTACTGACATTGTTTTACCTTCTGAATGTTCTTGTCTTGGCTGTGTAGAAGATGAAGAAAAGCAGTCCCTTAACCCTTTCAACCCGGCGCTCCCAGGCGTCCTGGGTTAGCGAAATCGGTTTCTCGGGTTGAAAGGGTTAAGCTAGCGTGAGAGGCAGCCATGGGTGTGAAGTGTTAGTGACTTCATTTTTCTTAGCCATGGCATATGAGGGCAGATGGCCAGTCTGCTCCCTCGCTGTCTTGTCTTCCTACCGACAATGTACTTTATATAGATTGCTTAATTGGCTAGGGGCACAGGTGGAGCTGAAATATTGAAAAAGATTTATGGCCTGGTGGGGATTTGAATCCCTACCTATCAATTGACAGTCTGGTACCCTAACCTATTATGTCAAAACTATCACATAGCTAGTGTATCTATTCTTTAATGCCTAACTCTTTTCCTCTGTGGCATATGATTTCAAACATAATTTTTAAGAAACTCTATGTTTTGTTGATGAATAAGAATATGTGAGATTTTGCCAGTTGCCTATTGAGTGCTGAGAAACTTTGTGCTGATAAGTTCTAGGTTCTGCATGTACCCATAGATTAGAATGAAAGTTCTGACAGTTGAAGTTTACTCGTTCTTCATGTGTTTTACAGTTTGTGCGCCTGGCGTTTGATACCAGCCCCGACAAAATATTGTCTCTGCTGCTCAACTCGTGGAAGCTTCAGCTGCCGAATCTTCTCATCTCTATTCAAGGGGGAATCTCAAACTTTGACCTTCAGCCAAAGCTTCAACAAGCATTTCGTGCTGGTCTGCTGAAAGCGGCAAAGACCACAGGTGCATGGATCGTAGCAAGTGGGACTAACACTGGTAAATACTTCCCAATTACCAGAACACTTTTCAGTAGTATTTCGCAGTAACGGATCAGTGCTATGTAACTGTTGGCCATAACATTACATTACCATTGCAGTACACATGAAAAAAAATGTGTTTGAATAATAAGTATTAATTGTGTTTTGTCTTGACCAATTTTTTATCAGTTTCTGTTGTTCTTGTGGATATTGCTAAATTAACAGTTTAAATTGACATTCTTATTGTATTTAAATTGATATAAATGATATTTTCATCATCTTTAAATTAACAGTTTTGTGACTATTAAATTGTTAAATTGATAGTGTTATTATCATTTAAGGCTTATAGCAGCATCTTTGCCAATGTTAATTGGTGGCTGAATTTGAATGTCTCGTGTCACTTGGCAGGAGTAATGCGACATATTGGTGATGCCCTTGGCAACACACTAATGCAGTCTAGAAACGACATTGTTACAATTGGTATTGCACCGTGGGGTGTCGTTCAGAACAATCGCTACCTCATTGGCACTGACGTAAGTTGTTTACATGCGTTTATAGAAACTGGTAATGCTTGTTTACATGCATTTAGAGAAACTGGTAACACTTGTTTATGTGCCTTTATAGAAACTGGTAACACTTGTTTATGTGCCTTTATAAAAACTGGTAACACTTGTTTATGTGCCTTTATAGAAACTGGTAAAACTTGTTTACATGCCTTTATAGAAACTGGTAACACTTGTTTATGTGCCTTTATTGAAACTGGTAACACTTGTGTATGTGCCTTTATGGAAACTGGTAACACTTGTTTATGTGCCCTTATAGAAACTGGTAACACTTTTTTACATGCCTTTATGGAAACTGGTAACACTTTTTTACATGCCTTTATGGAAACTGGTAACACTTTTTTACATGCCTTTATGGAAACTGGTAACACTTGTTTACATGCCTTTATGGACACTGGTAACACTTGTTTATGTGCCTTTATTGAAACTGGTAACACTTGTGTATGTGCCTTTATGGAAACTGGTAACACTTGTTTATGTGCCCTTATAGAAACTGGTAACACTTTTTTACCTGCCTTTATGGAAACTGGTAACACTTTTTTACATGCCTTTATGGAAACTGGTAACACTTTTTTACATGCCTTTATGGAAACTGGTAACACTTGTTTACATGCCTTTATGGAAACTGGTAACACTTTTTTACATGCCTTTATGGAAACTGGTAACACTTGTTTACATGCCTTTATGGAAACTGGTAACACTTGTTTACATGCCTTTATGGAAACTGGTAACACTTTTTTACATGCCTTTATGGAAACTGGTAACACTTGTTTACATGCCTTTATAGAAACTTTGTGGCACTGTGATCCTATGATTAAAGTATCTGTTGACCGAGGGGCAAATACAATCACAGCAGTCCATCAGGAGAACATGTTTTATATTTCTGAATACCAATAGGTTAATATCTAATGTAAATTACTTTGTTACCAGTCCAGAGAGGTATTAATCTAATACTGAAGTGACTGGCCTGGAACCATCAGCGATGACTTGAAATACCTGGAAATGTCGTTGGAGGAGGCGGAGCAGCTGGCGAGTTGAGCAGAGACGAGTGGAGGAGATGCGTTGCCCAATGTGCAGACCTGCACGGGAAGGTCTAAGTTCTAAGTTCTGAAGTGATAGCAATGACAATAAAAAATGGTTAATTGTGGTTTGTTTGTTTGCAAGTCATTTATTATTGAATGTCTCTGGCTGCATTGGTTACATCGAATTGTTAGGAATTAACTTGACTTAACTTCGTACCTTGTGTTTTTGTTTCAATTTTTGTAGCATGTGATAGAATACCACGCTGTTCCAGAGCCTAGTAGCACAAGTGTCTTGCTAAGTCCAAATCAGTCCTACTTTCTCCTAGCTGATAATGGAACCATCGGAAAATACGGCTCTGAAATTCTTCTTAGAAGACGACTGGAGAGATACTTGTCACAGCAGAAGTTTACGAACAGTAAGTAACATGTTCATTGTGGGACATGACAGCCTTCTCTGAGTCAGCAACTCTGTAAGAGTAAAATGGTAAAAATGAGATGTAGGACGTGATGGGTGCCTTACATGGCTGCCGAACACAGTTAAATTCGACTCCTGTAATAACTTGTGATCATCCGTTCATACTGAATTGTAATCATTTTGCGTAATTGTCAGTTTGAATTAATAAAAGACTATATTATAAGGACTTCAGCAACTCTAATGCTGCACGGACAGTGCCTTGGACTAATGCTCCCGCCATCAAATAAGTTTGAAATCAGGGAAGTAATACTTCTACTCTGACAAGCTGTTGTTAAAGATTAAGTAGTATTTACAGTCTATAAAACATCCTTCAAGTGACAACTTCTGATTTATGTTTAGCTATACTATTTCTAATTCGTAAGAGTTAGTCAATTCTGCAACTTTAAATCACGACTCCTCTATACAAACATGTATTAACACTAATGAGAAGACCTCGGGTGGGTTGGCTCTGGCTGGCCCATCGCCCTGAAAATAGCTGTAAACTGTCCTATTGTCTGTTATAAAGTTGCGGCTGTGTCAACTTGATTATTTTCAGTAAATGAATATTGATTGATTGATTGGATGAATTTATGCAAGTGCTCAGGTTTTCCAGTGTGTAAATATAGGAAGTCCTTTATATAGCACCTTTAGGAGCCTATCAACAGTGTCATTTGCAAGTTATGTAACAGAAAAGCACATGCAACTTCTCTGATCTTTTTTTGGCAGGTCGAGACGATCATTAGACCAAATCAGTGTGCTCTTGAACAGTTGTGTATGAGCAGTTTAAGGCCCCTGTATACCTGAGTACCTTTGAATAGTTTGTTCTCAAGCAGGTGCTATATAAATTGACTGGAACAATACAATTTATGTGGTGCCTTTGCTTTGGCTTATATTGGATTTCTGTTTTGTGTTGTGTACAGGAAGTGGAACAGAGAACTGCAGCATCCCCATTGTCTGCCTTGTGCTGGAAGGCGGCACCAACACCATCCGCACCGTGCTGGAGTATGTCACTGACCGGCCGCCCGTGCCGGTTGTCGTCTGCGATGGCAGTGGACGAGCCGCTGATCTGCTGGCATTTGCCCACAAGTACTCGAGGAGCGATGGGTCAGTGTATTGAAGTTGGCATTTTTTGTTTCAACTTGAATGTGTGTGTGTATGTATGTATGTATGAAAACACTTAATATGTATGTATTTATATATGAATCTGACTGTTTATATCATGCCTTATAAGAATCTTAAGAATGATTGTATCTAGAACCTGTACTACAATATCAGCTTACTGGAAATTTTCTATAAAATTAGGCAACTGTGAAGTTTCAATATTCGATTCAAGATTACAAAATCTGAATTGGTAATAAAGTTAATTAAATAATGTTGAAAAGTGGCGAAGAAGATACCTTGAATGGTGTGTTACATAAGTGCTGGGAATGAAGGCGTATGGAGTTATGGTTCTGTTTGATCGTTTGTCCTGTTTGATTTTATGACGCAATAGGACAATTGAGGAACGTCTGTGTGAGCAGCTGAAAGCTACGATAGAGAAGATCTTCCAGTACAACAGGCAGCAGGCTGAAAAACTTCTTACAGAATTGCTGCTCTGTGTTCGAGATAAACAACTGGTGAGTCGAGTCTTACTTGCGTCTTCATTTTGGTGCTTTGTTGGGTTTTATGGTAAAGATTTGCTTTCTCTACTCTGGCCATAGGTTTGTTAATCTTTATTGTAATTTAATTGCAGCTCAGAGCTAGGGCTATCAAAATTTTAGTAAAATGCAGCATTATGTTTAAGGCATTATGCCTCTTTGGCCGGGTTTCTAGTATTGACTTACCGGCCTGGGTGCAATCGTTCAAATGGGGGCCCGGGCCTCCGGATATCAGTTGACAGCCCTACTCAGAGCAATCTGTACAGCTGTTTAGGCATGTGCTTACTGGGCATGCACTTATTTCATTCATTTGACTTATTACTAGTGTTGCTTTTTACTAGCAATTACTAGCAACTAGCATTAGTAGCAATGCTTTTTGAGGTACATTGGAGACTCGGCATAAGATGCTTCATTACAACACACATTCTGATATAACTTTGTTTGTACTTGTGCAGTTAACTGTGCTGAGAATGGGGGAAGAAAACCAAGACTTGGATCTCGCTATATTGACAGCTCTTCTCAGAGGTATCCTATGCATGGATTAGTTTCTAGCATCAAGCTTTCACCTTTTCTCTACTGGAATTATCATCATGAGCATGTTGCCATCGTCAGCATGCTTTAATAAGTGTGATTGTTTAAATCCAGAGCAATGGCTGTGGAACTCTGAGCTTTAGGTCTAAATATGAAATCTCTCAGAAACTAATTCTTAGAAGGTATGCATCACACATGCTCTTCGTTCTTTACACTGGCTTCGTGATATGAGATTGTCCGCTTCAAGCTGACACTCCACTTGCTATTCATCTGCCATCCTGCCTTGGTTACGCCTTGTAGCTCTGTTTAAGGGCAATCTTCTGTTTGGTCAGCATCTTTGGGAAATTATGGTGTCCCTGAAATATGTCTTGTCTTTGGCCAACATTCACTCACAGTTGTTGGTGTGGAACTCTCTACCTACTTATGTTGGCAAAACTCTTGCCAGGACAGTGTTTCCTGTTGCTTGGCTTCGTGCGCTTCTGAAAATTTTAAGTGGCATAAATGTCAAATTTTATTTTATTACGTTGCATATGTAATGCAGACCAAAACTGTGTTTGGTAGATAATATAAATGAGGACATACAATCACTTAGACTAACACTAAGGGGAGCAATGGACTTGACAAATGACCGAGGACAGTGGAGATCATTTATTTGTACCCATCGCCGCCAAATGGTTGGCATCAGGCACTGATGATGCATGTATTTCTGTTTTTATGTATCAGTCTGAATGTTTATGTCTTGATTGAAGGATGTTGCATATTTGCCTTGTTTCAGTTGTTTCTGGAGCAGTTGATTTGAGTTTATTGTCAGTTTTGTTCCACAGAGATGTAGCTTGAGAATGTTCATCTTGTGATTTGTTTGCTACCAGGTCAGAATTCTTCTGTGGTACAGAAGTTGAGTATCGTGATGAGTTGGGATCGAGCAGACATTGCACGCAGTCACATCTTCACCTATGGACAGGAGTGGGCGGTAATAAGAATACTTTGTTTTTTTTAAACAAAGCTTAATTATTAAGTAAATTAATTATTAAATGCAAGGATAATACTATTTCCTTTGGAAAACCAAAATACTGTTTTTAAGATTAAGGGTTATTTACTTTTAAGTCGGTGGTGCATGATAGTGTAGCAGCTTGATGGACTATCACCCGAGAGGTTGGGGTTCAAACCGCACCAGAGCAGAAATTTGTTGCGAGATTTATGCGCCACTTGCCCCCCTAGCCAACTCTGCTATTTCGAGTACACTGACTGCACTGTCGGTGGGAAGATGAGATGGCGAGGGAGAGGACTGGCCACCCGCCCTTACATGCCGAGGCTAAAAAAAAATGAAGCTGCTAACATTTCATGCCCATGGCTGCCTCTTGTGTTAGCTTACTGCTCTTCTGTTTAATTTAAGTAAGGAATAAGCGTCGAGTTCTTCTAATGTAGGCATAACACCTTTGATCTGTTACTGCATTATATTTAGCTTTCATTCAAGATTAAACATATGAAGTGTATTAAAATGAAACGTTAAATGTTTTTTAAAAATATTAATATTTGTAAGCTCTATCCACAAATATCTTTATATGTGGTGAAATCATCAATACCATCAGATTAACATAACATACTCTGACTGTTCAACTGAGTGTCTGAAAATTAAAATCATGATTCATGCCATTTGCTCTGAGAGTTAACATTGTAACACACCCTAGAAGTTGCTTGCTACTTGCAATGCTAGATAAATTGTCGTAATAAGTACAGTTACAATTATGTTTGCCGGTTACATTGTAGAAAGGTGCTTTGGATGAAGCAATGATGAGTGCCCTGGCCTCGGATCGTAGCGATTTTGTTAAACTCTTCCTTGAAAATGGTGTCAGTATGCAAAAATGGCTGACTATTACTCGCTTGGAGGAGCTCTACAATTTGGTTAGTGTTCATTCATTCATTCATTTCGAGCACTTGTAGCGCCCCTTAGTAGATTTCTACTCAGAGGCGCTCCCGACTAAAGCGTGGACACTGAAATCGGAGTTTCAAGGAAGCGCATGAGCAATTGTCAGTGAGCGACTTGCCCATGGTCCCTACGCGGTGGCTTGAGGTGGATTCGAACCCGCAACCCTCCGGCTGCAAGACACCGAAAATACCCTACACCATTCATTGTTGATGTGTTAGAGAACCTGTGGACACTTAGTACATTCAAAATGCACAAGTATTATCTAAAAAAGAATGAAGCATTAGAAATCAAAAGGAAAACTATAGATAGTGGTCAGTCAATGACAGGCATGATTGTTCACGGGATTCAATGTAAAATATGTGAACTTAAAATATCTGTATCTCCTAATGGAAACGACAGTTTGAGCTGAAAATCATTGCATTGATCTAGAAATTCACAGGAGAATGTTCTGTAAAAATTTCATATTGCTACAATGTTGCATTCGCGAGTTTTTAGTGAGACCGATATGCATAAGGGCAAACTTTCATACTTATAGTATAGATGGACTGGATAGTGCACCACAGGACCTGCCTGGGGTCAGAGAACCCAAAGAAGAAGAAGAAGAAGATAAAGCTTATTGGTACTTTAATTTGAGGTGACTAGATCAGTTCTAGCGTGAGAGAGTGGGAGAAAACCTTGACTTGCTATGACAATGGTATTATTTATGTCATGTCGTATAGATATGTAGTATATCAAGATGTGTTAAGTAATAAATATATTCTCTATTAAACCGGTTTCAGAAGAGCCACACTCCGGTGAACAGACATCGTAAGACAAATACAAAATCAACAGAAGTACAGCTTTCTTCCTATTTATGTTTTCCTCGTATTTTGTATGTTATGGATGTATTTTAACGGGCTTGTTGCATCTTATTTCATCTTCAGTTTTGATTGTAGGTGCTAAATCAGAAGGTTGTTCCTGTACATGGTGTATTTGCAACCTCAGCTCACCAGCAGGTACAGTCTTCCTATGCAACCTGCTTTCTGATTTTTAATTCATGCATGAACTTAACTGCAGTAATTTTGCTATGCTTGAACGTGTTTAGCACGCAGCTGATATCTTTTGACCGTGTAATCTCTTTGTAGGACTTTTTTATTATTATCACAAACTTGTATTAGTAAGTAAATAAGTAAGTATATTCTATATTATGACCAACTGCTTGTACTGCACTTTTTCTTCTTGACATTAAAACAAGGTAAAGCATTCTTGTCAAAAACGTTTTCCTCATTAGGTTTGAGAGAAATTTCTTGCGGTTCCTCCATTTAACTGCTAGAAAATTGAAATAGTAAGCATAACATTGCAAAGTATTGCATAATTATTATTTGAATAAGGGGAAAAATTAAGGCATATAAAGAGTTTGCCTGAAATACAGCTAAATCTCTCTTGTATGATGATTCAGAGGTTTTCTTACAGTCCGTTCTATGGAATATTTTTATGTAGAAACTGGATTCTGCAAGTACTCTTCGCTACCTACTGCGGGAATATAAAAGGGTAAGTGAGCTACTGGAGTTTGCATGCCTTTTAAAAGTATGTTAAGAACTTGTAAAAGTCAATCTAGAATGCCTAAAATCAATTTAAAATACCCAAGATCGCAGTTTGAAGCCATATGGGTCATTCTTAGGTGAAAGTTGATACCGCCGAGGCTGTCAATAACTTCCTTTTTGGTCCTGTATTGGAATGCTTATTAATTAATTAATCTAAATTGACACCTCATCCAACCTTTTAGCAACCTTGATGCCATGACTCCTGACTAAACGTACATGAAACCTTGTTAAACTAAGAATCAGTTTTCATTGTAACAAGTTGCATCTTTGCCAGCTTGGTTATTCAGAATAAAGCGAATATTGATATTGATTGATTTTTGCAAGGTAACTGCAGAGGCTTCCTCTTTCAGTCTCTTTTGCCTCATCTAACCTGGAAACTTGTGCCATTACTTTTATGCACAAGGCATCATATGTAAAATATATATTGATTCTTTTCTCTCAATTATAATACTAATGGTCCAATATGTATAACATGCCCATAGTTTTAATTTTATCTAAACATTGCCTTAATCTAATCTTTAAACATCCAATAGGACCTTAGTTTATCAATGTATAAGTTGTGTACTTGTCAGCTTATTTTTAATAAACGAAAATTGATTGATTGATTGATTGATTGATTGATTGATCGATTTATTGATTGATCAGTGTTTGGTCTCTTTGATACTGTTGTTGGGCATTGAATTGTGTTTTCGTGACAGATATTTCAGTTGCTTTTATTGCTGTGTCTTAGGATATTCCTTCTGGCCATCGTTTTTCTCTGATGGACATTGGCCAAATAATAAACCAGCTGATGGGAGGAGCCTATCAGTCCGAATACACCTCCAAGTCATTCAGAATCCTGTGCAATGCAGTGTTGAAACAGGTATTATAATAATATTCGTGTTCATTGACAAGCTCGTTGACTAACCGCAGTGTGAAACGTTGAAACGTGACGGTACAAATTTCATGATCTTTATTGAACACGCCTCTTGGCAGCCAGCTAGGCGCCTGCTCATTTCACAGCTGCCCCTAGGGAGTGGAAGGCTGAGTCGACCTAGAGGGGCTACGAGTATCAAACCGCATCCTTCAAGATCCATTTGTTCTTCAAGCAAGAGTGTTACAATTTAACTATCCTTTAAAGCATGTTTGTATTCTTGAGTAATTGGTGTCTTGGTGACTGTACCATTGATTGCCCATTAAAATGTGCTGTTTAGTTTTGAAAAATTTCATATTATATTGTTTTGAATATATTCATGAACTGCTTTGTTTTTGTTGATAATGTGGGTGTTTGTGGGGAAATGTGTTCCAGGGACATTCCATTAGCAACCTTGTTGCTCAGATTCCGATACTCATCAACAAGATCAGCCTCCATGCGGGATTCCGATACCCATTCAGTCACCTGATGATTTGGGCAGTGTTGCTGAGGCGACAGAAACTGGCCAAATTCATGTGGGAACATGGCGAAGAGGCGATGGCTAAGGTAACCGCAGGATATCACCAGGAACACAATATAGACCTAATGCGACAAGTGAAGTTATGTCACCCTTGTTTAGATTGATTAGATGGCCTCATAAGCGTCTGCTTAGCCAGTTTAAGCGGGTTCTATATAAATGTTTGTTACATTTGCATTGCAACAGTGCATGCTCAGTAAGAATAATAATAATAATAACTTCAATTTATATGGCGTCGTAACGCGGCCATACCACTACTACAGTGTACAAGGTTGTTTGGCCATGTAGCTTGGATAACTGTTTAAGCTGGTACCTCAAAGATTCTGGTAAACAGTTTTTATGTTTACATTATATCAGTGCATGTTCAAACTATGAGGTAGTTCTGCTGTATATTGATGTCTTTTGCACTTTGACCAACAAGACCTTCAAGTCTTAAACCAAAAATTCAGGAATCATTTGTGTACCAAAAAGCATTGTTTCTGCATTTATTGAGTACCACAATCTCAGGACTAAGCATCAGTCTATGGTGCTGGGCAATTGTGCACAAAGGACTTGCTCAAGTTCTGTTTTACAGTAAACATCTCATTCTCAGAGGAGACTCGAATCATCATATTTCGAGTTACCGGATGAACGCTCAAACAGCTACCATAGTAGCATTTTTGTGTTGGGCTTCTTGCCTTGACTTCTGTAATGGACTGTGGTTTCTGTTCATAGCAAAAACTAATGCCTTGTTTATTAAGACATTAGCATTATTAAAGTCTGTTGAAAATGGATTAGATTGAAACAAGATAAGGTAACTGAATATAAAATCGTATTCATTGAGCAGTGGATTATTGAGTTGAAAGAGGACAACACTGTTTAAGTAGAGGAGAAAAAACTTTAATTTAATTCAGTTTGGCTGGCAACAAGAAATGGTAAGCTGCTAGAACTTTATTAGCACATTTGTATTCTGTATATTTGCAGGCACTTGTGGCTTATAAGCTCTACGAAAGAATGGCCTATGAAGCGGAACAAGATGACCTGGAGGCCGATGTATCTGAGGAACTAGAGCAATACTCAAGGTTAGTCGAAATGCTTGAATACCCAGATCTCGTTAATTCAAAGTCGAGTATGGGAGACTGTTGTTAGTCAAGGATATATTTATTATACACAGGACTGGAAACTCCTTATACAATGTCATGTGATTAGTTGTTGGGGTATTATTAAGGGGTATTATTCAGGGGCCAGGAAAATGTCACATTTTGGTTACAATGGCGACATTAAAATGGATTCAGTTAATTATATTTATCAAGGCAAATCGATGAATAGTTATATTTGCAAAGTAAAAAATGCCTGTGGAGATTTAAAATGCCATATTAAATTTTTTTATCTCCACAGGCAATTTTTTACTTTTTTTATATCACAAACAAAATTTAAAGTGGGGCGACATCTGTTGATAAGTGTGAAACGGATATACAATTATTTTCATGAGTAACCATTCTTCTAAATATAGGTTCTTTGGTTGTTAGTTGACTGAAATAAGTAATAATAAAAAACTTTTCTGGTTAATAGTTTCTGGCAGTGTGCTATGGTGTAATTTTTTTAAACGTGATTTTGATATTTTTTATTCAGAGAGTTCGCAGAGCTTGCTCTGGAGCTTCTTGAGCACTGTTACCAGACGGATGTTGACTCGACTCATCAGTTGCTCACCTACGAACTCACGAGCTGGAGCAGCCAGACTTGTCTGAGCCTAGCTGCATCGAGCGCATTTCAAGAGTTCGTTGCTCACAGCAGCTGCCAGATCCTTCTGAGCGAGATGTGGATGGGAGGTCTAATAGTGCGAAAATATTCTCCACTGAGGGTACGAAGTGCAGCGTCGAGAGGTCTTATTATTTTTAGACATACCCCAGGTGGTTATTTATAGAACAGGTGATTGTAGGTAAGGTAAGATAGGGTATGGTAATGAATAACTAATGACTGATGTAGTTCATACTGATCTTGACTATAAGCCTGACGTTGAGCATCAGTATTGCATTAATTGGACAATAGGTGCAGGAGCGTAGCCAGGCTTAAATTCAAGAGGAGGCAACTTGGCATAATTCTGGTTATTGGGGTCATTGGTCAATAGAAGTTCCAGTATATAAAGAAAGTAAGAGGAGGCAACTGCCTCCTCGTGCCTCCATGTAGCTACGCCTATGAATAGGCGATGAATGGATACTTGTGCTGCTTCCTTTTTCTAATCCTGTCTAATCCTGTTCTGAACCTGTCCTCCCTCCTGTAAAGACACCCCTATTCCTTGCATCCTAGATTGCATGACCAAATTGTCCCACAGGCTGACAACTTAATGAGGAAAACGATTGTTTTAACAAGAATGCTTTATAATGTTTAAATTCATCTAAACCAAAGTGCGGTAATATGCAGTTGGATAAATAAAGAATATACTTACTTACTTTGTCGTCGGATCAGTTCCCAAGGATCTCATTTTGATATCTCAGCAGATAGGGACACAATAGAAGTAAATTGGCCTTGGAAGTAGGCATGTTTGGATTCACTAAAAATGAATCACAATGATTTGAGGACAATTTAGAACTTGCATAAAGTCGGAAGATTGCATATTTTGGCTTGCAATATGAGCATTGTTATAGTAGAGACATTAAGCAGGTCCACACCCGTAATTGCTCTGTGGTATCGATTGATGCATAGACATTAGGTAGTGTTTCTTGGTAAATACAGAAATAATGTTCCTTTTTGTAGGTTATTCTTGGAATCCTCTTTTTCCCTTCGATCTTCTTCCTCGAGTACAAGACAAAGCAGCAGCTGCAACAGATGCCACAAACAGCTGAAGAACACAAGCATCTGATGGATGACCAACATTCGGACACAAATACTAGTTCAGACGATGATGATGAAAACGATGATGATGATGATGATGACGATGTTGAAGAGAGAGACAAGGACAATGACGATGACTATAAGCGTGGCCGACGTCATCACAAAGCTCGGCGACAGTCAACGAAGGTTAGCCAATTTGTGATGAGTTAATGCTGGAATCTTTCATTCTTTCGTTCAGAACATTTATATAGTGCCTTTCCAAGATAACTGCTTGGAAGTGCTCCCAGTCCAATCCCGGTGGAAAGAACAGTTTTAAAGTGTTTATAGAAAGTGGATGCAGAATCCCTAGCTAAGAAAATGCATAGATCCAAAGAGCAGGCACACCTCAAGGGGGGAGCCCGTTCCAGACCACTGGGCCCGCCACGGAAAAAGTTTGGTTCTGCTTAGTTGCAGTTCAAGCAAATGGTACTAGAAGCACCCCTTCTCTGTGGAGCAGAGGGGCTGTGGCCTTGAATACCCAAAGTGGGGCAACAAAGCTCTCACAGGTAGTCTGGGGCGAGGCCCAGTTGACATTGCCACACCAGGCTTACTTGACAACATCTGGTGAAATGTGGAGGTACTTTAACTGTTAACTGAATTTAACAATGAGGATTTAAATGAGTTATATTTTGGGTTTTTCAGGTAGAGGAAAGTGTGGCAGTTTCAGGCAATAAGCAGCTTCTGTCTCCATCAGACTCGAATACATTCCCTCGAAAGGCTGACAGAAATCTGAATCTCTATAAGAAGGTTTATGAATTCTACACAGCTCCAGTGGCTAAATTCTGGGCTTATAGTGTGAGTCTATGCTTTGAACTCTGTTCTTAATTCCCCTATTTGTGCCGCTATTAAATTTATTTGTGTCATGTTGATTTGCAAAGTTTTGCTGTTCACTGTATAGCCAATGCTGATCTGGAATTGTTAATTAAATTAAATAACTTTAAAAATAGTTGGTAAAATAAACCGGATAGCTTCTGAATAAGTCATTTGCACTTAATCTTATTTGGAGAACATTGGTAGAAACGGGGGGGGGGGAGTTTTTAGTGTGAGGGAGAAAAGAGAGAGAGAGAGACAGAAATGGCAGGGGAAAGAGAGAGACACACACAGACAGACAGGGAGAAGTTCGTTAAACCTTTATCAACCAGAGGTATGCTAAGTCAGATTTTTAAAGAACAGTTGAAATCAAGGCAAGGAGTAGGGTTTCTTACATTAACATGTATCACATATATAACTGAAGTCATTTCTTGATCTTTAGTTGTAAAATTCTAGGCACTCTTCATTGTTTCTAAAATTTGATATTATTTGGAATATTTTCTGAATTAGATAATCACCTTAAATGGCGTTGGACAAGTGCTGTTATAAAAGAAAGGAAATTTATGTGATTTACGTAACTTAAAGTAATTTATTCTGAAGTAGTTTGTTACTTTCTTATGTAACCTAAAATAATTTATGCTGAAGTAGATTGTTACCATTTGTGTAATATTTTCTTGTAGGTCAGTTACGTCTTGTTTCTCTTTACGTTTTGCTACTTGGTCTTGATCAAGTCTCCTGATACTCCAAGCTGGGTTGAAATCTATATCATACTCTATGTTACTGGGATTGCTTTTGACAAGTTACGAGAAGTAAGTGTACTTTGTTATGTACATTCTTTCAATATGTTACAAGAAATGTCCACTTGTTTGTAAAGTACACATGTACCATACTTGTCTTGCACTCTTTACATTGCCTCTTCTTCGACGATACCGCGGCCAGGAACTTCGAATAACATGCCAACCATCAGCTCTAGATGAGAATTCATTGACTGGGCTCTCCATGTTTGCGGGCCTTGCCAGTGGTTACTCTTCTAGTCATGTGTTATTCGAGCTGTGTTCATTTTCGACTGACTGCCTGGTCATATTGACTCTAACATCATTTAGAATAACGCAGGGAGCGCCTCTAAGTATGAATCTTGAAGGGGCGCTATATACATTTTTGGAATGAATGAATAAAATGAAGGGCCAATGTTAATGCTTCATGAGTTTGACGATAATATTAAATTGCTTCATTTATAGACCAAGCATTGTGATTCTCTTATCATTGCAGTTTGTCATGTCAGAGCCGACGAAGATGCTGCAGAAGCTGAACGTGTTTTTTAACGATTGGTGGAACGTCATCGACATTGTTGCCATTGTTTTCTTCTTCATTGGCGTTTCGCTGCGCCTCATTCCAGATATGCTTCTTCACGCTCGTGTCTTCTACGCAATGACGTTCGTGATTTTCGTTGTTCGAATTCTGGACCTGTTCAGCGTCAGTAAACATCTTGGACCTTACGTGAATATGATCTGGAAAATGGTAATTTTTCATGTTCTAGTGATGCATGTTGAATAGATGGTGCTTTTACAGTTAAGTCAGAGTTATTATTATTTATTACTTGGTCACTTTTATAGTGCCGATGTGTAATACACTCAGGAATCAATCGATGGTGCACAAAACCAAGGTGTAAATTGGTGTTAGTGTACTGAGATAGACAAGTACACCAGAGGCTCATTATAATCTTTCGCCCTTTCCTTCGGCCTCGGCTGTGCTACGGCGCTATAGAAATCGTCTTATTATTATTATTATTATTATTATTATTATTATTATTATTATTATTATTATTATTATTATTATTAACACAAATTGTTATAAATCCGGATCCCTTAGTTAATTTAACTCTAGAAAATAGACTCGTTATAACATGACTTTTAGTTAATTTAACTCTAGAAAATAGACTCGTTATAACATGACTTTTAGTTAATTTAACTCTAGAAAATAGACTCGTTATAACATGACTTTGTTATAAGGCAGGTCTTGATATAGCTCCAAAACATAATGTTCTAACAAATTTATGATGTAGCACACTGAAGTACCATTATTATAATTATTTTGTAATTATTATTACCCATGGCATCAGTGATCCCTTGGGGTTTAGAAAAAAGTGCTCGTAGGAACAGGAAATTTGTCTGGAGGGTCAGGCCTCGTCTTTGGGGTTTGAAGGAAAGGTGTCTTTGATTTTATTGTTATTATTATTATTATTATTATGCATTTATTAAGCACCACCAAGCATCAGTTGATGGTGCTGAGCAATTGTGAGTGAAGGACATAATTATTCAAGATCTCTATGCAGTAATCATCTCAGAGGAGGCTTGAACCCGTACTCTCTGCATTACATGGCAAGTGCTCTAACCACTTGGCTACCGTGTCCCTGAAAGTAATATTATTGAAGAAGTGCTTTGTTGGTCTATGAGGTTGTATTGCAATAGAGTCTCATATACAGTACCATGTTTGGAGTATGTAGGTTTGCAGTCTTTGTATATTTGTTACTGTTGTTTATTTTCTTCGTTCAGGTAAAAGATATGCTGAAATTCATCATCATATTGTTACTGGTGTTGATGGCATTTGGGGTCATACGACAGTCGATCACTTACCCCAACAACGATTTCGATTGGGATCTCGTGAAGGAAATCTTTCACAAACCGTACTTTATGCTCTACGGTGAAGTCTATGCTCCAGAAATTGATCGTAAGTGACAGTTTGTGCACAGCTGTTTTTGAAAGTAAGTAGGTTTGAGGCAACAAGATTACAAGACAGATGTGACTTTAAAGTAATGTGAATAGTTTGAGTGTACAACTGTTTTTGAAAGTTAGTAAGTTTGTGAAAGCAGGAATCAACAAAGTCACTAGACAGATGTGAATAATAATAATAATACTCTTTTTTTTAATTGTTGTGAATGTAAAGTAACTAGTTGGAGTGCCTCTAATTTATTAATGAATTGAGTACTTTCGAGTTGAGATACACAGGCATATTGTCTGTGACGTTGGTAATATTAGTATAAGTGGAATGTTTGCAAAATCAAAATGAACTAGAGTTGTTACACTTTTGTTAATACTTCAGGAATTCTAAGAGCACTGAAAATTCCAGAATGCACAGAAACTTAAATTTATTGTTCTTGACACACAGTTTAGTAGTAAGCGTAAACTCCAGATGTGTAAAGCGAAGTGCAAAGAACCAACTGATTCACAAGTGCTGTGTCAAGTCAAAGGAGTTGCCCAGAGATCAATGTTCAGTGGAGAAAATGAAAGCCAACTTTGGTCTTTCATTTTTCGTTAAGGTTAGGAATTCTTAAAGAGGTGATGCTTTGATTTGAAGTGGAAAGCCTGTTAGGTGATAAGTAGAGGAGTCTGAGGCAGATGACAGTGGGTGAGTGGCAGTATTATTGGAGGAACGAAGAGTATGCGGATTTACGCTGATTTAAGTTTTGCAGGTGTGATTGAGGTTTATTCAATTTGTTTTGCAGTATAATAAGATAATGGCAGTAAGGAGGATGGTAATCAGTGCATTTTATAATGAATGATTCATTTTGTTGTTGGTGGTTTCAGCTATGTGTGGTAATGGCACCGACTACGAATGCGTTCCGGGTCGCTGGATTGTTCCTGCTGCAATGTCTATCTTCCTCATCATTGGAAACATTCTTCTGCTCAGCCTTCTGATTGCTGTCTTCAAGTAAGCTAGTCTCTTATTTCTAAGGTGAGCATTAGTGGTGCCAACGGACAACGCTGGATGAGAATCTGTTGGTTGGGAGTGGCCTGTGAAACAGTTGAGATTTTTCTGGTTATCTGACTGATGAACTAATTGTTCTTAATAATTTTTGCAACATTTTTAATCAATAATTCAATCAACTTTTTTTGTTGGTTCAAAACATAGTCATGATAACATCAGAACTTGCAACAAACTTCCTGGAGATAGTAAGGGTTGAAGTGCCTTTACTAGAAATTGTTTGATAAGCTTGCTCAGGGTAATAGTCTGCTGAAGGCTTCTGTTCATTCATTCATTCATTCATTCTGGAAATTTATATAGCACCCCTTCAAGAAATCTACTCAGAGGCGCTCCCAGCCCAGCAGGTAGATCAGGTGTATTTGTGTATGTATATATATGTTTGTACCTGGTCATATTCATACCGTCTATTGAGTTTTATCGAAGAAGTTTTATTTAACTTACACTAATTCTTGATTCATGTCGTTATTTTGTAAGTCATTGTAATTTCTCTGATCTGTTCTTGATGTCTTTGCTTCCAACTAGCAATACGTTCAACTACATCAGCTCGATTACGAACCAGGTGTGGAAGTTCCAGAGGTATTTTCTGGTGGTCGAGTACGAGTCGAAGCCATTCCTGCCTCCACCTCTGGTCATTGTCAGCCACGTGATTCTGCTCTTCAAATCTCTCAAGCGACGCATTCAGGGATCGCAAGAGGTCTTTGACCACAGCCTCAGTGAGTTTTCATTCATTCATTCAAGTATTTATGTAGCACTTTAATAGGATCTTATCTGAAATAGGATCAGTCACTGGGTGCTCCTGCTGCACTTCACAATAGAACTGAGTTGCTAGGGTTATTTCGCTGCGTTTCAGCTGACTTATTGCTACTCTTTGCTCACTCCTCACAGTCAATGGGTGCTCATGCTGTGCCTTACAACAGAATGGTGTTGGACTCTGGGGCGTTATCGATGACTGGTCCAAAGCTCTGGAATTTACTGCTTAGTTCTGCACATGGGAGTGCTGGAGAGTGCAGTGGTTAGCGCGCTGGACTGTCAATCGAGAGGTTAGGGTTTAAATCCCCGCCAGGGCAGAAAATTTGGTTAAATATTTCTGTTCCACCAGTGCCCCCTAGTCAACTCAGCTATAATGAGTACACTAACCGTACACTTTCGGTGGGAAGATGAGACAGCGAGGAGAGGACTGGCCACCCGCCCTCATATGCCGAGGCTAAGAAAATGAAGTTACTAACATTCATACCCATGGCTGCCTCAGGGCTAACTTAAGGGACTGTGCTCTTCTTTTGCACATTCTGTCGGTGTAGATGATCATTAACCAAAAGGAATCTCCAGTCTTACATATACAAGCCATGAACTGCAGCTGCCACGAAAGAGCACATCTATATCTCAGATAAGATCCTATTATAATAATCATTTAGAGTAATCAGTGGTGCTCAGGTTGGATTAAATAGGATGTATATTGAGCGTGTGACATTGTTTCCATATAATCCAATATATTCATTTAAATATAAAACAGTATCTGATTCCTTAGTTTACGTCTTACTCTTAGTAGTATAGTATATAGTATATATAGTCCTATCCACCAAACAAGACAGGGCTAAAGTTATACACCTCGCACTGCGGTTGCTATTCATTGGCACTAAGGTCACATACTGGAGCTCCAGAAATGAAGTTTAGACTATATGTGCGAAAGTGGGTTTTTCTTATTAACGGAGTTATTGGCAATTGTGCAAACACAGTGGAGTTTAATGTATGGAAGCCGTGCAGGGACTATTGATCAAGTGAAGAATTGTGATCATGGCAGGACAATAGTATTCTCCCAATATCTGCTTGCTCATCAGGTGCTGTTGGTCAACTGGTAAATCCTAGATGATCAAGGATATCACTGAAAAATCAGAGATGGTTTTGTTTGAAATTATATGGGGCAAAGTTTTAGAAATTTCACCAGTTTCAGCCGTTCCATATTGGCTGCTTTCAGAGTTGTTTTTATCGCCGGATAATGTGGAAAAACTCCATGATTTCGAAGAGGAGTGCATGGCGGACCTTTTCCGCAAGAGGAAACAAGGCGTTCACGATTCTGAAGAAAAACTAATTGAACTTACAGTTGAAAAGTATGTGTGTCATCTCTCTTGAATAAACTGGAAATTTTTTTCCAGATCAGCATATGCTTAAAAATATATGTGATACTGAATTGAGATATTTTACAAATATGCTGCATGAATGTGCAATTATAAGCATTTTAATGCATGTTTATTGCTAAGCGTTTATAGCTTGTCTGACTTATGTGACCAGCAGTAAGTAAACTTTATATCGCAGTGGATATGTTTTCTGATGTGCTATACAACAAATATCATTATAAACACAATAGGTTGTACTTAAAATTGTTCAGTAAGTTTACTGTAACTGCATTTGCTAACCATGCACACCGAGGCCATATACTAAGCTCCAGAAATGGAGTTTTGACTGGATGTGAGAAAGTGTGTGTTTCAGAACTGAGTTGTGAGCAGCAGTGCAAACAAACACAGTGGATTTGAAAGTCAGGAAGCCTTCAAGAGATTAGTGATAGAGTGGGGAATGTACCTAACTGCTTGTACGATATAGATAAAAGCTACATGGTACCCATTCAAACGGGCAGTGGTGGTGAAGGATCTCACCCTATCAATTCATTGAAAAATGATCGAGGCCATATGGTCGCTATAAAAACGTGTACATGTACTTACTTGCCTATCTGTTTATTGCAGAGTGGATCGTGCTTTGATGCGAGTGGAGGACATTTCTCTGCGTGAAAATTCGATCAGACTTTACCTTCAAAACATCGATGCACGACTGGTGAAACTAGAAGAGATTGTGCATCAGACCGCTCAGATTGCCCTTGATCTCCAGCAGGCCTTGGGCTTTACTCGCTCAGACGATCGGCCAATGTTCAACCCGTCACCCAGTTTTGTCCAGCGGCCAGCTCTGAAGAAGAGACCACCTAATAGGTTTATGAGTATGCCATCAGGAACAGATGCTGGTGTACAATTGCCAAAATGGATGACTACGGCGGCTGAATGTGAGGGTAAAAACACTGGTATGTCAGGTGTAGAAAACCTGGCCAGTAAAACTGCTGGCATGCAAGGGATGAAATCGAAAACAGAGGACAGTAGTCAGTTGGAAGGTTTCGTGCAAAATTTAAGTTTTGATTTCGCTTCCCATGTTCCACGGCCATCCAGTTTCAACAGAAACCATGTAGATGGCTCTGGAGAGGGTATACCGACGTCATCCTTGCAGAAAGCAAGCGCATCTGACCAGCCTGACTTTGGTTTCCTTGCCTCTGGGAAAGACGCTCAGTACAACTGGACTATGAATCGTCCTTCAGGTTTGAAAGATAATGGATCAGATGGAAGCCTGACTCGGTCACGTCTTGGATCGGCGGTACCATCTGTAAGTGTGGCTCCGCTACAGTTACCTCTCAGTCCTGTAGTCAGCATTACAGATAACGATGATTTGCAGAGCAAACAAAGTATTCATCTTGCACAGGGGAGGAGTCAAAGCGACAAGAATGTGGAATACACACGAGACAGTGCGGAACAGAAATCTTGTGTTGCTGAAGACGAGCTGGCTTCGGACAACGAAGCTGAAATGGAAACAACGCAGCTGCTTCTCTCCGACAACGAGCAGGATAAACAACGTGCCCATCGTTCATCAAAAGCCATAGAACTAAACCCACAACAACAAAACTTAGACTCAGATGGAGAGAGTTTGAGGCTGAAGCAAATTCCTTCCGACAACAAATTACTGCTTAGGCGTTTGTTGGACAGCAAAAATTCAGATCGGAAAGACATTTAATCCAAACGACAAGAATGGTAGAAAACTAGCATTGTCACACCCGAGATTTGAATTTCCACTGATTGAAAACGTATAGCTTGATCCGGTGTTTCTTTTTATGTCATGAATATTTTTCAGTCTTGGTTGAGTAGCTTATTTTGAGAATTATTCTCAAATATTTTGATTGTATTCACTTTGTCCAATGCAGCGTACGGTAGTATACCTTTGACATTTTAGTTTGATCAGGTTTTAAGTCTGTATCTCAACTTTGAAAGTCATCAAACTAAATTACTGCATTAACCTTTTAAGACATCTGTTATTAAAACCTTTTGTTAGTGGTCTGTTTTTTAAATATATATCGGTTGGTTGTTGGTATCCAAAGCACTAACGACTCATGGTGTTTGGAACTGCCAAGCAGCAGAACAGACTAGTTGAAGGCAGTGGGATTGCAGCAAACATAGCCGAATTAACTCAAGATAATCATAGTTAAGCATTTACTTTGTTGCAAAGTCTTTTTATTGAACTTTGTTGAGTTTTGTTTCTGAAATCTCATTGTGTTTCTTTGTCCAGGTTTTAGCCATAAAAAAGTTTGGTCAGTTCACATACAGAAATCTCTTCACTCAGTTTAATTTAATCCATGCTTTCTGTATAATTAGCATTTATTGTGGATATTATGGCAGAATTTGCGAAGGCATCTACGGTTTCCTCCCGAGGAACTGAGCCATTTGGGATTTGTACAGAATTATGCTGTCATTGCTTTATTTTGAATCACAAAAATTGTGAAATTATGTTTTAAAAGGATACCTGAATGTTTCAAAGGTATCAATTAAACCTTAAAAATGTTACTTATTCTGAGAAAATCTAAGAGATTCGTTAGGATGTTATTTCAAGTTATTTGTAAATTTTTCTCTTTGTTTCTTTTGGTTCTTCAAGGTACCAGTATGTATAATTTATTTATGTCTTGTTCAAATTATCCTAAGACTTATTTAAATTAAAATTATGTGGAGTCTTAGTTTGTCTTTCGGAATGTGTCTATCAGAGCTTCTTCTTCTTCTTCTTTGCTTCTCCTCCGTCAGGCCAAGGCCAACGATGAGTCCTCAACTTGTCGTCTCCAGAATTCTCTATCCTTGATTTGTTCCTTTGCTTCTGCAATGTTCATCTTCATTCTCTCCAGATCCTCTTGTATATTATCCATCCATGTCTTTTGTTGTCTTCCTCTACTCCTAGTTCCCTCCACATATCCGTGTAAAGCCATCGATGGTGATTGCAGAGCTTACACCGATGCAACCTTTTATTTGGTTATCCATACAGCTTTTACTCGGTTCAAGTTTGTCATATTTTGTTTTGCCCTTCAATATTACCAGTTTTCTTGGCATATTTTGTTTTGCCCTTCAGTGTTGCCAGTTTTGCTTATCATATTTGCTGTTATGCTGCTTATGCATCAATGTGACAGTATTTCAGTGGTAGATGCAGAACTAATTTTGAACAAAAAGCAGTTCTGTGATTGATGAACAATTAATTTTGAAGATTATTTTATGCACCGCAACAGATTATTCAGATGTTTGTGTCTGTGTAAGGAAATACTGATATAAAATTAGGTGTTTATTATTGATTCTTCGCAGTCTAAAGCTATGATCGTTGTGGCTGATTGGAGGTGAATGGGAAACCAATTGTTTAAATGTAAAATAAATGTAAATGTTTTTCTATAGTGACTGTATATGGCCTCCAACGTAAACATACATGTTTTTATTATAGTGACAGTATATGGCCTCGACCCTGTTCATTTTTCAATGAATGGATTGGGTGAGATCCTTTACCACCGCTTGCCCGTTTGAATGGACACCATTTAGAAGCTTTACGACTTTAACAAGTCGCTGCATTGTATTCCAAGTCGCTTTTAGTATACACTCTTGTCATTAAAGTGTTGATGAAGATAGGGAAAGGTGCAAAGACAGCTGTTAGTTAAACTGGTCATCAGCAGCTGTGTATTCATATGCCATTTATTACTAATTTTGTTTAACGTTATCCAGTAAACAGCTAAATGCTAACCTGTGTAAAATGTTAACAAGTATTGTTCCCTAGCAAAATATTATTTTGTTATTTTTATTTTTTTTTATTTTTAGAAATATACATTGTTTTGTTTTAGAAATTCAATGGTTTATTATATTTTCTACATAACTCTTGTTGAAAGTATTTTTGTGAGAGTTTATCTCTTGCATTGTATGTAGAGCCAGGCAGGCGGGCCGTGAGTCATTCAGTCAGTCAGTCAGTCAGTGAGACTTTGTACAATGTATATAGTCCTAATTCAGTGCCACATCAAACGAGTATTTGTAGTTTAACAGGATGTTTTTTTTATTTGTCTTGACATCTACTGTTTATTGCTTAACACTTCAGCTTAGTTAACACTTTAGCAACGAGCTGCATTGGTTTCCCAGTCGCTTTTAGTACACTCTCGTCATTAAAGTGTTATAAAAGAATTTTAGTACAGTTATTCAAAGCAAACCACATGATATGTGATTACCGTATTGCAAAGCAATAACAGACATTTATATAATAGTCATTAATGTAATAGACATTTATACCATATACATAATTTGTTCTGTGGTTATTTCCGCTTGCCTTTCAGTAATTGTGTGATCACTGAATGCAGTGATGTAATAGAGCAGACGTGGATCTATATGTGGTGTGAATTAGGTAATACACGCGATGACTTTTATGGTTCACAAAGAAAAACTTCTGAGTACATTGCAATAGTCCATAAGATGTTTGCAAAAAATTATCTAGTTTGGAGCCCACCTTCCCAATAGACAGCTCCATTAGGCTTTTATGAGGATTTTTAAAGGGCATGTTGTGTATATCCTGTTACATTTTGTTACATGGACGATTTGTTTTTGACAGTGGATTTTTCAATTGATAACATTGCTTATCTGTATCAGACTTATCCTCTATTTGTTACAGAATTTGTAGTATCCGTCATTGGCATTTGCGTAGCATTCACTATTGAATCTACCAAAGCTACGTCTTGGAGGGTGTAACCCTGCTGGTGCATGTATGGGTCTGTCTTGGCAAGAGCAGCTTTATTTGTGATTTTTATAGTTTACAGACCTAGTGGTATTACAGATAGAGGTAAATACACATGTGGAACGATTGTGTTGAATTACAACTGTAGTTTGTTAATTAGGTAAGTTGTACCGGTGACGCTGTTAAAGTTTCTAATTTCCATTTAATTTGCTGCATTATTTTTTATTTTCAGATACATACAAGGCTGTTGCCATACTTTGCCATTCCCATTGCTTTTCTTTTTTCGTGTCACCAAACCAAATCCTTGTGTAGCGCAACAAAGACCTGCTTTTGTTATGATTGGCTGACAAAATTTTATGGAGATTCCAATTTGAGTAGGATGTTATAAAAAATATGCCATGAAGCAAATAAAGGCATTTCAATGGCTTGGAAAATAAATTACCGGTAGTCGATAGTCAA
The DNA here is from genome assembly GCA_020284085.1 of Aporrectodea caliginosa. Lineage (NCBI taxonomy): Eukaryota > Metazoa > Annelida > Clitellata > Crassiclitellata > Lumbricidae > Aporrectodea > Aporrectodea caliginosa. The sequence goes on from JACEVL010006449.1 coordinate 2,248,065, forward strand.
ATACTCGGAAAAATGATGGATGCAGAGAGGATTTTGGCAGTGACTGACTGAGTGATGCTTATACATGAAATACAAGTAAAGGTGCTGAGAGATTAGTTAGAATGTTTAAGAAATGTTGCAGACTAACTGTGCCTCATAAAACTTCCTTTAGCCTTTGTCTGTACTTAAAACAAAATCTTGAAACTGAGTACCAGTAGTAGGGTTTGTGCATAGAAATTGGTAAGAAAAAGTATTGCTTGTGCTATGATGACGATGCTGATAATGGTGATAATAAGTACAAAAGTTTCATAATGACAATCAAAATGAAAAGCGACCATCGAGATAGTTATTTTTGAAGTAGAAGAAACTATAACACTCAGTTAACACGCTAAAATTAGAAAATAATCACAACCAATCAACAATTGGAGACAGACTATTTATTAATTTGACACGATTGTCTCTATTCCCTAACAGTATCACGGAATGCATAGTGCTAAAATATCGCCAGTATACACATCTGCTGTTCTGTAATTGCAAAACGTCAATCGGAATGTTACAACAATTAAACATTTAATTACAGTCCTTCGTACGAACAAAGCATACAAGTGTGCAAAATCTTGTTTGAATTTTGTCGATGGTTGCAAACATGTCCAAGGGCCCAGCTTATTTGTGTGTTTGTGGATCAGTGTTTGGTTAATAGTGTGAGCATCAGCTGATGCTTTTTAAGATCATGTGTCTTTCAAATATTGTTTTGCTAATGATGTGAAGAAAATTGCCAGTTACACTTATTATCTACATTTGTTTACTTGAACCAACTAGTACAAAGAAGTATTTTACAGCTTAAAGAATTGGTGGTAAAGATATTAAAATCAATTTAAGTATGTTAAACTACTTCTCTATCATAAAAAGTAAATATCAATACATGTAGTTCACAATCTGTGATGTGCTCTAAGCTTCCCATCTTGGTTACCTATTTTTGTCATATGTTTTAAAGGATTAAAATTCTAATCTCTGCATTTGAGAACCAGTTTGTTCATGCTTGCATCATAGTATCCAGAATTTACAAACCAACTCCCTACTGGAAGGCCATGAACACTATTTTGTGGATGATTTCAGCAACATAACAATTGGCTAATCCTTCAGTCATCTTGAGAACCGATAAAAAATCCTTTTAACACTTTAACAACGGGCACATACTAAACGTGACAGGGAAACCAATGCAGCTCGTCGTTAAAGTGTTAATCCAAGAAGATATCCATCCTGTGAAATTCACAATCTTTAGACTACATTGTTTGACTGCACTTCCAGTTAGATATATCAGTTTGAAACAGTTCTGCGTATTGTTAGGCAATAAAGGAAATTCCTAGACTTACAAATAATTGTTCAATACAGAAATCACACTAGAACACGAAAATGATGAGATAACAGAATTTACAGACAGAAAAAAAATCAAAACGAAAAACAGAGACAGGAAATTCTGAAAGGAAATAGAATTTGGGCCAATCAACTGACTAACTGCAACTAGATTTGCACTTCTGTTTGACTTCACGTTCATCACCAATTTCCATTATAATAATAATGGCAATAAAAATAATAATAATAATAAATAATAATCAAAGCTATTTGTCTTGTGCAATGAAGGCAGGTAAGTGCAACAGTGAAGACCAGAAATGCTGACTTATTAATAAACTGTTCAGGACTTATTAATAAACTGTTCACCACATGATTCAAGTCCTGGTTATAGTGTAAACACTTACAGATGTCCAAGCTTGTAGAGCTGGTAGGTTGTAGTAATACTATACAGTGGATAATCAATTAGCACTGGAGAAAATGTTTCAAAAATACTATCTTTACAAGCACTATACATGTATTACTATTGATCTAATATTTTAACTGCAGCTAAATTCTGATACCCAAACGACAGAAATCTCAGACAGAAGCCTCATTTGGAAAGAAGTTCAAACTTTTTCAATCATAATGCAATGGTGGCATTCAGTCTTCACCTGTTTGTCACAAATGCACATTACAAGCTTAACTCATACAGATTCACTGCTTTTATCAGACCACATATAGATACAGCGCATTCTGTAACAGTGTAGTGTTCCACAGCTTATTCTGTAACAGTGTAGTGTTCCACTGAAGATGTCTTTCTGCTTTTCACCGACTAAATCTTTCAGTTTCTCAGGCAATGTACAAAAACCACGTAACGCGGTCATAGCTGGAAATGTAGTTGATCGACTGAATGTATGGTTCTTCTCAAGTCGAGTGAGTCTAGCAGACTACTGCTGCACCTTGTCGTTTCACAATGATGAGCTACTGGCTACCACCGAGTGTTCTAAGTGTTCCGCGGAACAACAGACCGGATGTCAAGATATGCCGCAGTAGCTGACCAGCGGCATCGTCTTCTCCACTTGAATGTTGCATCGTCTTCTTATTTGCTCTGAAACAGAGAATTCGTAAACAGAAGTCAATCAATAATAATAATAATAATAATAATAATAATATTCGTTTATTCAATTCAAACTGACAAACCGCAATATGATTACATGAAATAGTAGGAACACATGATAACAAGTTAAACAAGAGTTGATTTTATAACTGTATGGCAGCCTGTTAGGCACCGATCCGTCCTACTGCTGCTCATTTTACCATCTCCCCTAGGGAGTGGAAGGCTGAGTCAACCTTGTGGGGTAAGCGGGTATCGAACCCGCGTCCTTCTGTTCTTCATGCCTGTGTATTACTATTCAACCATCCTCAAGCATCAGAGTATTATTTTGGAGCAAAGCTGAACTAACTGCAAGAGAAGTCGTACAGAACTTCGGGTTGACAATGTGCTGAATCAGTTTCTTGTCTACTGCAAATCAAGGAATCAGCAAAGCCTATGAATGCATTTAGTTACCCGCTAATTCTCTTCGGTCGACAGCCACGAGTGCTTCAAATAGCTGTTTGATTGGGTTATCGTCTTTTTTCAAGCCATGTAACCATATCAGCAGAAGTCGGTAGCCGTGCTCCTTGTAGCTTTCACCGCCTAAAGACAAACCAGTCAAAGCATGTATAGACAAACCAGTCAAAGCATGTATACACAAACCAGTCAAAGCATGTATAGACAAACCAGTCAAAGCATGTATAGACAAACCAGTCAAAGCATGTATACACGAACCAGTCAAAGCATGTATAGACAACCAGTTAAAGCACTTATAGACAAACCAGTCAAAGCATGTATAGACAAACCAGTCAAAGCAATAAATATACAAACCAGTCAATGCATGTACAGACAAACCAGTCAATGCATGTATAGACAAACCAGTCAAAGTATGTACAGACAAACCAGTCAAAGCATGTATAGACAAACCAGTCAAAGCATGTATAGACAAACCAGTCAAAGCATGTATAGACAAACCAGTCAAGTCACTTACCTTAGGAATCCAATGCCATGCAGCAGAGCAAGATTTCTTAACATGTCATCATATCAAAAACCTGAACAAGACCATCAGGTCCCTATTGCCAGTGCAGTACAGTGTGCTTTACCAAGTGCAATATAATACACACATGACATCAAGAACAATTACAATGAACGCATATTACAAAGAATTCAAGTGTATTTCATTGTTAACTCAACAAGAAACTTGTAAAGGTTAACCCTAATGTCATCAATTTGCATACATGGACTAAGACGTTGTTGTAAGCGTACCATAGCAAAGGATTTCTACACAAATATTAATATCTAGTATGTTAAATAAATAACAGTTAAAATATAAAATAACCGATTGACCTGTGTACTGGTGTTCAAGAGCCCGGACGTGAGCCTCTGTAAAGTGCCAGTGTTTTGCAAGTTTTTTCCAGTCGTTCGGCCGCAGCTGTTTTGTGGCCAGCTTCCACAGAATGTCCTTCATGTATTCGGCCGCGTCGTGGCTCGGACGCTTCAGCTGCACGGCCACACCACTCCTGCAACTTGCTTTCTACACAGCCACAGAGGAATACAGATTCTCATAGCTCTCCGGGTTATTATTATTAGGCATATAATTATTAAGCACCACTATCTAATGACCAAGCATCAATTGATAGCGCTGAGCAATTGTGAGTGAAGGACTTGCTCAAGGTCCATACGCAGTAACCAACTTAGGGGAGGCTCGAACCTGTACTCTGTGTTACAAGGAGAGCGCTCTTATGATTCAGTTACTGTGTCACTTTGTGAAAATACACAGATGCTGGTATTTCCCAATCCTGCAGTAGCAACTCGGAATCGATTATTGAATTGTAATCGTAATCTCCAAACTTCTAAAGCGCCATTCGAAAGCCAAGCGCAGGGCACCAGCTTATTCACGAGCACTATTAATGACTAATGACAGCTTATCCTCCTTAACACTTTAATGATGAGAGTGTACTAAACGTGACTGGGAAACCTATGCGACATGTTGTTAAAGCATTAAGCTGCTTAGAACTGTCTTACCAGACTAATGACCTACAGCAACATTCTTTGCAGCTTATCTTAAGACAGATCTTGTATAAAGCCTCGTTTAAGTGCCTTTATGGGCTTCTTAAATGGAGCTAAAACATCTAAATAGCCAGACACAAACATATATACATACATACATACATATATACATACAGTGTGGACCATTCACGCAAAGTGATATCGGTTCTTGGGGGACTTGCCTTAAGATACAGCATGTAAAACAGGCCATGCATTAAAAGGGATAATGCTGAAAAGGTTCATATAATTTTATAGTACTACACTGCAGTCTAAGTACAACGCATTAACCAATATGGCGTGTTAAGTTAATAGCTTTTGGGGGACATAACACCACTTTGCATTAAGCAGAATGGCACCTAAACCAGGAGCGTCTAAATCAGCCTTGCAAATGAGTTTTGTAAAGCATTCTAGAAGTAGCTGGCTACTGACAGTGCTATAGAAATTATCGTAATCACAATTACAATTAAAAAATCTAAACTGCATGTACATATAAGTACATAGTTATATATGCATATATCGACGTACCTGCATACATACATACATACATATGTATTTACATCTGTACATACAGATATGAACACCAGTTTGTGGTATGCAGACAACTGCTCAACAACTGTTATTGCAGTACCAGTCATATAGCTGGCCTCCCTGATACAGCTTTTGTGTGGTGCTAACAAATTTGCAAGGTTTCCCATAGCACTGCATTCATAATCAAATCAATTAACGATCAAAGAGGTTATTGATAATTGAACATTGATAACATACGCTGGAAGGTCGGCTTGTTCCCGTTGATAAGGCATTGCATGAAGTCCGGTAGAAACAGTGGTGGTACTGACCACATTGTATTCCATTGGCCGTCATGTCGTCCTGATCATTGCTCTGTGATCTTTCGGCCTTAATGATCATATCGACGATTCCAATCAGACTGGCCCTTGAGGCCAACCCTAAGGCCGTCTTTCCTGCCTAACACACCAAAAAACGTATTTCATTACGAACATGCATTTCAATTTCCAATTTAAAACAACTATTATCTTCCTTCTGTATTTAAAACACATTTCCATTATGAAATTGTAATTGTAAACTTCTATTGTGCCAGTGTATTATGCACAAGGCATCAACCAATGGTGCACCAAAAACCAAGCCGTAATCAGGTCAATTTCCAGAAGATCAGTCTGTACGAGAGGCGGAAATGGTGGAAAAGCAATTTGAAAAAGGCAAGAGTTAAGTTGACAGAGAAATGGCATAAGTGACTGAGAAGAAATGCAATTACATATATATATATTTAAAATGAAATATTGCCAAACAGCAACACTACCACAATGAACAACGGTTCGGGTATACATGGCGTCAACAAGAAAAAAGACTTGCAAGCACATCGAAAGCAACAGGCAACTCTATAGGTGTTCTCCAAAAGTGATAGATCAGACAGCAAATTGGATTTCCGAAGCAATTTACAAGAAAAAAATCATTTCCCTGACAACCATTTGCATTCGAAGCAAGGAAACCATACACATTTTTACCTTCATGTCAGTTACGACAGAACAAATTATGCGAATAGGCAAATGAATTATTTATAATGGGTCACGTCTCTGCCTCATCAAAGAGGTTTTTTAACAATGATATGCAACTCTCTGACTGAATTATTTCATTTAGTCATTTTTTCTGTGCACTGGATGCTGACAGAGAAAGCTTCAAATCCATGCCAGGAATGCCAGAACATTCAGTTATAATTCTAGTACTACATTCTAAGAATCATTATTAAGAAAGTAAGAAATCAGTGAAAAGAGTAGTCCATTAAGCTAGCCTTGAGGCAGCCATGGGTATAAATGCTAGCAGCTTCATTTTCTTTACCTCGGCATACGAGGACAGATGGCCAGTCCTCTCCCTCGCCGTCTCATCTTCCCACCCACAGTGTACGGTCAGGGTACTCATTATTGCTGAGTTGGCTAGGGGGCACAGGTGGAGCAGAAATTTCGAACTAAATTTTTGCCCTGGCGGAGATTTGAACCCCCGACCTCTCAGCTGACAGTCCAGCATGGTAACCACTATATTATCGAGCAACAGTGATACATTTGTCTAAATGCCTTGTCAGAGAAATACCAGTAGCAGCTTTTTTGATTATTTTTCAGCTGTCAAATATAAGTTTCATGAGCAATAAATCACATTGATGTAAAGTAAATAATAATGTGATGTTGAAAATTTTAATTTCCTACTAAAACCAATATTAAAAACAAGTTGCGACTGTATATTTGAAACATCTTAGATCCACAGCACTTTCAGAGACGAACCTTTTCCTGCAGTTGTAGATCAACTCCTGCCACTAGAAGCACCTCAACGATATCTGCGTTGGCATTTTCCACTGCCAAGTGCAACGGCGTTTGTTGTCTCTGAAGAACAGCAAATCATTGAATGCTAAAATGCATAAGCTCTGCTGCCAAGACTTCTGTGCTTCAACTGCTATCCTAGTTTCACTGTAGCAATCTTATCATACGAAAACAATGCAATCAACATCAAACAAAATTAACAATGGTCACAATTGATTCAAGTCATATTGTTACATACTGCAACCCAAGATACGTTAATTTGACAAGATACCTTACTTTTACAGGATACTTTAATTTCACACGATACCCTAGTTTCCACTAGATACCTTAATTTTACAAGATACTTTAATTTAAAAAAACTTAAGTTCATCAGATAGGCTACTTTAATTTTACAAGATGCCTTAATTCCACAAGATACTTTAGGATCAAACTGCAATCATGAATTACTCCCGTAATACATCACCTAGCACACGGTCAGCATCAGAGATCAAAACATGACCAACACTTGATGCTAAAAATATGTGGCATGATCAAATATTCTAAAAATCACACAGATTATCCTAAATCCCATATAATTATCATCCTAATGATGAAAGTTTTCCTCATCATACCATCTGCCAAATATGGTTGCTAAAGAAAAGCGTGTACATTTATTTACCATTTATAGAGAACCTACTTTGTTCTGGCTATCAAGATCACAGTTGGCATTGATCAGGGTTTGAACAACGTCGAGCGAAGATCCCGTTGCGGCTAAGTGTAAGGCAGAGTTGCCTTGCTTTAAAAAAGGAAACAAATGAAATAAATCAACTTTATCACAAAATATCATGAAACAATAATACTCTCAGCATTACTCTACATTAGCAGCACCACACAGGGAACGGGAGCCAAGAAAAGTCGTTCAACTAAGCTAGATCTGTGCGAGTTTTGAATAGCAGAATTAGCAGGCCATACAGATTTCATAAGAATTCCACAAACCTAATACAATGCATTCAGATGTCAACTTACAACTACTCATTAGCAATCACAATATAATGAGGTGTGAACAGGCCTATTGTTCAAAGTAATTATAATATGATGAGCTGTCATAGGCCTATTCTTCAAACCAGTAACTAATATACAATTACCAGTAGGCGTTGTATGCCTATGCTTCAAACCAGTAATTACAATACAAAGAGGTGTTATATTCTTCAAACCAATAATTAAAATATAAATCTTGAGGTGTTATAGGTCTATTGTTCACAGTTCACACCAGTAACTAAAGATATAATGAGGTGTTATAGACCCATTCTTCAAACCAGTAATTAAAATATAAAGAGGTGTTGTAGGCCTATTCTTAAAACCAAGCACATACAATGCGAACATAACTTTTATTTCAAAGTTAGTTTTTTTGGCAATATTGAACTAAAGTAACTCATATTATATTATAATAATATTATGTCTTCTGTTCAACCAAGTGCAGCTAAACTGTGAACTCATTTTTATCTGGTGCTATTTTATTAAGTCTACTTCAATGTGTTTTCTGCTTTTCTTGTCCCTCAAACCAAGTATATCTAAGTGAAAATAATTTCTATTTAAGTTATTTGATAAACAATTAACCGACATATGCTTTAGAAGTTACAGTGTTTTCCCCTTCAAACCAGGTTCAACTCTATAACGTTGACTTAATTTTTCTATTCAGTATCTTACGTTGTTTTTGGCGTTGACGCTACATTTGTGGTCGAGTAATACGCTGACGACTTGTGCATGGTTATTGGACGCTGACACCATCAAAGCCGTCATCTCCTTCTACCAAAATTCAAAGTAACATTTTAAACATTTATGGGGAACAACCGGAACATCATAGTTTAGTGGAAAGCATGCTGAACTGTAAATCCTGGGGTCAGAGGTTCAATTGCCCACCAGGGCAGAAAGAAATTTCAAGATTCTTTTTATGCTGGTGCCTCTAAAGAAAATAGGGCTTAAAGTGAGTACATTGACCACACACTGTCGATGGGATGATTGGGCAGAGATGAGTGGCCAATACCCTCACATGCTGTGGTGCCTACCCTTGGCTGCCTCTTCAGTCTTGGGGTTAGCTCAAGAGGGGCTTTTTTCTTTCAGTATATTATCAGTACCAATAACTCATTATGAAGTCATAGTCATCAACAACAGTCATTGTCATAATCATAATCATCATCACCACCACCACCATCATCAGCATCATCATCATCATCATCATCATCACAATCCTCTTCATCCTCAGCACGATCAAAAGCATGATTGCCACCATCACGGCAATCACTAACATTATTATCATTGTCATCTTTATCATCATCAACATATTTATCACTGTCATCTTTATTTTTAATCATCATAATTATCATTTTCATCCTCATCATCATATAGGGAACATTATCATCTTCATCACTATCATCATCATTATCACTATTATCATCTTTATTATCATTATCATTGTCATCATTGTCATCATTCTCATAGCTATTGAAATTAGCATCTATTTCATAGCTCAGCATTGTCATCATTCTCATAGCTATTGAAATTAGCATCTATTTCATAGCTCAGCATTGTCATCATTCTCATAGCTATTGAAATTAGCATCTATTTCATAGCTCAGCACATAATTCTTCATGTTCAGCAAAAAGTCAGTCTACTCTACAGTAATCTAATCTTAGAGCTTTTATAGTGCCACTACGTATTGATCAAGGAATGCCGCTAATTGAAACTATCCTATGGGAGAACTGCTATCTGGAAGCATTCTTAGTCACAATCGAAAAGCACAAAGACTTCGTGTGTGCAGATTTAAAAAATAAATTGTTATTCGACACGGAACAATGCAACAGTTGTAAACACAAGCAAGAATATCCATTCATTCATTCATTCATTCAAGTATTTATATAGCGCCTCTTCATGGAAACTACTCAGAGGTGCTCCCAACTCCAGACTTGACTGTATACTGACATCAACATAAAGCTTTGCTTACAAAAAGCCATCCCTGATATGTACTTAACCTTACAGAGTTATCCCGAACAAATTTAATGATTCCCTCTACGTTTACTCGTGCCTGTGCACGAAGATTGGATGGTATAAAATACCCATTGCTCCTGATTATTCTGGTGCAAATACAGAGCGACTGACTTAACATCAACACCGTATATCTTTGATCAAGTCTACCAGGGGTGTGTTTCACGTCTGCTCTGATCATGCACCGAGTACACTCCGAGCAGCTTCACTGCACCAGCGTTCCTTGGTCGCTCACTGTTTGCATGGATGTACGCTTGGAGCGCACTCGGAGCAGACATAGAACACGTGCCTTGGGTGTATTCATGCTCATATGCTCGTGGCGAGTGCAGAGCAAATACAGAGCCTACTTAATGACAGCCGCCTACCGTGTTTTCTGCGTTTGGGTCTGCGTTACAGGACAGAAGAATATCGACGATTCTCTGGTGGCCATTTGCAGCGGCCAGAAACAGTGCTGTGCATCCATCCTGCAATGACATTCATGGCAACAATTGGTAAAAATAATAATAGTAACAATAACAATAAATTAATTAATTAATGTAGCAGCAACAATAAAATGTATGCGGTTTAGCCATTCCAGATGTCATTCCATATTACAAGTGACTTAGTGGTGGTAATCGAGAGGGGGGTTTAGGGTAATGGTAACATTCAAGCATGAAGAGCAGAAGATCAGCATGGACGTGGGATCGCTTCCGGCTACCCTCTCAAAGGTCAACTCAGCCTTTCATTCGCCAGATGGCTTTGGTAAAATGAGCAGTAGGACTCGATGGGCACCTTGCATGGCTGCCAAAACAGTTCAATTAGACTTCTGTAATAACTTGTAATCATTCGTTCATAACTATGAATTGTAATCATACTGCATTCATGTCAGTTTGAAATAATAAACAAAAATTATTATTTGCAATGGGCTTCCTCTAGAGCTCCAACTCCTACTTAGGAACTATTCACCTGCATTTTATACCTCTCTGAAAACTACTCTTTTCAGCCTTAGTTGGGCCGGGAGCGCCTCTGAGTAGATATCTTGAAAGGGTGCTAAATCAAGTTTCTTTGATTGATTGATTATTATTATTGTGATTATTATTATTATTATTATTATTATTTTTTTTTGCCCGAGGTATATATGATCCCTCAGGCCCCTCCAGGCTTTAGAAACTATATGAAGAGCGTTTCGTTCTGGGTTTAGTTAGCGGTCATCCTCACCGGTCAATTGAAAAAAGGTGCATCGAAATGCAACAGCATTAAACCGCTGCGTGCAAATAGAAAGACGCTGAAACAAGCGTGCTGTCTCCTGCGGTTCCCCCGAAACAATGGTCAAACGCCGACCTAGTTCTGATAGGAACTCCCTGCCCTGGGCATTGATGGGACCCATGGTTTCCAATGCTACTGGAATGAAGTCGTAGGTGCTGGGAATTTCTGAGTACTTGGTGATCTTCCATTATTATTATTATTATTATTATTATTATTATTATTATTATTATTATTATTATTATTATAGTTTATGGTGGCTGTGGTGACATAGCAGTACATGTGGTTGGTAGCAAACGAGGGAGGAGCCGGACATCATACTGGTCATTTGGCCCACCATCTTTGGGTTGCAGCCGAGACTGTTGTGCAAGAAGAGAGAGGCTGCCAGACATAACTCCATACCACCCATCATTCTGCATTGCTGCCTTGGTCTGTGAAACGCTTGCCTCCATCAATCATTAGCTAAGATAGACTGCCTTCGGTAACATCTGGCCATGTCTGTCTTTCAGTTCCTTGTAATTTATGGTCATACAACACACCAGCTTTCGACGGCATATTTCACTGATACGACCGGTGAGGATAGACTGATAGGTATACATATGGACAGTCGCTTTTGACAGTGTGTGTGTTTGTTGAGTGTGTGTGTGCCTCCGTGTTTCCACGGAGGCACACGGAGTTTCGAGTCAAACTGTAGCCAGTCATAATCCATTGTGTGTGTGTGTATGTGTGTGTGTATGTGTGTGTGTATGTGTGTGTAAAGCATCCTAGAAGAAGTTTGCTTTCCACGGCATATTTCAATGACACGACTGGTGAGGATTGACCTATAGGTACATATGTATAGGTATGTATGTGTATGTGACGAGTGACTGATAGATATACATGTTTATGTATGTGAGGAGTGACTGATAGGTATACATGTTTATGTATGTGAGGAGTGACTGATAGGTATATGTGTATATGTATGTGTATGTGAGGATAGACTGATAGGCATATGTGTATGTGTATGTGTATGGTAGGCCATGTAAGTCATTCTGTCTAAGCTAACCTAATGGCTGTAATAGCACCACTGAGATAATGCACCAGGTCCAGGAGGCATCAATCGATGGTTGGTCGGTCGGTCGCTGCTAAATGAAATGGCTGTGCAAGCAACAGTCCAGGATCAGTCCAGTCCACATCTAGCATAGCCACCCGTGACAGACAGTCTGTCTCTGTCTGTCTGTCTGTCTGTCTGTCATCCTGTCCGACAGTGTCTGTCTGTCTGTCTGTCGTTTTCTCAGTGTTTCAATGATGAATATAATACAAATAGTCAGAGCCGGATTAACCTATAAGGGAAATAAGCCATGGCTTAGGCCCCCACAACGTTTTGAGGGCCCCCAACTGTCAGGAAATATAAAAATCAGATGGTACAAACGGTTTGAGGACCCCTAACTGTCAGGAAATATAAAAATCAGATGATACAAAGGTCTTATTTGACAATTTTCTTCTGAAAAAAGATGGAAAAGCAAAAAAAAGTCATTAGAAATTTTTCAAAGTAATAAACAATGGTTTTTCTGCAAATCTGGAAAAAAAATATCCATGGCTTTCCGTTTAGGGCCCCCGGATGTCTTAACCCGGCCCTTGGCTTAGGGCCCCCGAAAGTCTTAATCCGGCCCTGCAAATAGTTAGCTAGGTAATGACCGCATGCTAAACTGTTATTGATCAACTCTAATGACTTCTATATCATTATGCATAGGAATCAATCGATGGTCACCTCAAGTCAAAATGTAGCCAGTCATAATCCATTAGAGGACCGTTAAAGAAGCCAGGTCAGACCGTTAAAGAAGCCAGGTCAGACCACCAAAGAAGCCAGGTCAGACCACTAAAGAAGCCAGGTCAGACCGTTAAAGAAGCCAGGTCAGACCGTTAAAGAAGCGACGTCAGACCGTTAAAGAAGCCACGTCAGACCATTAGACCAGTGCTGCCCAAACTTCTCAGTGTCACAGACCGGCAGGAATTTTCCTACTGCAGGAGGACCGGTGTCCAGTTGATTAATTATTTATCTTTTTCGATCACGTAAAATAAATTTTTCAAATACGTATTAAAATTGATTTAAATGCATGTTTAGCCAATTCTATGACTCTAATTGCCCTTTAAATGCTAGCCTAATAAGTGTTTTTGTTATGACTTTTAAAACAATAATAGCCATTTCTTGATTCCGAGACAATTTGACCAGATTTTCTTGACACACTTTGCAGACCGGCAACTGAGGGCTCACGGACCGGCTCCGGTATGCGGTCAACCACTTTGGGTAGCACAGCATTAGACAAGCCAGGTCAGACCATTAGAGAAGCCAGATCAGACCATAAAGAAGCCTGGTCAGTCCATTAGGCAAGGCAGGTCAGACCGTAAAGAAGCCAGGTCAGACCATAAAAGAAGCCTGGTCAGTCCATTCGACAAGCCGGGTCTGTCCATTAGAGAAACCAGGTCAGTCCATTAGACAAGCCAGCCAGAAACCAACAGGTATTAGTGACAACTTAGTCCTTGAAAACTGCCAACTGCTTCTTTTCAAAAGACAAAAACCAGTGTCCTTTTGGTTGCAAATTAATCTGGCATTAACACGTTAACGACGAGCTGCATTGGTTTCCCAGTCGCTTTTAGTACACTCTTGTCGTTAAGTGTTATCCGCATGCCAGTTTGACCTTTGACTGCTGAGCTGAATGTAATCTTGTCTTCTTAATTCTTTCTTGAACATATAAATTCAATTAGGTCATATATAAAAATGGGTGTGCTCGATAGTGTAGTGGTTAGCAAGCTGGACTGTCAATCGAGAGGTTGGGGGTTCAAATCCCTGCCAGGGCAGAAATTTGGTTCGAGATTTCTGTCCCGCCTGCACCCCTAGCCCATGCACCTATAATCAAGATTTCTGCCCTATCTGCACCCCTAGCAAACGCAGCTATAATGAGTACACTTTCGGTGGCAAGATGAGACGGTCACCTGACGTCATATGCCGAGGCTAAGAAAATGAAGTCACTAACACTCATACCCATGGCTCCCTCGGGCTAGCTCAAGGGACTGCTCTTCTTCTTCTTCTTCTTCTTCTTATATAAATATATAATTATAAACAAATAAACAGATAAATGAACTCAGAACTGGATTTTATATTACAAACTGGTTTCAAAACTCTCAATTTTTTCCAGATACAAAGAAAAGAGTTTATCGTATATGATTACAAAACTGTTTCTTACAGAGTCACGGTCATCGACTTCGACTCCAAACAGAAGCAGTTTCTTGAGGACTTCTTCATGTCCAGCGAGGGAAGCCAAATGAACTGCCGTCTGACCCAGCTGCAGAAAATAAAAGCACGCTGCATAATCTATGAGTTCTTGAGAATTTCAAGCTAAGGGTTGCTTTTTGGAACGTTTCACAAAGTGTGCATCTTAATGAATTTGATGTAATGTTCTGTGGTGAAATTTGTTTAGTTTTCTGCTTTACCTGCGCCCCCTTGCCAACTCAACTATAATGAGTACACTGACTGTACACTGTTGGTTGGAAGATGAGATGGTGAGGGAGAGGACTGGCCACCCGCCTCATATGCCAAGGCTAAGAAAATGAAGTTGCTAATACTTCATACCCATGTCTGACTCTCAGGGTTAGCTTGAGGGACTGCTCTCTTCTTCTTCTTCTTCTTCTTCTTGTGCTTCATTTGGTGACAGGTTATAAAATCTAACTAACGTTTAGATCACTAAACAAACTGAAGCTAACCAAATCAAGTCAAACCACGAAACAGATCAACATCTGCCTATCGATTCTGTTTTGATAAAGCGCCTGTGAATAAGCTGGTTCCCGCAACGATCGCTTTTGTTTACGCTCTAGAAAGTTCTCGAGTTTACGATTACGCATTAGTACCTTTCAGGAACATCCTCATTCGCATTTCACGTGTTGAATGAGGTTTAAAACCGGAGTTCAGTTCAAGCTTAGAAAACCTCAAAACCACTTGGCCTCAATTAAACGATTAGATCAGATCTGCAGGATTAAAACAAGTTCCCAGAAGGCAGTGGTCTGATCCAGCAGAAATGCATATTTCTTTCATTCATAATTAAAATTTTGCAACAAAATAATTGAATAAATGATGAAGTAGGGAGTTCCATACAGGTGGTCAAGTGGCAACAATAGAAAATGTTCTTATATTTGTATGAGCAAATTCTTGATGATAATTAAACCTCAGAGAATGTCTCTCCTCTGATTTACAGTCTCTGACAGTCCTCTTCAAGATATCAAAGAGAAGAGAAGTCACAGAAAAGTCACTCGGCTATCTGGCTGTCAAAAGTCGTTTAGAAGTGGATCATGCAGGATTAATAAGAAGAAGAGCAGTCCGTTAAGTTAGCCCTTATAATGGCAGCCATTGGTATGAAGTGTCTTGTTTACGTACCCGACTTCATTACGTTCTTAGCCTCAGCATATGATGGCGGGTGGCCAGTCCTCTCCCTCACCGTCTCATCTTCCCACCAACAGCGTACGGTCAGTGTACTGTACTCGCTACAGCTCATTATAGTTGGCTAGGGGTGCAGATGAAGCAGAAATCTGAAACCAAATTCTTGCCCTTGCAGGGATTTGAACCCATACCTCGATTGACAGTCCAGCATGCTAACCACTACACTATCGCTCACCTAAATTCGCTAGTAAACAAGCTCATACATAGTCTGGATTAGTGGAATGGCTGAGTGGCTAACAGTCATCCCTTGGGTGAGCCATTTAAATGCTGCAGTAATGAAATAGGAACTCGGTAATCCTGCCGTCGTATATCAACTGCCACTGCAGAGCGTTCGGGTTCTAATAGTTTGAACTCGGTCTCAACAACAGACTGATTTTGAAAGCCCAGCAATGCAATTGACTTATCGTTGATCACCCATGATCTCTGCAGCCTCGATGAGCTCATCTGCATGGTAGTGTCCCATGGATTAGGATTTTGGAATGAGGTTTCGCTTAGAAGCAACTGTCTATTAATGTCTTGTGTGTTACAACAGTGGTGCCGCAGAAGATTTGATCAGATTAGATTAGAAGCATTAATTAATTAATTCACCCATTCATTAATTCGCCCATTCATTAATTCACCCATTCATTCATTCATTCACTCATTCATTCCCTCACTCATTCATTCATTCATTCATTCATTCATTCATTTTCATTCATTACGAGGATTTATATAGCGCCTCTTCAAAGTTACTACTCAGGAGCGCCTACGACCCAACCTCGGTCGAAGAAGCAATTTGAAAATCTGCTATTCACGACAAGAAATGGAAAATCACGCAAAAGAATTACCCCACTGTAGATAGAAAAGCCCTTCCTCACAGCCACATCGGTTGGGCCCACATTAGTCCCATAGCCGGCGACCAGTGGCACAAAGTAAGCCAGCCATGGCTGTCTGGGCAGCCATCATAAAGGCAATGAGAAATCAATTCTCCAGACAAAAAGACAATGGGCCTGACACAATTCAGCCACAGACAGACAATAACAAAACAACACCGGCAGAATACCACCATAAATTACACCACTTGAACACTAGCATTTCCTTTCCAAACCGTTACGCCACCGAGTCCATATTCTGCTAGGCCTATATCGTGAATTGAACAGATTTCAATCTGAACATAAATACAGGAGATTTCAATCTCGACATTAATAGCGCCATTATGGACGAGATACGTAATAAATATACTGCTTGTTCCCGACACAGAAGTCTCCAAGTGATATACACACTGGTCAAACGTTAGAGGCCGTTATTTAACCACTACTGCACAGCACAAAAGCTCTAGTAGTATTACACATGTTTTATGGCCTGACTCGGCGGACATCCAACGTTGTGTGTTAGCAAAATCCTGCAATCTAATGATTCAGAGGCAGCCAGCTGTCTCGTCGGTCACACATTATCAGAGTAACGAGCCTTTTAATGCAGTTATTCTTCAATGGATATTGTGACCGCGTGAAGCAAAATGTCTGAGACTAAACAGATACAGTATTGTTTAAAGCCTGCATTGTCTGGCATTTGGACAAAGCGAGCTTTTTCAACTTATTGACCGCTATGCATTTTTGCAATGAGGCACAGAATATACTGTTTGAGATGCTCTGAAATGCTGTCCTGGGAAGATGTGGGTCTGATGCCAACAAAATATGTGGCTGACATCCTTCTCTTTCTGGTTGTGGAAACCTCTACAGGAATAATGTCAAGGATTTGCATTGATGAATGTACTGGACCCAGTAGAGTAACATAATTACAAAGACAGATGCGCTATTTCTAATCACCAGGCAATACACACAAACACACACACATACACACACACATGCATACACATACATACACACATATACACACACATACACACCCAAATACACACACACACACACAAACACACATACACACACACATACATAAACACACATACATACACACACAAACATACATATAAGGGCATTTTCATAAGTATCTGCTTCTCCCATAGTACCTTAGTAGGAAAGAGACCTGATTTCTCCTTGTTAATGACATTAGCTATTTACTGCTTGTAACAAGTTGCGTCTATGACAGCTTGGTTTCATGATTAAACGAATATTGATTGATTGATTGACTGATTGACACACACACACACACACACACACACACACACACACACACACACACACACACACACACACACACACACACACACACACACACACACACACACACACACACACACACACACACACACACACACACACACACACACACACACACACACACACACACACATACATACATACACACATACACATACACACATCCATCATTCTCATCCTTCCCTCCAGCCATACAAGAGAACATGGAAGCCTCAGAAGAACATTTCTTACATATAGGCTCATGTTGTCTGCACATGGCATTTCACACAAAAATTGTTAAAAATCATTTAGAGCACAGGAGTTGGGATTTGATAGCAACAACATCGACCAGATGCCAAAGTGCAAAGCTATACAACTGACAATTAAGGGAGTCTTGGCATGCAGTGGTATAGCCAAAAAGGCATGGGAAGGTAGAGGCTTCCACCAATAACCCTGGCAGGTGCAGTGCACATTCAATAAAAAGTTTGGAAAGTCAATTTCAAGAAACACACAAAATTTTTAAGAAGATTTTCTGTAAAATGTTCACTGTATACTTAGCAAGGCACTAAACCTGTTGTGCAATACAGGCTCCTCTGTAACAGAGGGATCCAAAATTCTATTGACAAGAAGTTTCAACTGCCCATTTTACATTTGGCCTAGGTTTCAAATTTGTGATCTCAATCATTGCTATAATGCGCCTAATTTTAACGGTAACTTCACAGTAAGAATTAATGGTGACAACGCGGTAGACTCACTTGTATTTATCCTTTCCAGTTACCTATATATACCTAGACCATGGATTAGCTTTCCAAAGATCTGGAAATGAAGCTAGATGCCTTCCAGCAGTGGTGCCTCAGAAAGATACCGCGCATTCCCAACATGGAAGTATCCTGGGGCACAATGCGTATCCTAGTGTCGGAGATGATTCAAGCGAGCAGACCACGGATGTTTGCACAAATGGCGTATTGCAAAGGTGACCAGGACCCTGCGAAGGCCTTGTGAGCAATGATTTCTGGCCTTTCGAGAGGCTGGAAAAGACCTGCTGGGTGCACTCACCAAACATGAACAAGAAGCTGGTCTGAATCCACGGAACTTTGGGTCGCACGGCCTGGAGAAGAGTCCAGAATCGAAACGGAAGGCTAAATGTCATGAAAACCATGTTCAGGAGAGAAGCTCACAGTAGAGGATGATAATGATGATGATAATGATGATTGATCAGCTGATAATAATTTCTGAACTAAGACAAGGGCTGGCCAAAACCATTGAAATTCGGTATATTAATGTGGAACATCAAAATTGTGAATATTAATGTCGAGAGAGGAGTTTCAGTAAAATGGACCATAGCTAACAAAATTAGTTCAGAGAGTACTCGGTTATTCGAGCAACACCTAAATTAAATCCATTTTGGCAATAAGTAGGTGACAAAGTTATTTATCTAGGCAAATAATGGTCACATACAAACCTTATCCTTTTTGTTGACATCAGCCTTCATTTCGAGCAGTTTGTCGACCGCTTCTTCGTGTCCCTTTTCAGCTGCCAAGTGCAGCGCCGTCTTGTCGTGCTGTAGAATTTTTAGAACAGTAATTCACTTCAAAGACACAGTCTGTCATTCAGCTGACGTTTATAGGTAGGAGACCAGGTGCCAGGCGTTCCAAGCAGATCATTCAATTATTCTCTAAGTCTATCTAACCATGCATCCATGCGTGCATGAACGCATACATGCCTCCATCCATCCATCCAATCCATCCATCGAGCCATCCGCTCATCAATAGCCAAAACCAGACAATCAGTCAGTCACCAGCCAGGAAGCCAGTCAGTCCGTCAGTCACTTGTCAGTCAGTCAGTCAGTCAGTCAGTCAGTCAATCAGTCAGTCAGTCACTCAGTCAATCGATCAGCCAGTCAATCAGTGAGCCAGCCAATCAGTCAATCAGTGAGTCAGTGAGTCAGTCAGTCAATCAATCAATCAATCAATCAATCAATCAATCAATCAATCAATCAGTCAGTCAGTCAGTCAGTCAGCCAGCCAGCCAGCCAATCAATCAATCAATCAATCAATCAGTCAGTCAGTCAGTTAGTCAGTCAGTCAGTCAATCAGTCAGTCAGTCAGTCAGTCAGCCAATCAGTCAGTCAATCAGCCAATCGATCATTCTGTCAGCCATGCACTCAGACAGCCAGCCAGTGAATAACACATCTTCGCAATCTTGTATTTTCAGCAGCAAACTGAGTTTTTCATAACTGAATAACACATTAATTAGGCTCACGATATACTCATGAAAATAGCCCTAACTTAGCAAGCACAGTGAATGCACCAGTCACACGTAACCAGTACCACACCTGTTATAAGTCTCCAAGGTTGTTCTACCTGTAATTAATCATCTGGCTTCCTAATCCTGTCTCTGCTTCTTAGTATAAATTCCGGCTAATGCAATATTTAAAGCCCCTTCAAACGAATTAACAGCAGCAAGGCACCTGCTTCTTTCAGCTTTTTTTGTCTCCATAAGAGCCAACATTACATCAGCAGCAAGTGCAAATTTTTTTAATTGGACAGCTCTGCACAGCAAAAACAGCAGTGGCCTGTATATATATATCCTCTATCTAACTGTAGCAACATTTCTCATCATCACTAATTATATAAAATTTAGTTTACCTGAATTCACAAAAGTTATATTAAAATAGTCTAAGGTAGATAAATTAATTATATGAAAGTTGTATTAAAATGGTATTAAAGTTACATTAAATATGTTTAATAAATATATAACAGTTCTATTTATATACTTTCAGGTATATAAAATTCATAGTTCTGTTATTAGTTCCTCAGGGATTAGATGTAAGGTAGTAGTGGTGGCGGTGGTGGTGGCGGCGGTGTTGGTGGTAGTGGTGGCAGTAGTGGTGGTGGTGGAAGAAGCAGCAGCAGCAACAGCAGCAGCAGCAGTAGTAATAAATATTTAGTATCTATTGTAAATAACAATACACAGTAGCTTCATGATGCCAGTGTCTATTTTTAATTTTGTGTATCATTAGTTGATACTAATGATGCACAAATTTAAAAATCATATTTAATTTAATTTTTCAATACAAGTATTTCTATAACATGCAAAGAAATCATAACAATCTTACTTACCTTTTCAGAAATGTTTACATCAAGTCCATCAAAAGAGTCAAAAATAAACTGTATGACTTCGTGTCGATTGTTTTGAGCAGCACAATGTAAAACATTCATGTTTTGCTGCAAAAGAAATATCACACATAAATCAGTGCCAAAACAAGAAGCAATCTGCATGCAATTTAATTCTTAACTGTCTACCATGGAACTGTTTATCGAACCATAAAAAGGTTATAGGGTGAGTTTGAAAGCAGCACTTCTGTACTTTGACTGAAATTACCAGCTTCAATTTTAAACACCTGTTACACTGATGCACACAAGAAAGGACTTAATAAATCACTAAAAATTTAAAGTCTCGACAACGCTGTTGTGGGTTCACATTAGCTTTCATTATTGTGCATTTTTGTTTGGGAGCAGCTGGGTAAAAACACTCATGGGTAGCAGTGAAATGTAGGGTAAACCTGTAACTTCATTAGGAAATAAGTCTGAAGAATTTGAGGATAGAAAATTTTGCTATTATCCATAAAAAATCACACCCTGGCTTAATTCACGCATTTATTAAGCACCACCGCCTAATTACCAAGCATCAATCAATATGCTGAGCAACTGTAATGTAATGTAATGTAATGTAACAAAACATTTATAAAGCGCCACTTCAGAGTCTCTCAGAAGCGCTCAACATGTGGCCATCAAACAGCTGAAAAAGTGTGTCTTTAAGAGTTTAGAGAAAACCATATAGCCGTGTGCAGCACGCACAGACAGCGGAAGAGTGTTCCAGATCCGTGTGAGTGAAGGACTTGCTCAAGTTTCATACACAGTATGCCTGTCTCAGGAGAGGATCGAACCTGTGCCCTCCACATTACAAGGCAAGAGCTCTTCATCAACTACTGCCTCCCGTGAAAACTGTTTCATACTCGCTACGCCCCAGAACCCACAATAGAATAATACCTAAGGCAAACTCTCTGTCTCGTAAAACATTTGTCACACGGATGCTTTATACTTAATTTTTTTTTTATATTTGATGATCTTTGTACACCAAAATGCGGTTAGCAGTTGGTTTTTCAATAAAGGATATACTTACTTACTTACTTACTTACTAACCCTATGCATTCCATCTGAAAATTTTGATTGACCTATGGGCTACCTCATCAAGCTCTATGGGTTTCATCATTGGAAACTCTACTGAATTGATATTGAAGTTAACAAACGGTTATTAATTAAAACTATCGTAATCGTAAACTCGAGCTTTCTACACCGCCACAAAAGCGAAGTTGCAGGAACCAGCTTATTCACAGGCGTTAATTATATGCATTAATTTATTAATTAAGTGGGGCCCGTGGCGCATTGGATAACATCTGGCACACAGACCGAGAGGTACCGAGTTCGAGCCCCCGTTGGGCGGATATGCTTTGTAGGCTGCTATTAGCGCCGTTGTATTGCAAGCTGTCTGTTCTGTTAGTAGATTGTTTCAATTGCATAACATGTAAATGTACAGCGCAGTGCGTTTGTCAGGCGCTTAATAAAGAAAAGATATTATTATTATATTAATAGTTTTAAATTTCTGTTTTAAACCACAACTGACTGTTTTCGATCCACAGGCGCTGTGGATAGAAGACCATAGCAATACCTCTGAGCCAGAATCACTCAATGGCAAGCACAGAAATAAAAATAGACAGCGTCTGTCGACAAACCCGCAGAACCTAAGTACATGATGTATACATCCTCAGGGCTTCCCAGTAAGGTTAAAGGTCACAGTTGTTAGATTACTGGAAGCAGCCTTGCAACGAAAGAAAATTTGTCAGCGACAGACCTGATTCTTCTGCACGAAGGCTGGAAAAACCTTTTCTTACAAATTACAACTGACATCGTGGCAAAAGCTAATGGATGCTACGCAGATTTCAGAAGTCGTGAAACACAACAGCAGATAGCATTACTGAATGTGTGACTACAAATATATAACCTCCATGCTAACAGTGGTATAGGCCTATAAGATAAGTAGAGAAGTACTTCCGACAGAGATGTGTTTAAATTGCTCATTGCTCGTGAATAAGCTGGTGCCATGTGTTTTTAGCTTTAGTGTAGCACTTTAGAAATTTGGCATTAATGATTACAATCACGAAGGTAATTTTACATCAATTTCAAATGCAACCACAAATTGCAACTATTGCAATTATAATCGTAATTGTAATAATTTAATTGCAATTGTAATAAAAATTGTAATTGTAACTGTAATATTTGTAATTGTAACAATTGTAATTGTAATTATGACAATTTCTATAGCATTGTCAGTAGCAAGCCACTTCTACAATGCAGTACAATGTCAGACGTCAGTACAAACACTAAAAGTTCCAAAATAAGTAGATTTTCAATTGTTTAGTTAGAGAACATTTAAAAGGAGGCCATTACCATATTAGTACAAAACACGTTAGCACCATTGTTAATCAGAAGTCTGACGGCGTCGGTATGACCAAACCAAACTGCCCACAAAAGGGCAGTCATTCCATACTGAAACAATTCAAAACACAACAGATTATTTAGTGAAAAAAGGTATGTACTGCAACTACGGCTGAAACATTAGCACAAGCGGCAAATGACGCTCTGTTTAGTGCCGTCCAGAATAATGAGCTTCATGTTCTTCGTGGCCTCTGCCCAGTGCAACGTGAACCTTTATATAACTTCCGACAAAGGGCACACAATTTCACCCTGCCCGATAAAGACTCGATGAACTTTATTCCTAGAATGTTATTTAAAAACATGTACTAATTAACCCATCCACAAGTAGCCATACTGTCAACTGTTATTGTTAACCTACAACATTCTGCCTGTTGTTTTCTGAAATAAACGAATATACACACATACTTCATCAGATGTATAACTAATGCACATTTTCAAACTTTATTTCATATCGGCCATTTGATATTTTAATACAGAAATTTTCCTGCCTTGGCTTAACTTTTGGTCACTGCAAATGGGCATAAGAAATTTTGTGTTGTATCTGTATACATGTGTATCTCTGGCTAAATTTTTATAGCTCAGACCAGTTATTGAGACTTAAAGATCTCACCAAGTGTGGCTACAGTGGGATGTTGTTGAAAGCATGATTTCTATTTCATACGTATTCCACACTAAATGTATGAGTTTTACCATTGTGTCTTTGTCCCATTTTATCTTTATTCCAAAATATATATACTCACACATGGACAATATTATTATTAATTAGTAACTTAGGACTGTCATGGTTGTGTCTAATGCACAAGGCATCAAACAACGTCACACCAAAGCTAAGCCGTAATCAGGTCAATATCCAGAAGATCAGTCCATAAGACTGAGAGAAAACCTATAGTGGATAAGCAATTTGAAAGAGGTTTACAAGTCTTAAGCTGAAAACGAAATGACATAAGCAACTGAGCAGAATGGACAGACACACACAGAGAGAGAGAGAGAGAGAGAGAGAGAGAGAGACAGACAGACAGACAGACAGACAGACAGACAGACAGAGACAGAGACACAGACAGAGACACAGACAGAGAGACAGAGAGAGAGACAGAGACACAGAGACACAGACAGACAGACAGACAGACAGAGACGAGACAGACAGACAGACAGACAGAGACAGAGCCAGAGACAGACAGAGACACAGAGAGAGAGACGAGAGAGTTCCAAAAAGTAGGTCCAGCTACTAAAAAAGCTGTTCACCAAGAGCAGTTCTTGTTTTATGTATGACCAGATAAACAGTCAGATATATATCACAATCATATACATCACAATAGTCAGACAAGATACATTAGTTTTCCTTTGTTGTTGCTTCTTCCCACCACTAATAAGTCATCCATTCAACAATAATTTCCAGCTGTCATAACAGTTCATGAGCAGGATATGTTGTTTTCTTCGTAGGCATGGCCACTGCTCAGCTAGGAAAGCAAGCGACTTGATTCAGCTGCGAGACAGTGAATAAGCCAATTTGCCTGATTGCATTGAGACACTGCAAGACTTCTACCTTGCAGTATATTACAAAGCCGATATAGACTGATAAAGTCCATAATGGACTCTGGCATAAGTAATTGAAAAAGGATCAAAGCATTAACTTTGAAGCACTCAAAGACAGCACTTGGAAGAAGACAAATAAACCCACAGTTGTAGACATTAGTGCAATTTAATCTAATCCAATCTAATCTAATCTATGTATGGACTGAAACATTTATTTCAGTATCTATATGTAGGACGTGGGTGGGACGCGGTGATGTAGTGGTATGTTCTGTGCCTTGTAACTGGAGGGTTCACGTTCGAATCTACCTCAAGCCACTGTGTAGCAACCCTGGACAAGCTGTTCAATGTTCACAAATAATAATTGTCTGTGAGGTAGGCAATGGGAAACCACTGCACTCATCTCCTCCTCTGGTGGCATAAAAGCCAGTGGACCTGCCTTCAGGCAGAGAACCCATCATTTTAATATGTAGGACATCAGCAATGAATTTATAGTCTCTTTGAAGCAAATTTCTTTGAAATCAGAATTTCTTACCAGTTAATGGGACACAACAATCAACAGATAGAGAACAATACACAGAGAGAGAGAGAGAGAGAGAGAGAGAGAGAGAGAGAGAGAGAGAGAGACAGACAGACAGACAGACAGACAGACAGACAGACAGACAGACAGAGACAGAGACAGAGACAGAGAGACAGAGAGACAGAGACAGAGACAGAGACCGACAGACAGACAGACACAGACAGACAGACACAGACAACCAGACAGACAGACATGCAGGCAGACATGCAGGCAGACATGCATAAAGACAAACAAACAAATACATTGACATGTAAAACACACCATACATATAGACAGACTAAGGCAAAATACATAAACAACATAAAAACATACACATCAACCTATAAAAACAAACATAAACAGACATAAACCAAAACCAGGGCCGATGAGAGGGGGGTCAGGTGGGGTTGCTGCCCCGGGGCCCACTATGGCAGGGGCCCTGGCAGGGGCCCGGAAATGTCTAAAACTTTTTCAAACTGAAGAAACCTGTGTGTTTTGGCCTAATGCAGTCTAATTGCTTCAATTTAATAGCTAGGTAATGAAGTAAATGAGGTACTAGATCTATGGAATTTCTTTACCAAAATGTAAGCCAATAACGAATGTGACGGTGTAGTGGAAATGGGACTGAAAGGTTAGCATTGTTGTTAACGAAAACGATTTAATAACTGAAACTTAACAGTCTCCGTTGCTCAGTCAGAGGATTTAAGAGTGAGCACAGTAACAGAAGCTGGTTATCACTCATCAGAATGGTTTTGGACTATCTGCTGATGCAAAGTTAACTGATGCAGACAAATTTCGATTTCTGACTGAATTCTATACTCCACCAGAATCGTTTGCGTGGTAGGGGTCTGCGGGTATACCCGTACCCGCGGGTTTACCCGTACCCGACCCGTACCCGTAGGTCGGGTACGGGTCGGGTAAACATTTTACGGGTCGGGTCGGGTACGGGTAGGAGTTTTACGGGTACGGGTATACCCGATTTTACCCGTACCGAACTGAAGTTTTGGGGTTACATGTAATGGTGACTCAGACTTACTATAGCTGGCGGTACTTAACGTCACATCTCTACCCTTTTGTAATCGGCCGTGGACGTTTGAAAGTTCGACGTTATATTGTGAATTCTGAGTTTTTCTGGCATCAATTCGTGGTGGATGACATAGCTGCATCAGGTGTTACTATAACCTTCTTATATTGCACCCAGTGTTTAATCTAGACGTGTCTGGGGGGAAGTTTCCCCCAGGATCGAGTTTCCCCCCCCAGAAAAAATGAAAGACATGTAATTTTGTACAGAAAGTGTGAAATTTAGGGATAATTTCCCCCCAGGATTTCTCGCACCCCACCCCGATCGAGGATGGAAAATTTTTTACTACCCCCCTCGAAAATCCTTGGAAAATCCTTGTTACTACCCCCCCTCGCGAAAATTCTTGGAAAACACTCGCTACTCTCCCCTGGTCGTCAACTTTTCAAATATGTTGGGTACCCCCGAGAACCCTCGATTCCCCCACAGCAAGGGGAGTAGATTAAACACTGATTGCACCAATATTGGTAAATCGTTTCATTTTGGGCCATAAATCTGAAAATCCATTCTCCGAACATTAAGAAATTCAGGACGATTATCCATGAATCACGGTCAATGTCATCATCATGATTCTCATTATGATTATGTTTAAGATTATTATTATTATTACTATTATTATTATTATTTTTGCCCGAGGTATAAATGATCCCTCAGTCGATCCAAACATATCCGGAGACGGTACTGATGGTGGTCTGGAACGGCAACTCACTCGGCAGTGTCTGGCTGGGCAAATGTACCTCGGAAGGCAACAGCATTAAAGCGTTGTTGTTATTATTATTATCATCATCATCATCATCATCATCATCATCATCATCATCATCATCATCATCATCATCATCATCATCATCATCATCATCATCATCATCATCATCATCATCATCATCATCATCATCATCATCATCATCATCATCATCATCATCATCATCATCATCATCATCATCATCATCATCATCATCATCATCATCATCATCATCATCATCATCATCATCATCATCATCATCATCATCATCATCATCATCATCATCATCATTACTGTGATCATCACCATCAGACTATTATTATTACTGCTACATGCTTTGTGAGACTATTGGACTGTTAGGGGCTCAGATTATGGAAATGCCTATTAGGCTAATTACATGGCTTGTACGGTACGGGTACGGGTATACCCGCGGGTACGGGTCGGGTTGGGTAGTAATTTTGACTTCGGGTCGGGTACGGGTACGGGTAGCGGTCCCGTGTTACGGGTACGGGTCGGGTAGCAAAAATGCTCTACCCGCAGACCTCTAATGCGTGGTCAAGAACTTTGCATTACAGGGCAGGGGTGCGTAATGCAAAGTTCTAGGCCACGTTATAGTTAAATAACTTGAATTTGAAAAACACTGCTTATCAGTAGGCCTATTTTGAGATTTATCAGCAGTCGGCCTAGAATTGATTATTCGTTTTCTGGGAGGCATAAAATTTGTACTGGATGTAAATTTCTGAATTGAAATTTGACTTATTGTCAAAATGAATAATACTTTAGCTTACAGCTAATTTATCACAATAAATAATTGATATAAAATTACCAATATTTTATATTATAATAATTATAATTCAGAAATCTGGAGCTCAATAAAGGAAAGAAAGATTGGTGAAAGTCAGGAATGCAAACGAGAGACAAACAATCCTTCAAAGCCTTGCATTTTCAATTTCATCAAAAGCGAATGATGCAGCAAATCAAGCTGACAATATCGTTGCTAGTATGATAGCTATAGTAGATGTACGTGGAGTTGATCGTG
This sequence comes from Aporrectodea caliginosa, assembly GCA_020284085.1. Taxonomy (NCBI): domain Eukaryota; kingdom Metazoa; phylum Annelida; class Clitellata; order Crassiclitellata; family Lumbricidae; genus Aporrectodea; species Aporrectodea caliginosa. The sequence continues at coordinate 2,276,214 of JACEVL010006449.1, forward strand.
GTATAGCTACAGAGCGAGTTGTTGACGTAGTCCATGTAGACAATGCAACACAGCAATTGACGTAGCCTCACCTCTTGAAATTGGATATCATAATGCGATAAATGTCATTTAAAAATCATTTATCACATTCACATAATCACATTTTCATATTAAATTTCTGTAAATTTCTTTATAATTAGAGTCATATATAGACCTTTTAATCCAGAAATTGATTTTCACATTTACTTTTACTATTATTATCCAGGGCTTTTAAAAAGAATTTTTAGAACTGCACGACCCCTTAACAAGCCATAGTGAATTATTCCAAAATCGGATGACAATGAACATCTTAAAATTAGTTTTAACTGCACAGAAATGATTCTACAGCTGCACAAATTCATTTAGAACTGCCCTTTTTGTGTAGAACTGCACACTAGAAAGCCCTGTTATTATTATTATTACCCTTATTATTATTCATTAAATGTAGTTCGATAGCGTTTTTTCAGGCTTACACCAGACTTGGGCTTAATAATAAAAATGAGGGCCCTGATGGATGTCTGCCCCGGGGCCCGATTTGGCTCTCGACGCCCATGACCAAAACACATATACATAAACACATATACACACATGCATAGACATAGACACATACATACATAAATACATACACATAAACATATATAAAAAACAAATGTTTAATAGGATTTTCCATCTGACCGATAGCTACACATGTACAGAATATCTCTGAGTGCAGCTCAGGAGTTGCAACACAAAATGTTCTAAATAGAATGACAATAACAAGAAAGACAAACAAACACACACACACACACACACACACACACACACACACACACACACACACACACACACACACACACACACACACACACACACACACACACACACACACACACACACACACACACACACACACACACACACACACACACACACAGACACAGACACACACACACACACACACAGACCGACACACACACACACACACACACACACACAGAACGACACAGACAGAGGCACTCAGAGCACAGGTGGACTTCAATCATAGACCTTACATTACAGATAACAATAAAAAGTGGACTTAAATCATGAACCTAATATGTGACCCAAGGGATCAAAATGAGTCGCATGTCAGAAATTTTAGAATATGAGTATGGACTGAAACATTTATTTCAGTATCTATATGTAGGACGTGGACACACACACATATTTTACATATTCTTAAAGACTCCAAACGTTACAAACGATTGTGTGTTTTTTTAAATTTCATTTATTTTAATATATAATCACAAAAAATAAAAGTATTTTCTGTAAAAAATTCTGAAAATACACATTAAAACAATGAATTTCATCAAATGTGATGACATCAGAAATGCAAAAAATTTAAGAAAAAGTGACATCTGATCATATTTTGCTGATTTCCTTTAAATGTAAATTGCCGACATCCGACTCATTTTGATCTCTTGGGTCATACATATTACCTTACATTATATATGTATACATCTATATCATTTTGTCAACAATTGAAGACCATTGGTATCTCTTTCCAGCTACCCTCGCTTTTGGTGTGAATTCATCAATTAGTATCACTATATATATTGTCTGATTAATAGTATTGTAATTGAAAATTTCTAAAATGCCACTCGCAGTGCAGACCAATCAGAGGCGCTCCCAATCTAAGGACCCCCAGAGAAAAGACAAGATTTAAGACAGCAGAGAAACGCAGAAGGACTTCCAGTCAGAATCATAAAGGGAACTGAGGGAGGGAGGTCATTCCACAGGGAAGGGACAATGCAGACAAAAGCTCGGGATTGGGTCATAGCAGTCCTAACCCAACGAATAAAAATTTCAAGACAATCCAGAGATCGAAGACCACGAAGAGAGGCAGCCGAGATTGGCCGACTAATAGATTCACTCATTCATTCCTGAAATTTATATAGCGCCTCTTCAAGAAGCGTACTCAGAGCCTACTCGGGGGCGATAGCGCATTGGATAACACACTGGCGTAGAGAGCGAGAGGTACCGAGTTCGAGCCCCGTAGGGCGGATATGCTTTGTAGGCTGCTATTAGCGCCGTGTATTGCACGCTGTCTGTTCTGTTAGTAGTTAAGATTGTTTCAATTGCATAACATGTAAATGTACAGCGCAGTGCGTTTGTCAGGCGCTTGATTAAAGAAAAGATATTATTATTATTATTATTACTCACAAAGACGTACTTTTGGGCTAGACCCAGGTAGGATCCACAGTTAAGACGAAGAACTTTAAACTGGATATGACCAGTAAGAGGGAACCAATGGAGGTGGTCAGTTGTATAAGTCGCCATGAGAGAAACTAGTAATTAATCAGGAAGCATACATTATTGCAGGTTGCACTTTAATAATAATAATAATAATAATAATAATAATAATAATAATAATAATAATATTTACGTTTATTAAAACAATCCGGTTGACAAACCGCAACCGGTTACAGTGTACAATTATGCAATTGAAACAATTCACAAGAACACAAATGACAGAAGACATAAATCTTAACTACTAACAGAACAGACAGCCTGCAATACACGGCGCTAATAGCAGCCTACAAAGCATGTCCGCCCTATGGGACTCGAACTCGGTACCTCTCACTCTTTATGCCAGTGTGTTATCCAATGCGCTATCGGGCTCTTGCAAGAGCAACGAATCGCTTTACTGCACCATCAACTGGTAAAGAATTTACAGCCGCATCACCTGATGATGAACAGGTCAAGACAGGAATACGGAAAACGATATCAATCATCGGCCGGGTGTGTGCTGGAAGCACGCCCCGCTGACCACGTGACACGGAATACACAAACACTCCAGTTTCTTTTATTAATGAGTTTCCTCAGACGCTGGACGGTCAAGAGAAGCGTAAATGGTATGTTTTGCCCTGATGGCTTCCTCCACACCCTCCAGTAAACCACACACTGCCCACATTTCACCCCACAACTCGTGACCACAAAGAAAAGACCTGCTGCCATATGGAACCGTCGGATGACAAATAAATTGTCGAAGACAATAGGCAAGACTCGAAGGCACCCATCTGGACCAGCAGTTGTTTCACCGAAAGAAAACCTTTACGTCCATCTTAAATTATCTGCGGCCCATACCATCGCCAAGCTGGTGACCAGTTGCTCGTGGCAACGCGTCACCTGAGTCTTGGAATGGCAGCAGTTGATGTGACTCTTCCATTAGGCCATGCATAATTAAGTCCTTGGAACCAAAGACAGTCGTCTTAGAAAGTCACTACAGTAGGGTGACCCCATAAAACACCATAGTGCAATTACTCCTGGCTATCTGCAACCTTGCACCTCATTGGCGGCACAGGATTCACATCAGAAGTTTATTGGACCTAAAAGTCGCCAGATGCTAAGTGCAAGGCGAGCAAAGACAATTCGCTTTAATTTGGGAGCCATGAATTCCATGCACATCGGAACAATGGACAAGTAAATGTACACAGAAGTAGTCAAGAAAGAAATGAAGAAGCTACGAGTAAACCATGAAAAAAGTAAAAGATTTATGTTGAGAAATTGATGTTGCTGCTTTAATGTTGACGATGTTGCTCTAATGTTAATGATAATCCTCTAATGTTCATGACAATGCTCTGGGGAGCCCGATAGCGCATTGGATAACACACTGGCATAGAGAGGTACCGAGTTCGAGTCCCGTAGGGCAGACATGCTTTGTAGGCTGCTATTAGCGCCGTGTATTGCAGGCTGTCTGTTCTGTTAGTAGTAAAGATTTATGTCTTCTGTCATTTGTGTTCTTGTGAATTGTTTGAATTGCATAATTGTACACTGTAACCGGTTGCGGTTCGTCAACCGAATTGTTTCAATAAATGAAAATATTATTATTACTATTATTATTATTATTAATGTTGATGATGATACCCTAACATTGATGATGATGCTCTAATGCAATTTGATCCTAGTGTCTTGGAAAGGGCATTTAAATAACTCAGGTAAGAAACAATAATTAATTTTAATAATTTTAAAAGTACTGCAATTATGTAGTCTATTGGCAATATGCCTTGTCAATGACGACAGGGTTGATGGTTTTACTCCTGTTAATGACCTTGAGCAAGTTGTATGCACATAAGTATATCCATCACTACGTGGTATATAATTTGGTACCATCATAAGCTGGGAAATAAACAGCTAGTGCTGAGACATTTTGTATCCTATTTTAACTTAATTAAACGGCTAGTCTTGCAATGCGCTGGTCCCATGTCCCGAACTTTGGGATTACTTCATTGCCTGCTCAAGGGCCTAGAGCCCTAGAAAAGGGAAATGAGCACCACCCCTAAGTCTCACTATTAAATATTCATGATTGATGATAATTCACAATTCATTGCATAACAGTTATAAAAGAATGCCTTCACAGTTACAAGGCGTTTTGTATCCTACCTGAACTTGTGGGAGCAGAACAAAGTTCAAGTTGTTTATTATTGAACAGTGTTATCAGCTATAACACATTGCATGCTGAATTAGAAATAAAGGACAGAATAAGTTTTATATAGGAAATAAATATCCTGATAGTTTAATGCACATAGCTATAATTAAGAGCCACTGGCAGAAAACATTGGACTGACTGATTAATAAATCAAATAGAGTAATAGATGACCACTGTGATAGCCATCACTCCATTATCAGTGAATATAGTGTAAAAATTAGCCAAAAATATATCATGTATCATGCATATGTATTTGTATTTGGGATTGGGATTGGCACTGCATCTTCATATTAATAAATGCAAGCTGATTAGGAAGAAAACTAATTAGTACGAATCCTCATGAGCATAATTAACAAGCGCTTCATTCGTGGACGAGTTGACATAAATACCTTATGAATCATGCTACATATGGCAGGATGTATTATGACTGTCAGAAGTTATTAAACCGTCTAATGTGGCATTATTTTCCACTGACAGGCAATTCGAGAGCCGCAGTCTCCGAGGAATTTGAGGACTTGCACAGCACAATACCTAAAGCCATTACACGAAGCCAGTGAGTGATGCGATGGCTAACAGCGGTGGTCGGCTGGCTCCAGTTAGCATGACCACTCTTATGACGTCTCATATTGATCCCAACCAGCTGGCTCGCGGCTATAGGCAAACAGGAAAACATTCCGGGAAAGCTGATCTTCTTCAAATGCAAACCGTCGAGCCGTAACAAAGAAGATTAATATTACGCTCGTAAATCATTCGGCTTCCATCAGTCCGCTTATTTCAATCCATGGCAGCAGACAAATCCTCGGCTTATCCAGTACATAAACTTCAGAAGGGGGAAGTGCTTTGAGTCAAGGTTATGTATAGAAGCGGGTAGTCAAAGCATCCAAGTTGAATGCACTATTCTAGATTTATTGAAGAACTCAAGATATTTACTACCGCATTTGCAAAGCACGCATGACGTTAAAAATCATAATAATAATCATAATATTCAAATGATTATAAAAATGATGATATGATGATAATAATAATAATAATAATAATAATATTTAATAATAATAATAATATTTAATAATAATAATAATAAATAAAAGGTGCCGTTCCAGACGAATTTCTACTGTTCTTAATCAATGTTTAAGTCCCTTAGGGATCATGTGTACCTCGGGGGAAAAATATAAATAATAATAAAAATAATAATAATTATAACAACAGCAACAGCCACAACAACAATAACTCCAATAACAACAATGACAACATTAATAATAACAATTCTAATAACAAAAGTATGGATAATACCAGTCTGCATTGTTCTGGAATGACCAATATTTGCTGTTCCCAACTGCATCAGTCAGTTTCACTGCCCATATCAAGCCTCCATATTTTGCTCAAATGACTCACAGAATAAAGATTTAATTTCTGTATGTATCTGAACATTTATATAGAGCATTTTCATGACCTCCATCATGACAATTGTCCCCGGTCATTTGGCGCCACAGTCTGCATTCACAAACACACATGGATCGAAGGAGGTGCAGGCTATTCCAGAACAATGGCAAGGGATCACTTGTAATCTTGGCTTAAATAATAATAATAATAATAATAATAATAATAATAATAATAATAATAATAATAATAATAATAATAATAATAATAATAATAATAATAATAATAATAATAATAATAATAATAATAATAATAATAATAATAATAATAATAATAATAACAATAATAATAGTAATAATAATAATAATATTCAAAACCACATACTTGTTCCAACATATTTCTCTAACCATACAACGCTTTAACGCTGTTGCAATCTGCGGTACCTTTACCAGCCTTCTGCCCAAGCCCGAGGAGCTCTAACTGTTCCAGACTTTTAACAATTTAATTAATCTTGAAGTCCCTGAGGAGGCTGAGGGATCATGTTTACCTCAGGGCAAAAAAATTATAATAATAAATAATAACAGTAATAAAAATAATAATAATAATAAAATAATAATACATTTATCTAGATATGATATTGAATTTCTGTTCAGTTACCTTGTCTAAAAGCTCCAGTTCAGCTCCTGCACTTAGCAAAGTCTCCACCACTTCGACATGTCCATTAGCTGCTGCCCAATGCAACGCCGTGCGGTCAAGCTAAAACCACAAGTTCCGCAGGTACATAATACATCAATGCTACCTATTTCACACCATGTATATTATACATACGTGCATTGGCCGCAATCAATCTTAACAGTAATTAAAAGTAAGACAATCACGAGAAAATGCAACCTTTACTTCGACCAACACATACGTTAACTGAAAAGCACTCAATGAAGTCCAATTTTGCTCTGCACTTGATAGACTATATTTATTTGGAGCCACTATCGATTGACAAGGAATCATTGGATGTAATAAACAACATGTGTGTGCTTCTGGAGATTCATGCACACCTAGCTTGCAAGAAAGCAATTGCTCAAACGTTCTCCCATCCTGCCACATTGTACACAACTAAAGTGCACAATGACAGGTTGCCATAGGTATAAGAAGCAGTAGCGTGCCGAAAGATCCCTAATGCGAACTCAAGATGTGTCATAATATCTTAAAGTCAAATTACAGTCCAATTTGTTCAGATTAGTTTTGCTACAAAGCGACCACTCTAATGATCGAGTGTCTTTTATATTATATGTATACAGTGCTCAGTATTAAAGAGGTTTTTGATTATATCAGTTTGGATCAACAAATCAATTTAAATCCAGATATTTCTACACCGGCTTTATCGTAATGCACAAGGCATCAATCAATGATAGCTTCCAAGGAAATTCGCTTTCCAAAGTTAAAATGTACTTGGTACGTAACTCCTACCATTTGCGGTGACAGTTGACATTTTAAAGGAACCTAGTGGGTGATTGCAACTGATGATGTTATATAAATTGTCATAAGTACAGCCATAGGCGTAGCTACATTGAGGCACAAGGAGGCAGCTGCCTCCTCTTGCTTTTTTATATACTGGAACTTTGATTGACTATTAAATGACCTCAATGACAAGGATTTTGCCAATGGTCTGTGAAGTTGCCTCCTCTTCAATTTAAGTCTCCCTACGTCCCTGAGTACAGCTACAGTTACATAATTGCAATCCGTTGGACAAAGTCATGAAGTCAACAAAGGTGACAAAAGAGTGAGAAAAGGAATTCATAGCTACTCTGCATAAAACTCTGCATAGATTCAGTGATGAAGGTAATTCGATCACTATTAATCTAATACAGGTACTTTCATTAAAACTCTAAATTAAAGTTGTGGGCACCCTCTCATAGGGGAAGTTGCCCTTACCTGAAATTCACATCTGAATATTTTTTTTACCATGGATGTCAGACTATGATGGTGTATCCCATGTATATGGTATGCTCATTCCTGCACACATTTCTGCAAGCACCCAGGGGCAACATGGCCAAGTTGATGCATTTCACAGAAAGAAGAAACAAGATCTTGAAGTGACATATCTCATATACTACACTCATCGCATTGATACTCATTCAACATTAATCATTCGCAACTTAACTAGATGCCAGAAGCAAATCCACCTGGGGAAAGAAGATGTCTTACAGTTGTGGGGCAAATGACTTATACGGGACAGCCTCTTTTCCATCACATCTGCTAAGCACGCAATTATCTTGCTGGCAAACGAGATAAAAGAAGAAAACCAATTTCGGCAATGGTTGTTAGATTGACCGTGCAAATCGAAAAAAGACAAGGAAAACGTTTCTTGGATAAAAAGAACAAAACAGTCAGCAATTGCCTTCACTGGTTCCAACAGAAAATAGACTTTAAAAACAAAAGCCAAGGAAATATGACACAGAAAATTTAAAGAATAGTTGGCCGTTCAATTCATTCATAGAACCTTCCGTATTTATTTATAGTTCTGCGGTTTATTACCATAATCAGGCTTCTGAAATGTGTGGTAATCAAATCAAGATTTCGTTACTTTTCCAATATCTTAAATCTACACAGTGAAAAGGGTGCTGTCTTGCTGAATAGTTGTGCAATGTGCATATGGAACTATTCGTACTAAACTGAGAAATCTCTCAACACAATGACCATTGTTCTGAATGCTCAAACCTCCAGACTACACCATTATTTGGAACCTCAAACCTGAAGACTACACCATTGTTCGGAAGCTTAAACCTGCAGACTACACTGTTGTTTTGGATGCTCAAACCTGCAGACCACACCATTCCTTACATGGGTTTAATGAAGCTACTAAAATTGCACTCAGTAAATGTTACATAAAAGTAATCAAGTTTATTAATTCATGAATTCTAATTGCAAAAAAGAACAGTTGCAATGCAAAAAATTTCTGCCTGCTTTGAAACATCAGAAAACTCTTTTTCATTTGATTGCCACATTGTGTGTATTGCAAAATTTTATTACATTTCAACTTTTTTTCTTCGTCTCCAGTGCAGTCCCACACTAAATTATTCAGATCGCAAAACACAGAATGGCTTGTTATCCAAAGGGGAGAAATATAACAGCCTCGTACAAATTAACGTCTCATAACACCACAAATGACATATAGATGTTAATGAGATTCAATTTCCATCACATTTACAAGAGCAGGCTGAATAAATGCACAGATAATCCAAACCCCTAATTTCTTCAGTGGCAGGGACAGTCGAAGAAAGAGCCTACGCATTGACTTGCAAATGCAGAAAGTGCTTGCCCTTCACTCCTAACTCTTGAATTTAAATCCTTTTGCCTGAAGTGAAATCAGAGCCAATAGCTAAGGATGCAGGGGACATGTGTCCCTGAGTGCCAAAAGAAGGGGACGCCAAAATGAGGGTTAAAATTAATAATTTTACTCTTGATTTTGATGCCATTTCAACTAATTCATCCCAAATAAATTCATATGATTTAATTTTGGCACTCAAAAAGATCCAGTTAAATCCTCATTACTTACAACCCAGTTGTCAGGTATGATTTTGGTGCCCCAATGAGAACTAAGGGCACCATATATAATTGGAATTTATTGACTTTCACAATTTTTACAATCATATATATACTTACAGAACTTAAGTAAACCAAACAATTAGTCTGTATTTTTAATATTTTATTTCATCAAATTTAAATTGCCATTCAATGTAATTGGAAAATGTGACATAATAAATAAAACATAGAGGGGACGCTAATTCCATAGTTTGTCCCCGGCGCAAAATATCCTAGCTACGCCTCTGTGTGAAATTTATAATGAAGTCTTCGTGTGTTGAAGGAAGTTCTAGTAAAAGCATTAGCATAACAATAGCAGTCCAAAACTGGATATTATGGCTTGAAAAAATTCCACATCAGGCAGGACAATAGTGATGTTGGTAAGCCAGAGCTTCAAAGACTTCGGCTGCCTCACCTGAGACTTGTATATTTGTTCTCTATATACAAAATATGATTCAACTAACACGGCATTCATTTCAGAAAGAATAGGAGTAATAGCAAAATGTGTGTGTTATTGATTATAAATAATTGCACCACAGTAAATGCGAAAGATAGCACGTAAGCATAATAGATCATAACAGAACAAAGGAAAAGCAAATACATTTGTCTCATATTCCTAAAGATACAAAACACTACAACATCAATACCTTCACAGGCATCATGAATAAATGTAGCAAACTAGCAACGATGACAAGGACAAAAGACAATAACAATGCATAATGGATGGATATAGGTGTTATTACTCCTATTATACATACATACATACAGGTATTGATAAGCACCAGTGTAGTGGTACGACTGTGTTACGGCGCCATATAAATTGTCATTATTATTATTATTATTATCGGCTCTGCTCTCTCGTCTGGCAAAGCGTCTTGGGTTCAGCTCCTCGCTACTTGTGCACCATCTTCAATCTCTCTTCGTCTATTAAGGGTCGCTCAGCCCTCCGTTCCTCTTCTCGGGGTGACTTTCTGGTTCCACATGCCCGCACTGCTACTATGCAGCGCCGAGCATTCTCTGTTGTTGGTCCAACAGCGTGGAATGTCTTGCCATCTTTCCTTCGGTTATCTCCTCGCATTCACTCGGCTTCCTTCTACGCCCAATTGAAGACTTTTCTGTATGATCAGGCCTGGCTTGGGAGCGCCTCTGAGTAGAGCCCTTGAAGAGGCGCTATATAAATTTTATGATTGATTGATTGATTGATTATTATTATTATTATTATTATTATTATAGATGTATGAATGGATGTATGCATGTAAATATGTACATACATAGGTATTTCTGAATGTATGCACGGAGCACTATAAAGTGCAATAATAACGTCAGAGTAATAGTACATACAGATAATAGCACTACAATAAAAACGCATTTGAATAATAAAATTATCAATAATAATACATGTAAATAATTAATTACCATAGCAACACACATGAATAATAACACTGCCAACAAAACCACATTTAAAAATAATCATTACCGACAGCAAAACATGTGAATAATAACATTAACCAATAATAATTAATAACACATGTAAATAATAGCAATTTAAAAAAATAAAACATGTAAATACTGAAAGTACAATGTCAGTGACAGTATAGGCACATTAGGCAGTGACAGTATATGGGGGGGGCCCGATAGCGCATTGGATAACATCTGGGGTAGAGCGATAGGTACCGAGTTCGAGTCCCGTAGGGCGGACATGCTTTGTAGGCTGCTATTAGCGCCGTGTATTGCAGGCTGTCTGTTCTGTTAGTAGTTAACATCTATGTCTTCTGTCATTTGCGTTCAAGATTGTGAATTGTTTAAATTGCATAATTGTAAACTGTACCGGTTGCGATGTGTCAACCGGATTGTTTCAATAAAGGAAGAATTATTATTATTATTATTATTATTATTATTATTATTATTATTATTATTATTATTATTATTATTATTATTATTATTATTATTATTATTATTATTATTATTATTATTATTATTATTATTATTATTTAGTATAGTGACCCATATAGGCAAACATAATAAAACTTACAACAGTAATATTGCATGCACACACTATACAGAGAAATACATTTCAAAAACTGAGATTGGTTGGTGGCAAAATGGTGAAATACAAACAATACTCAGGTGAGTTTACTGTCGCAGGTGACAAAATTGATTAGATGATAGATAGGTGTGAACTCTCTCCTACCTGATTTCTGGCATTAACGTCTACTTTGTCGCCGACGAGTTTGCGCACTCGTTCGATGCTGTTCGATCGGCACGCCTCATGTAGACTCAGTTCACTTTTCAGCACTTGAGTAAAATCGAAAGCAGCATCATTGTAAACACGGCAACAACAGCTATCATGTCTAGGAATTAGGTGATGTATGTATGTATGTATAAATTGTATATGTATATATGGATGCAAGTGTGTGTGTGTATGTTTGTATGTATGTAGCTATATATGTATGTATGTAATTTTGTATTATATATATAATATTATGCATGTATGTATGTTTTAATGTTTCGATGTATACGTATATGTGTATACATGTATGTATGTATGCAGTTACGTATGCATGTAAGTATGTATGTATGTAAGTGATAGAATATTTATATATCACCTGTTAGGAACCTGGCATAGGCACTGATTGATGACTGATGACTGTAATGCTATGTAAACACAATCATGCAAATGCCTAGCACCTAAAACATTTACTAGGAAGGCCTAAATGAGGACAAACAAACAAAGCAAAGCTTATCAACCTGATCAAGCAAGACTTACTAGGCCTAATTTGGCTTCACTCTAATTGACTCTCATAGAAGAATCCTGTAACTAGCTGCGTTATGACAGCCAGAGCTTATCAATAAACGAATATACAATACAATACCAGCATTCTGGAAACTTCTTAACAGCATTCCCAAGTTATGATAGCTGAGCATTCATCTGGATACAATGTAGTGTCAAAAATGCATATGCAAATCAGTAGTTTTCAGTGAAGGCTGCTACATAAATTTACCCCCTTACAAAGTTACATACAATATAACTACTATAAATACCACAACACTTGTGGCTATACCCCCAAGCCGCCGCCATAGCCGCCGAGCCGCCGAATTTTTGTCCAAGCCGATTAGCCGCCGGAAATTTTACGACTTAGCCGAAAAACCGCCGAGAATGTTTTTACGGCTAGCCGCCGGAAACATATTCAGCTAATTCAGCTAGAACACGCACAAAGTTGTGATTGTAAAGTTTTCCCGCTGGTTTCAAAGAGTTATAACTTTGTAGATTAACGTACAAGTTCGGACTTATTGAAACTGTACTGTTTGGAATGACTTTTTGTGTGCCACTATTAATTGTTCATTTTTATGGCAGTGTAGCAGATGTTCTAATGTCTAATTAATTGGCTTTTTGGAACTGTATAGTCGATACACGTTTTGAACAAACTATGTTTCAAGCCGTATTTTTTACGGCTAGCCGAAAAAGATAGTTTACGTCATTTTACGGCTAGCCGAAAAGCCACCGTAAATTTTCTCAAGCCAGCCGTTAGCCCAAACAATTGCGGCTTCGGGGTATGCTTGTGGCACCCGTTCAAACGGGGAGGGGGGGGCCGGGGGGGCAGCGGTGGTGAAGGATCTCATCCGGTCAGTTCACTGAGAAATGAGCAGTGTTAGGCCATAGGTCCATATAGAAACACGTGTACATTCACATTTTACATTTACTTGTTAACGTTAACAATAAATGAACACCAGGGGAAACAGAAGGGGTTGAAGACTGGGAAATTTCTCTGTTCTTGTTGAGACCATCCTGTGATCTCTTTACATTCTGGTCCTGTATGCTTCCTCTGTGCTACTTGACACAAATTTCACATTACTGAACAATTTGGGCTGTTTCACCAACTGGTTCAGTATCGGTTACACCAAGATGATCCATACTTTCTGGCTCTAGTTCTGATGTTACCTTGAAAGGGGTTTTCAGCAGAAGATAATTGTTTAGGTGAGGAGATGAAAAATTATGCCTGCTTTATATGATATATATAGTAAGAAGAATGCCTCAGAAGCCATAAAAAATGAAGAAAAATGGTTCTTGGAGACAGGACGGCTGTCGCCATCTTCACCACATGTGATCCTAATACATCAGGAAAAGATGTGTTGCCTAAGCAAGTGTATATGATCTAATTTATATATGTGAACATATGCATATAAACACATATTTTATTTAGCACCTAGAAAGAAGGAGAAATTGGCAACAGAGAGGTGGTGTTTATCGTGGTTTTTTACATATTAAGAGAAGATATATACATAAGAGACATAGACAATGATAAAGCCTCTTCATTGAATGCCTCAAAAGCATTAATCTCACGTTTCCTAGACACACAGCTGTCTGTTCGTTTCCTGTTGCTGTGTTTGGCATTGTTTGCGATTTAGTCGTCTCGCTTAACTTTGCAACCAAGACACGTCGACTGTCCACAGCCTTTCACTGAACCACACGTCAGTGTCCAGAATAGAAGATTTATAATTATGACTTCTCTCAAAAAAGATGCAAAACTCTCCATAACTTCTCTCAAAAAGATGCAAAACCATCCACAAGCGTAAAACTTTCATCACTCAGATGATATATAAGGTTTGATCAAGATAGACTGTCCTTCTTAGATAAATGCATCTATAGAACTTTTTGCAATTGTCAGCCCATTCTCGTGGAACACGCTGCCTAACAACCTGTGACATGAAATTTACAACTGCTATTATGATGCAACACAAGCAAAATATTTTGCTTGTGTTACATAATAGCATTGCAAATTTCTACACTGCCACTTCAAGAGAGACTCATCAGACGCTCTACCAACCTAACACAATGAAACCATGATTGCAGAAGAGAGGCAAATAGAGGCTGAGGCTTTCATGTCACAGGTCCAGGAAAAAATTTCGGAGGGGTTTTAAGATTTCGGGGGGGTTCCATTGGAGATGGTCACAAAAACTAAGGTTTTGGGGTATTTTCCATGTAAAAGCATATAAATATTTTTGGAAAACTTATTTGGGGGGGTTTGAACCCGTAAAACCACACCCTAAATACGCCCATGCCTTAAGTCTGTTTAAGATTAAGTAAGTATCCTTTAAAAAACCAATTGCTAACCGCATTTTGGTGTACAATCAATATAGTCTCGCATTTATCTAAGAAAGACAGTCTATCTTGATCAGACCTTATACATCATCCTAGTGATGAAAGTTTTATGCATCAAATTATCTGCAGGAGAATGATACAGTCATGAGCCTGGGGTGGAAAGAATATTTAGAAGTTTTAATAAGCGGAAGCAAATCGTGTAACACATGCCCTTTATCCACCAGGGTCGCTGAAAAAAGGCGGGATTCAGCCTTTATGCATAGCTGCTAAAAAGACAGGGACTCTCCAAGAAGATAGTGAGAGCGGCTAAAGCTACACATCATTGTGTTTACATTTCAGTGTTTCTTTTGGTGTGTTCTTGTGAAATTTCTATAGGGTCATTACCAAAATTCTTTTGTATACAGTGGATTAATGGATCATCCATAGGTGGCGGATCTCCAACGTTTTCAAATCTAAAACCTAAGCCTCTCACTCATAATCGCTTTTCGCAAAAAAACATAAACTGCGTGAAACATGATGAATATCGTCTATTAATGTATCTAGGAAAACAGTTTGTGCCAGGTCTCCACTTTTAGTAGTTCAAGTGGCACATCTCAGATCAGAGGTGGGTCTGGCTGAGTTTAACCGAGGGTTGCCACAAGGTTAATAAAACAAATATCCATGACTTTCCATGACCTTTTCCATGACTTTTAAGACTCATTTTAGACAAAAAAGGACCAACTTTCTATTCCTTTTATCTAAGTAATATTTATCAAAATTTTAAAACATGATTAGAAATAATTATGTCTATTAATGAATTTTCCATTTTCCATGACTTTCCACGACCTAGCTGTTATCAAACTCCATGACTTTCCAGGACTTTTTTGGTTAACACCGGTTTTTCCAGGTTCCCAGGTGTTAAATTTTTTAAAGTCTAATTCCATGAATTTCCAGGTTTTCCAGGATCCGTGGCAACCCTGTTAACCACAAGTTGTACACTGTGTAATCTTTAATAACAAAGCAATAACGATCTTATTGTTAGCACAAAAGCAGACTTACTGTCGGATGGTTTCATGAGCGTGATGACCGTGGAATCACTGTCCTGTCTCGGTGTCTTCCACATGTCATCCGCTGTCTGGAATATCGACGACGCTCTCGAGAGCGTGCTCGACTCCATTCTGTCGCTACTCGTCCTTTCCTGAATTGCACTCATCTGCAGGAAACCATGGTTACCGGACTCATTGGCTCACGAGCACCAGAATCCTTCATCTCAACGAGACAGTACCCATAAAAAAAGATAGTCACAATACAATCGGCCGACACAATACAGTCAGCCCTGTAACGATTTGATGAATCTCTTTCTGGAGCAATATTCGTCATTGCGACTACAACCTCCTCCTTCAGCGCCAGTCCCAAGGGCCTGGATGAAGGAGGAGGGCGACGCTAATGGTCTTTGTTACCACACGGTGGTCGTTAAACAGTAAACAAGCAACAACCACGACAATGGTTATGTGTAATTATGACTCAATAATCTCTTTCTACTCCACGTGTATACAACGTCTGACCGTATTCCCATTCGATTCCACGGAAAATGTCCATTTCAAAGCACCCGGTCGAACCAGGCTCCCAAAAAACGACACCGTCCTCCTCCGACTACCCCCTTCTCCTCTTCGATCGCCGCAAGAAGATCCATAGGTCGGTCATGTACGAGTCTTTATCCGGCTAATACTCGTTAGATTAGTATTCATCGACCCTTCCGTCGCAAGACCGGTCCATTCAGCGGCGT
>JACEVL010006449.1:2295000-2653293 GCA_020284085.1 Aporrectodea caliginosa
CAGCTGTTAGCGTTTTTGGAAGCATTTGACTTGATATAGAGCCTGTTGTTAGCGTTCTGGGATCCGTTTTCAGCTATATCTGAACGGTTATTTTAAACACAAAACTGTTAAAAGTTTCGATATATTTTTAGATTTTTCAGGTTATCTTTACTAGTTTGGATAAAAAAATAAAACTGAAAAAATCATAGCCATTCATTGTCAAAAACTAAGAAAAAGTAATTTTTTTAAATATGTGCAAAATCCAGGGGGCAAATGCCCTCTTGCCCCTCCGCACGCCCATGAGCGAGCACCTGGTGCAGAAGACTTTTAGGGTAATTTGGGGAGGGGCTTACGAGGGGTACCCCGCTATTTGGAAAGGAGGGAACGTAGGCCTACCGTACCCCCACTTTTTCATATCCAGAAGAAACAATGCCCATTCATTTCTTAATTTAGTCTCGGCATATGAGAGCGGGTGGCCAGTCCTTTCCCTCCCCCGTCTCATCTTCCCAAACACAGTGTACGGTCAGTGTACTAGCTCGTAGCTGAGTTTGATAGGGGCGAACACGCAGCAGAAATCTCGAACCAAATTTCTGCCCTGGCGGGGATTTGAACCCCCGACCTCTCAATTGGAGGTCCAGCACCAAAAATCAAACGGAAAATGACACCATACACAAAATAACTTCACGTGATATCTTGTTTATAAGATTTATAAAGAGGCGATATGCCTAACACGACATTGTTCAGTTCAATAGTGCGATCGATATATATTTCACTATCAATCATTTCATACACCGGAACCAAGATTGAATCCTGGTTGTAGTGACAAACCGTCGCGTTAGCGCTCGACCATCACACAAAGTTGCAAACCTCCCGGATTGGGTTGAAGTGCAGATCTGTGCGATAATTGGACCTGTGGCACGGATAAGAAGGCGATCCATGAAGCGATATGAGCTCAAGCAATTGGCACAAGTCTTGCGCCAATATATTCCATATTAAGTCACCCAAGCAACAACGCCGAATACTTTTTCATTAATCCAATCATTCATTCATTCATTCATTCATTCATTCATTCATTCATTCATTCATTCATTCAGAGGACTTATATAGCGCCCCTCTACGGACCACGATACCTACTCAAAGGCTCTTCCAGCTCAACTCCGGCGTTAAAGAATAGTTTTCGTATGCTTGTAATAGGTGCATGCAGATTCCGTAGTTAAAAGAATACGCAATCGTAATCGTAAACACCAAACCCCTTCTAATGCGCCACTTTAAAGCCAAGTGCAGGGCACCAGCTGATTCACGAGCGCTGCGTCGAGTCAGAGAGGTTGTCCAACTGATAGCCAAAAGGTTGCCATGGGGGTCAAAGGCGGCAGAGTAGCTGTTAAGACTGGTGTTGTTTAGGTCGAGAATTGGAAGGCAGAGGATCGGATGTGTCAGATATGAATTGTTGAAGAGGCGAGGCATGGATCCGGTATATGGGTGAGGCTTCAGTTTGAGTGGAAAGTCCGAGGAGTGATAGAAAAAGAAGAAGCCTGAGGCAGATAATGATAGGTGATTGGCAATGATGGCGGAGGAACCGAAAATGTCCGGAATTCAGGAGGAAGATCTTTCCAGAGACGAGGAGAAGTGTGGGATATGGCTCGGTTTGGAGAACTTGGGATGAATAATGACCGGGGGTCGAAAAAGACGGAGACAGAAGGATGACCGAGTAGACGATAGGCTATACAACGATGATGGCGACGACGTCGACAAGGAAGATCTGATGATGAAGATGATGAAGATGATGATGATGATGATGATGATGATGATGATGCTGATGATGATGATGATGATGATGATGATGATGGCGACGACGTCGACAAGGAAGATCTGATGATGAAGATGATGATGATGATGATGATGATGATGATGATGATGATGATGATGATGATGATGGCGACGACGTCGACAAGGAAGATCTGATGATGAAGTCATGAAGATGATGATGATGATGATGATGATGATGATGACGATGACGACGACGACGACGACGATGATGATGATGATGATGATGAAGATGATGATGATGGTGGTGTTGATGATGATGATAATGAAGATGATGGTGGTGGTGGTTGTTGTGGTGGTGATGATGATGATGACGCTGATGATGATGACAATGATGATGATGGTAATGATGATGACAGTGATGATGATGATGATGATGATGACGACAATGATGATGATGGTGATGATGACAATGATGATGATGGTGATGATGACAATGATGATGACGATGATGATGACAATGATGATGATGACAGTAGCATGGCAGGATTTTAACACTTTCGACGCCCAGCTATAGGCCTATCCGCAAGCTGAAAGTCTGATGGCAGGCGTCCTGTATACCCCGTATGCCCACGTTCGCTATAATATAGGGCGGTTTCTGCTTAATTAGGCCCTGGCAATGTCTAATAGACCTGGGTGGGTCTATATCAACTCGCTCTTATAATTATACGTACATTTACGCTGTACTTATGTAGGTTGAACAGCTGTGGTGTTGAAGCGTAATGGGTAATGGAAGTGGAACCGAAGAGTTGTGGGTGGACAACACTGTCGGCAACCAATATATAATAGCTTAGATGACTAGGCTAAGAGATGCGTATTGACATAATTACATCATAACAGACTATTAACAGTAATTACTTACAGGTCCAATTTAGCTACACTGGTTACAGCGTATACGTCCCATGCGACCCTGTGCTTGAGGATGTCGGTTCACATACCGAAGGTGACTAATTTCAGAGATTTAAATCTCTGCCTAATACGGTCGCACGCATAATAATATGCGAGTGGCGCTTTAGAAGTTTGGCGTTTGCCATCACGATATTGTAGTCATCATATCTAGCCTACGTAGGCCCTATTCTTTTAACTTTTTATTGTTATTACTATTGCTATTACTATTATTATTATTACTATTCTTTTTTTTTCGCCCGAGGTAGAAATGATCCCTCAGGCTCTTATAAACTCTCCAAAGAGTTGTTTTTTTGTTATTATTATTATTATTATTATTATCGGAGAAGGTGCGGCGCTTAGGCGTGAAACACCGAGTCAGGCCTGAATCTGTTTTCATCGGATTATTCAGTTCGGAAGTGTTTTTCTTCGCTCTTTTTCGGATATTATATAGCTTTTGGTCTTATCTTTGCGATTCTTCACTCGGTTTTCAAAGTTTGAGTTTGTTTCGAACTTAAATCGACTGCTATGGATATGCCTAACGTCGTTTACTCTGGTGACCTACTTTGGTCGTTACGCTCTGTTGCGTCTAGGATTACACGTACTTCACGTAAGGCACTGTTTAGTGCAGGGCTTTGGCGCCCGACTCTGACCTCCTTTTCAACACATTGTTTGGTTGGACAGTCAGCTGGACCTACTCAACCGCAACCGATTCAGTCACAGCAGTGCCAACCGGGCGCCCCACCGAATTCCTCGTCGTCTCCTTCATCATCTTCTATTCCTGCTGCTGCTGCTGCTGCGCCTTCTGCAGAGCGCTCTCTTCGTCTGGCTACACTGAATGCCAGATCTATAAAGGAGAAATACGTCGCCATCGTCGACACCATCATCTCACATGAGCTAGATGTTTTGGTGCTAACGGAATCTTGGCACCAAGCGTCGACAGATGTCTCGCTTCTCCGATCTACACCTGTGGGCTTCTCCAGCATCGATCGCCCACGACCTCCGTCATCGTTGGACATTGCTTCCCGTGGCGGGGGCATTATTATCTACCATCGCGATCATCTACGTGTTAAGACGATCGCCCTCTCCTCTTCTCCTGTCACCTTCGAAGCCCTCGCTGTCTCTGTCTCATCCTCCTGTGGGCCGCTCACCGTGCTGGCCATCTATCGCCCTGGCTCCACACCTCCGTCATCTCAGTTCTTCGACGAATTCGGCACAGTTCTTGAACAGTTTGCCCTTTATAATACGCAATTGGTTATTCTCGGTGACTTAAATCTCCATCTGGAAAATGCGGAATTGCCATCTTCTATGGACTTCCAACTGAACATGGAGCAATTTGGATTAGCTCAACATGTATCTACGTCGACGCACCAGGCAGGTGGGTGGCTGGATGTGGTTATTACCAGGGACGACTGCTCTCCACGAGTTGAGACATTTCCTCCGACCATCTCGGACCATGGGTTGGTCATCGCCACCATTCCGTTTCTCCATGAAACGCCACTCTACGCTGTCAGACAGATCCGGGGATGGCGACATCTTGACCGTGAAAAGTTCACGGCTGCTGTCCTGGCTGTTCCAGCCTTTCAAGACCCGACTCAGCACCTGGACGAAACTGCGGAGCATCTCTTCGACATCTTCCAACGCGAGATGACTACAATTATCGATCGCCTACTCCCTCTACGTCAGACAAGGATGCGTACTCGACCTTTATCCCCCTGGTTCGATGAGGAATGCTACACCTTACGTCGTCAAGCTCGTCGATTGGAGCGCGTGTTTCGCCGAAGTGGTCTCGCGGATGACAGAGCCGCTTGGGTGAAATTCGTTCGTACTATGCATCGTCGCCACAGGGAGAAGGAGGGTCAATACTGGGAAAGCAAGATCAAGTCCAGTACCGGAGACCCGAGACGCTTATGGTCCACCTTCAAGGACCTGCTGGGGAGTTCAGGAACTACTTCATCGCCGGCTCCTCCTCCGTTCTCGGCTGACGAATATGCCAACTTCTATGCCACAAAGATCAATGCTGTTCGTCGTGACACTGCTGACTCTCCGCCGCCCTCGTTCTCCTCGACTGAGCTCTCTTTCTCCATCCTTGCTCCGGTCACTGAGGCTGAGCTGCGTCGCCTCATCCTCGCCTCGCCTGCTAAGTCGTCGGAATTGGATCCTCTTCCGACCTTTCTCATCCAGGAGCAAATCGAAACTCTCCTTCCTTTCCTGACGGTTCTCTGCAATTCTTCCTTACGTGATGGTGTTCTGCCGGCTTCACAGAAACGTTCCATCATCACGCCTACCCTGAAACAGACTGGACTGGATCCCTCTAGCCCTTCTAGTTATAGGCCAATATCTAACGTTACCTTTGTTTCTAAACTAATCGAGAAACTTGTAGCTTCCCAGTTACTTAGCTACCTTGATTGTAATAATCTTCTACCCTGCCGTCAGTCGGGTTTCCGCAAGGGACACTCTACGGAGACTCTCCTTCTTAGCCTTCTCAATGATGTCTACAGCGCTATTGACCGCTCTCAACTTACTCTTCTTGCACTCTACGACGTAAGTGCAGCCTTTGATACAGTCGACCATGATCTTCTCCTGCGTCGCCTCTCCATTTCCTTTGGTATCTCTTCCTTGCCTCTACAGTGGCTTTCCTCATATCTATCTGATCGCTCCTCATCTACTGTGTTCTGCTCGTCGCGCTCCCCTTGGATCCCTGTGCCTATTGGCCTTCCCCAGGGCTCAGTGCTTGGCCCTCTTCTCTATATTCTTTTCACAGCCGATCTTGAATCTGTCCTCGCTTCCTGTGCTCTTTCTAGCCACTCATACGCTGATGATCTCCAATCTTACATGCATTGTTCTGCAAGTGATGCTGCGAGTGCTGTTCGCTTGATGTCTCTTGCAACTGACACTCTCTCTGCCTGGCTTTCTTCAAATCGCCTGAGACTCAATCCTACTAAGACCCAGTTCATATGGCTGGGCACCCGCCAGCAGCTGGCAAAACTGGACTTTAATCTTCTTGCAGTAGAATTTCCTCTTATTACATTCTCTACCTCAGTACGAAACCTCGGTGTCATTCTTGATCAGGAACTAAGCTTTTCCAAACACCTCTCCTCATTGTCTCGCTCCTGCTTTTACCATCTTCGTCAGCTAAGGGTTATTGCTCGCTCTCTCTCAACCTCTTCTGCTTCCACTCTTATCCATGCCTTCGTCTGCTCTCGCCTAGACTATTGTTCCTCTCTCTACACTGGTCTTCCCCAAGTCCACTTGTCCTCCATTGAGAGGGTCTTGCGGTCTGCGGCGCGCCTTGTTGGTTCCATTCCTCGCTATGGTAGTGTTTCTTCTTACATGCATCACACCCTCCACTGGCTTCCCCTCCGGCATCGTATCCTGTATCGGCTTTGCTCCCTTGTCTGGCAATGTGTCTTGGGTTCAGCTCCTCGCTATCTACGCTCTATCTTTACTCTATCTTCTTCTCTCACAGGTCGCTCAGCCCTCCGTTCCTCTTCTAGGGGTGACTTTTTGGTCCCTTTTGCCCGCACTGCTACTAAGCAGCGCCGAGCATTCTCTATCGTTGGTCCAACAACGTGGAATGACTTACCATCCTTCCTTCGCTTATCCCCTCGTACTCATTCTACTTCCTTCTATACACAACTGAAGACTTTTCTCTATGATCGGGCCTGGCTCGGGAGCGCCTCTGAGTAGAAACCTTGAAGAGGCGCTATATAAATTGATTGATTGATTGATTGATTATTATTATTATTATTATTATTATTATTATTATTATTATTATTATTATTATTATTATTATTATTATTATTATAATTATAATTATTATTATTATTATTATTTATTATTATTATTATTATTATTATTATTATTATTATTATTATTATTATTATTATTATTATTATTATTATTATTATTATTATTATTATTATTATTATTATTATTAACCAGCTTATTATTATTATTATTATTATTATTATTATTATTATTATTATTATTATTATTATTATTATTATTATTATTATTATTATCATTAACCAGCTTATTATTATTATTATTATTATTATTATTATTATTATTATTATTATTATTATTATTATTATTATTATTATTATTATTATTATTATTATTATTATTATTATTATTATTATTATTATTATTATTATTATTATTATTATTATTATTATTATTATTATTATTATTTTTATTATTATTATTTTTTTTACCCGAGGTAGACCCGAGGTATCAAGGATCCCTCAGGCTCTAAGAAATTATATGAGGAGCGTTTTCGTTCTGGAGTTAACGGTCATCCTCACCGGTCAATTGCATAAAGGTGCCTCGAAATGCAACAGCATTAAACCGCTGCGTGCAAATAGAGAGACGCTGAAACAAGCGTGCTGTCTCCTGCGGTTCCCCCGAAACAATGGTCAAACGCCGACCTAGTTCTGATAGGAACTCCCTGCCCTGGGCATTGATGGGACCCATGGTTTCCAATGCTACTGGAATGAAGTCATAGGTGCTAGGAATTTCTGAGTACTTGGTGATCTTCCTGTCGGCAGCCATTTCTGCTGCTGCTCCTGGCATTATAGAAGTCAGATGTATATACGAGGTTGCACACGTGTGAACACTGGTGGCATCCAAAGTCATATATTTTCCTCTTGACCACGGGATCAACGTTGCTCCATCTGGTCTTTCGCCATCGCTTCGGAGCAGACCTGTTGGTTCTTTGGTGCTCGGAACTTCAGCTCGCTGGAGAGCCCTCCCGATGATGTCATTTATTGTGAAGTGTCTGATGGTTCTCCCTCCAGACAGTCTGCAGACCAGTCCATGATGCCCTCCCTTGTCCGTTGTCACACCGCATTGGCACTGGTGTGGTTCGCAGAGGTCAAGGCCCAATCGTAGGCCTATCGTCACCCGGACAGCTTCATCGGTGAGACACAGTCCACAGGAAGCGATCGGAAACGCAGCCATCCAATCTCCTGCATGGGCGGAAGTTACTGCCCCCAATCTAGCCCTGTTGAGCGGATCCGTCGCCGAGGCCCACACTTCCGATATATCCTTCTCAATCAATGGTCTGTCCCAAATCTTTTGAGCTGTGATGGTCTCTAACGCACCGCTCGGGAGCGTGGTCCTACGAGCAGACAGAATTGCATCTTTCAAGGCGTCTTGCCAGTCCTCCGATTGAAGAATAGCGGATCCGAGATTTCTGGCTGATGCAGTTGATGCAAGATATGCGGAAGAAGCCAGCATCTGAAGCCTTCTGATTCCCAATCCTCCTTCATCTAATCGGTAAAATTATTATTATTATTATTAAGTTATTATTATAAAAATTGATTTCTTCATAACGCCAAGAAACGCATATGCAGACTATTCAAATTAACTGCTGTTTTCAATAGCCTATGTAACTATGTTTATAAGCCGTTATTCAGTCCCTTGCTACTGTTGTTACCATCCTAGACAAAAAGTCATGTAGGCCTAGATGACTATAGGCTCAGAGACGCGTACGTTTTGACATAATTACATCATAACAGACTATTAGCAGTAATTACTTACAGGTTTAAATTTTGCGAGTTGATATAGACCCACCCAGGTCTATTAGACCTTGCCAGGGCTTAATAAGCAGAAACCGCCCTTTATTATTATTTTTTTTTTAATGCCCCGAGGTAAACATGATCCCTCAGGGACTTATTATTATTATTATTATATTGCATTTATTATGCGTGGACATCTTTAAAGGGGCGTTCAAGCAATGTTTTACATACACAGGGACCTGAAATCGCGTGGCATCCATTCAAACTGGCGGCGGTCGTGAAGGATATCATCTCGCCAGATCAATTCGCTGAAAATGAGCATGATCGAGACCATACTGTTGCTAAGAAAAAACCTTAATGTCGTTATGGGAAAACATGTGCATTTACACTTTACTTTCAATTTGAATTTGATTTTTCAGCATGCGTGGACATCTTTAAAGGGGCGTTTAAGCCATGTTTTACAAAGTTGAGATTTAGTCCCCATAAAGGTCGATCTTCTTTCAAGTTTAACGTGCACATTAACATGTTCGTTCCTGTTACAAAGTACTGTAGGTCTACTTAATTAGACTAAAAGTGCCAGGGCGTAGGCCCTATATACTGGTAAGGGGCCGTCCATAAATGACGTCACGCACCTAGGGGCGAGGGGGGTCGGAAATTTGTGACGATGTGTGACATGGGGGTGGGGGGTCTGAGTAGTGTGACGTCACACCAGGTCTATGTTATTAAATTTAACAATTAACAACAATTTAATTTTAATAACAACAGCACTAATTTTAAGAATTAAACACTCTTTTTTTCAATTATTTTAATAGATACGGGCACGGTTATTAATAATTTTCTAATTATTTCAATATTTGGTCACCGTTAGAATTTAAAATATTCATGCTTTCGCTATTTGTTCCATGAAAGAGCATTTTGCTTCGCCATGGAAATTGGTTTTAGGGGGTCAGAGCTTTGTGACGTCATTTTCAGAGGGGGTCTTACTTTTGTGACGAAGTGTGACGAGGGGAGGGGGTTAAAAATCGGCCAAAATAGCGTGACGTCATTTATGGACGTCCCCTAAGCCGTAGGTGTGCCAGTCCAAAATAGGCCTATACACACCTAAAGGAGACCGAAGTTTATAATCTTTTAATGCGTAGGCCTAAAGTTCGTTGACATGCCTGCACCACTGCTTCAAAGGAAACATTTCAGAAGCGGGTTCAGACAAAAAATGTTCCTGCTAACTGCCTAATACTAGACAGACCATTTTGCAACCCCAAGTATATGCAGTAGGCTATATAGCCCATAGACTCTGAGAACATTATTATTGTTGTTGCTGTTGTTGTTGTTGTTGTTGTTGTTGTTGTTATTGTTATTGTTATTATTACTGAGGATGGCTACCCATGGATTTGCTCAGGGTCCTTGTACACTAACCATCCCAGTTGAGACTCGAACCCCGTACATTCCGCGTTACAAGTCGAATCATCTAACCGATTACCGGTTACCGATTATTCGGATTCCGCGTTACAAGCCAAAAACTCTAACCGATTACCGATTATTCGCATTTTGTCATTCCTCCTCTGTTCCGTCTATTAACCAGCACAGAATTTCTTATGCCTCACAGCGTGCACCTGATAGTCTGTTGTCATGCCCCTCAGGGCGGCACGCGTGCCATAATTAGCCTATGTTGCCGACGTCGGCGATAACTCAAGCAGACAGATTTTATAGCGCTTCTCTTAAAAAAGAAAGTAGGGGAAGGAGAGTATTTGCGCACTTCTTCAGCGCAACACAAAGTCTGCAGAGTTATAGGCTATGAAGCAGGAACGTCATTTCAGTTTTTTTCAGGGGTCGGGGGAAAACATTTTCAGGGGGGGGCAAAACTTGGCCAGGTTGTTAAGTTTCGCATTTAGTTTACATGCGCAAAACTGTGGGATAAAATGATCCAGCATGTTTTCATCTTTTTCTTATTTAGGCCTACTTCTTACTGTGTTTGATTTTATGCTGTCCTAGACCCCTATAGCCTAGTGACGAGTAAAGTTATATTAGGCCTACTTCATCAAATGCACTGACCGACAATACATATAAATAGGCTAGTTGAGTTTTCCATCAAATTCAGAGGGAAATGTTCCCTGCACCCAGGGACGTCCATCCCCCTTACGCCTATGAAGCATCCCCCTCATGTCATCAGATTGCCCCTCCCCACGACGATCGCCCCAGGCGATTGAAAGAGAAAATTTCGATTATCAAAATTTGAATCACGATTTTACTGCTGAATTCCTTATTGCATTCTTTAACTTTTAGTTCAGTAATCAAGCAACATTATGCATTATAAAATATGAAGGCTTGTACACAGACAGAGGCCTACTGCCAGAGCGGCCAGACAGTACTAACATAAGTACTAAAATTACATTAGGTGCCTCTTCAGAGCAGCAGAGTGCGTAGCCAAGCGATCAACAATTTCGTTAAGTGGTAATGATAGACTACTATTAGAGTATAGCGTCTCATGCAATGGCTAATACTGTCAGAGGTGCAAACCAGTCACCAACCCTGGTTGATCTCAGTCGATTTTTCACAATGCGGAATGCGGATGCGACTCATACCTCACTCAGCTGAGCAGCTGGTCACCACAAGGTAGACCAGGATTTTGTTTAAGCTGGTGATCAGCATGGAATAGTCTGAAAGTTGTCATATCACGTGCACGTAATGGCTTAACATTACTGCTAAGATGTCTGTGCTAACTGAGGACCACATTTACTGTCCTTTTCTGAGTTTTCTCGTCATAATGCCTGGGTGGTAGTCTTGCTCGATGAACCGGAAAGTTTGCATAAACATCGTAGACCCTTGCACATCGTTGTGCTTCTGTAACTAGACTGCCATGAATGCCATTTTCTCTTAACAGTTTCAAATTCTGACTGCATTGACGTATCAGCTGAGCAGCAACTGACAAGTCAGCAGAGGTTGATAGCAAGATTCTTGAAAAGGACCAGTAAATTAAAACAGTTTCTGTAAGGTAGGCCTATGTATTGTATTGTATTGTATTGTATTGTATTTGAACACTTGTTATAGCGCCTCTACCAGATTTCTTATTCAGAGGCGCTCCCGATTACTGCTGTAGTCGGAGTTTCACGCCGAAGCGCATGAGCAATTGCGAGTGAAGGACTTGCCCAGGGTCCCTACGCGACGGCTTTGAGGTGGATTCGAACCCGCAACCCTCCAGCTGCACGGCACCGAACATACCCCCAAACCACCGCGCCCCAGTATATTGTGTTGTGTTGTATTGTGTTGTATTGTACTCCACGTTTATAATGCGACCGAGCCACCCGCAGTAAAGATCCGAGAAATTAATCTCTGATAAACCGACCCGACCGGGAAGCGAACCCGGGGCGCCGGCGCAGCGAGCGGGCACCAACCCACTCGGCCACTCAGGATCCTTGATCCTTGTAAGCCTACAATGACATCGAAGTCTAATCGCTTCAGTAGGTGCATGTACGATACGCCAAAATTATGAAATTGAAGACTAATCGTCAAATCGGTCCGAGAACAGCTCAATCTTTTTATTATTTTTAAACCAAGAAAAGCACTTTTCAAATGAAAAACACATCGATTAATTTCTTAAACAAAAAAAACTGAGCAGACGCTTAATGTAAAAAATTCCTTTCCCCTCTGAAAAGCCAATGAAGATCTCTGCTTCATTCCCCCCATAGGATGGACGCCCCTGCCTGCACCCCAAATGACGTTCCAACTATGAAGCTTATACTATCACAGGAGAGACAAATATTAAAAGATCGTCTACTATCTTGGTTAGGTATAGTAGGCCTAGGCTATATTGGTTCAATCGTGCATCAACGCGCCTCTGGGCGTGACCACACAGCTTCGCATACCGATGTTGGCTAATTTCATGAATTTAAACTCTCGGATTAGCACGTACCACTCGCACACGGGGATCTTAATTGGTGTTACACCCAATCAGTGGCGTAAATCATGGGGTGGGGCGGGCAGAGGGGGATAGTCCCCCAAAGTTTTGACTGAGGTCTATCTGTCCTCCCCAAATATGCAAAAGTCCAGCCCCAGAAAAAATCTGTCCCCCAAAGTTATGTACAGATTTTCGCCTCTGCACCCAATCAAACGGTCAGCGGTGGTGAAGCAGAGGTGTAGCCAGAAAAACATTTCGGAGGGGTTTTAAGTTTTCGGGGCCTTCCACTGGAAATTGTCGTACTTTTCTACATTTTTAGTGTTTAGTAACAGTAATGCATTTATTTCGAGGGGGTTGAACTCGTAAAACCACCCCCTAAATACGCCCATGTTAAGTGACGGATCTCGCCTGACAAATTCACAAGTTCGAAGTCACTGTATAAAAACGTGAACATCTACATCTACTACCTGAAATGTAAGTTGGGGCCAACATCATGACTGTATCGTAAAGCTTGCTTTTTTTTCAACGCGCTTCAGTACATCCATAACATGAGTCACTTTGGGCCAGCTATATATAGATGTTTAGCGCCTCCGGGCAGAAGCTACAACTGCTTTAGCGTCCAAGTCCAACAAGCCCCAAAGCAGGACCCTCATCATTGCTACCCAAAGTATCATCATCATCAGTATGAGCTGACCCGTGTGATGTGATGCATCAGCAGTAGCAGCAGCCAGCACCGCCTCTTAAGTCAGCCTAAGGCGCAACGTGTAGGAAGAGTAGGCACATAGGTAGCCTACGCCACCCTATTACATCCCAGCAACATTATATATATATATATATATATATATATATATATATATATATATATATATATATATTGCGTGCCTACAGTAGTTGCTGCACTGGGTGGAACACATACACGGACTTTACTTCTGAAAGTCTGGCTTAAAAGGCGGTTTGTCTAGACTCTATAACACAGAGTGTCGAATGTCACTGCCCGATAATAATTTGTTTTGCTGTTGAAACGAGTTGTTGCGTGTAGACATTATCGACTTTTGATCTAGTTCCTGCCAGTGCTCGATTTATAGAATGGGAAGAGAGATCAGCTTTGCCGCCGTTTTACTACTGGTTTGCGTGACCAGCATTTTAGGTATGGACAAACAAATTCGTTTTATCAAACTGTAAAGTTTTATGTTGCAGCTTCTGTGAATGCGTAGGGTTTGTGTGGTCAGCGCCTGAGCAGAACCATGCATTGAGTATGCATAAATTAAGTTTATGAAGTTGTTTGTTCTCTAGCCCTATGCCGGTGATAATAATGATGATGATGATGATATTGATGACCGTGATAATACTCCTATTATTATGCCTGCTCGATTATTACAACAGTAATTATAAGTCAGTTTCTAGGAACTTCGAAGAACGTGCCAACTATCAGCCATGGATGAGAATCCGATGACTGCAGGCTCTCCGTGTTTGCGGGACCTTGCCAGTGGTTACTCTTCTTTAACTTGTGCTGTCAGTTCTTGGAACTTTAGCGACCTTCATGATCAAGCCTCTCCATTTCCTTCTGTCCGCCGTCGCATCTCTCAGTTCTGCCAAATTCATTCCAGTTGTTTCATGTATCTCGTCCATCCACTTTTCCTTGGTCGTCCTTGTTTTCTCCTTCCCTCTCCATATGCTAACATCATTTCCTTTTCCAGTCCATCTGATCGCATGACATGACCAAAGAACCTCAACTTTGCTCTTAGCACGGTTTGTTGTAGTGTCTCTTCCTTCTCAATTCCAATACTCATCGCACCCAATCATTGGTCTTTTTCTCTTTCCATGATATTCTCTGCATCTTCCTCCATATCCACATTTCGCATGCGTTAATCTTTTTTCTCATTTTCTTGGTCATTGTCCATGTCTCGCTGCCGTATGTTACTGTTGGTATGATCAAAGCCTTCACCAATCTTTTTTCGTGTCTATACTCACATGTTTGTCCTTCCATATTTTTTCCAGACCATTCATTGCAGCTTTTCCTATAGCCACTCTACGATTTATTTCCATATCACACTTTCCTTCTCTTTCTATTACTGATCCCAAAAACGTGAAGTTAGTTACCGTTTCTATTTCTTCTCCGTCTACTTCAAAACTGTCCTCCTCCTCTGTTGTCATGATCTTTGTCTTTTTTATATTGAAGTAGAGTCCTGCTTTCTCACTTTCACTCTTAAGCCTTCTTATCAGTGTTACCAACTCGTTTTTTTTTACCCGCCAATAATGTTGTATCATCAGCGTATCTCAGATTGTTCATTATTCTTCCCGCTATCTTTATTCCTTCCTCAGCCTCATCCATTCCCGCCTGCCTCATTATCCTTTCAGCGTACATGTTAAATAAGACAGGAGACAGAATGCATCCTTGCCGCACTCCCTTCCTTATCCTAAAACTGTCAGTATCTCCATATTCTGTCCTTATCACCGCTATCTGATCTTCGTACAGACCCCTAAGAAGTTGTACCAAGTGTTTCGGTATTCCCATTTCTCCCAAGGTTTTCCACATCAATTCATGATTAATGCAGTCAAACGCTTTACTATAATCGATGAAGCATATGTATACTTTCTGTCCATACTCCCTTTGTCTCTCCATTATCCACCTCATATTGGCAATATGATCACGTGTTCCACGAGATTTCCTAAATCCTGCTTGACTATCAGGAAGCTCTCTCTCTATTGTACTCTCCATTCTTTTATGTATTATTTTAAGTAATATTTTGCTTATGTGCGATATCATTGCTATTGTCCTGTAATTTTCACACTCTTTCGCATCTCCTTTTTTAAATAAAGGTATAAAAACTGAACTTTTCCAATCTTCTGGCCATTTTCCAGTTCTCCATATGTTATTACAAATTTTTGTTATTGTCTTTGTCATCACGCCATCCCCACCTTTTACCATTTCTATTGGTATCCTGTCTTGGCCCGGTGCCTTATTATCTTTCAATTGTTTGATAGCCCATTCTACCTCTGCTTCCATGACTTCCGGTTCAATTTCATACTCAGTTTCATCCATTTTTTCTACCTTTACTCTTTTATCTTCGTTGTACAACTCTTCTGTGTATTCTTTCCATCTTTTCTTCATTCCTTCTTCGTCCGCAATTATGTGTCCATCACTTGCTTTCAATGATCCCATTCTTGGTGTGTTTTTCTCGTTATTTCCCTTACTTTTGAAAACATTGTTTTAGTTCTTCCTTTTCTTCCCTCATCCTCCATTTCTTTGCATAATTCATTTAGATGTTTTTCTTTGTCCATGCCTTTGTCCTTACTCTTCTAGTCATGTGTTATTCGAGCTGTGTTCGTTTTCGACTGACTGTCTGGTCATATTCACTCTAGCATCATTTAGAATAGCGCAGGGAGCGCCTCCGTGTAGGAATCTTGAAGGGGCGCCATATAAATTTTTGGAATGAATGAACTGAATGAATTACAATAATAATAATAAATAATAATATGCAGTTAGTAATAGTAGGCATTGTAGTAAAGGTAGTAGTAGTATGGTGGCAGTAGTAATAGTAGTGATAGATGTAATAGTTCATTATAGTTGTAATAATACTAACTAATAATAATAATAATGATAGCATTCATCATCATCATCATCATCATCATCATCATCATCAGTCCATAGGGCCTGACTTCCTCACGCACATGTTAATGGACTCATTTTGGCTAAAATGTTCATATGCGAATTACCATAATCATTATCATCATCATCATCGTCATCATCATCATCATCATCATCATCATCATCATCATCATCATCATCATCATCATCATCATCATCATCATCATTATATCATCATCGTCATCATCACCACCACCATTATCAACATCATCAGCAGCAGCAGCAGCATCATTATCATCATCATCAGTTCCTTCATGACACCATCCATTTGGCAGCGATGGGCACCATTGTCGTCGGTCATTTGTCAAGTCAATAACTAGAGGTAAAATGCTCTTGGCTATTCGCTGCTTCGCATGAGCTATCTCATGCCCAGGATGCATCTAAACCTACAGGTGCAGAAAGGTCAAGTCAGTTTCCACGTGGCAATTTCAATGGGAAAGACAGACAATATAATTATCATCAAGACATTTGATATATTGCCTTTTAAGGGTCTTTCAAAAGCTCCCTGTGAATTTAGTTTTTAGAAGACATTAACGAGTAAAAGATGTTCACTGTTACCTACAGCCAGCCACTCATGAACTGTCTACTGTAGAGCTACAGTTTTCAGACGGAGATACTGTGTCTAGCTCTGTAGCCTATACGTGACAGTCTCTTTCTGCATGCAATGAGACCATTTATGTTTGCAGATGTGAACAGCATATTGCAATGGCTAACTCGTGGATATACCGACCGTTATTAGCCTCCGTCCCCTCCATCCCTGTCTTACTCTGTCTGTCTGTATCTCTCTGTCTTTCTCTGTCTCTATCTCTGTCTCTGTCTTTGTCTCTGTCTCTCTGTCTCTGTCTCTCTGTTTCTGTATCTCTGTTTCTGTCTCTCTGTTTCCGTCTCTTTCTCCGTCTCTGTTGTCTCTGTCTCTGTCTGTCTGTATCTCTGTATCTCTGTCTGTCTGTGTCTGTCTGTCTCTGTATGTCTGTCTCTGTCTCTCTTTGTCTGTTTCTGTCTGTCTGTCTCTCTGTTTTTTTCTCTCTCTTCCTCGCTCTTCCTCCCTCCCTCTCTGCAACCGCTGCAATATATGAGGACTGATCAACACGCCTCTCTCTTTGTCATAATATTTTCTAGTCTTCGCCATAAACGTCACCTTTCATCGTTCATAATAATTCAGCCCACCTTTTCCTTCTTTCAGAGACCTATCTGCCCTGGAAATATCTGGCTCACATCTTGTCAACGCCTTCACGTTATACATAGCCCATGCACACTGCGTGCACTGTATCATAATTTTATACACTGTTTCCATGCATGTATGTATACACTGCATAGATTATACACT
Source organism: Aporrectodea caliginosa (assembly GCA_020284085.1). NCBI lineage: Eukaryota > Metazoa > Annelida > Clitellata > Crassiclitellata > Lumbricidae > Aporrectodea > Aporrectodea caliginosa. Next base: position 2,312,082 of record JACEVL010006449.1, read on the forward strand.
ACAGGCTAGAGGGCGTTCCTTTTCGAGATGCAGTGTTGTCTGTGGGCCTACGTAGTTCCCAGCTTTCAACATGCAGCAGTTATTCTTGTGTATACGGTTTCGTCTTATTACAATCCTATAGACATTAGGCCTAGTTTATAGACTCCATCTATAGCAAGACCATAAATTAATATAAGGTTTATATAATTATATACATCAGCAGATCTAAGAGTGTATACAGTGGTGGTTGGGGGGCAGAAGTGTGGCATGATCTGATTGCTCTTAATACCATTAGAGATTATGATTTTTATTGTTTGCAATCAAAATTCACCCAAAGCTCACTCACATTTCATTAGTCTGTTGTAACAAAAAACAGAGTTGTAGGCCTACTGCTCGGCTTGATTAAATTTATTAGCGTCAGATCTCTGCCGAAGCTGCAATCCACGGCCTATTAAATCTAATCCAAGGATAATGATTTGCAGCGGATGTTTCCGAATTTCTTCGTAGGCCTATAGCCATGAACTTCAGACGCATGACGCTGCTTGCTTTTCTCGATCTAAACGAAGCGTTCGACACAGTTAACCGCGATGTATTGTTCATTCGTCTTATCGCATACACATGCATGCATGCATACATACATGCATACATACATACATACATACATACATACATATAGCCTATACATACATAAATCGGCCTATTCATAGTTGTAAAAACATTTTTTGGTTTTTTAATTTTTTTTCAAAAATTTTCGTCACGTTTTTGTTTTGTTTTTTATTTTTTTATATAACTTTATTTATTTAGGCCTATTTACCGTCTGCTATTATTTGTTTAATTTAATTTTTCTCTGGTATCCCTTACGTTTCTCCGTCCTTTCAAGGATTCGTCTAATTTACGTCACTACTTAATGTCATCAGTTGAGAAATAAATAGCACAGTACAGGAAATAAATTTATAAAAGTTATTTGAATTTCTAAGTTATCCAAAATGCGAAATGTTGTCTTTGTACACAGTAATCTCCGATTGACTGATAACCTGACTGATATTAGGCCTACTCCATATTAAGTTCTTACAGTTAGGCCTATAAGTAAAAATTGTAAGTACAATTTTTAACTAAGTACACTCGATCTATACTTACAAAGTTTAGTTTTTAATTGTTTGTGTCAGCATGGACTTATGTGGACTTATGTATACAATTTAAATTTGAAAAGATTTCAGTATTTCTAATTTCTCAATTTCCTATTAATTAAACCAAACTTCCGAATTTTTTTTAGATTAATGTCACTTGGTGTTTACTAATGAAGTCATGTCATTTGGTAATTAAAATTAAATTGTGTAAACAAGGTTTTTAATTTTAAAGTGCAGTTAAAGATGTAAAAGTCAAATTGTTTTCTTTTCCGTTTTTCCCCGTTTTTTCCGTTTTTAATTTTTTGCTAAAAACTACGTTTTCCCATTTTTTATATTCCCCTCCGTTTTTAGCAACTATGGGCCTATTGTATATTATATATCCTATTGATCTCCCGTAATGCTATTTCTGTCTCCGCAACATTTTGCAGCAATATGCGAATCGGTATTCTGAAATAAACGATTTTAAAGAGTCAGTGCTATAAAAGTGCTTCTTTTTAGCCGTGGTGAGTCAGGAGCGCTTCTTAGTAGATAACCTTTAAGAGGAGCTATATAAATCTCCTAAATGAATGAACGAACATACATGCATAAAATACATAAATATGTGTTGTGTGTGTGCAGGAGACGTGGTCATTGTCAAACCAGTAAACAAGACGGTATCAATATACGAAAGAGATGACGTGGTCTTCGAATGCAAGTATCCGCCGAGCGAGTCAGTGGAGTGGTACAGGAGTGGCATGAGGATCCTGAACACCACGTTCGAAGCCGAGCGCTTCACCATCGAAACGGACATCCAGAGGACGGCTGATGGGAGCGCCATCAGTCGACTGACGGTCCACAGTATCAGTCGAACGGAAGGCGGTTCGTACAAGTGCAGCAACGCCGACCTTGAGAAGGCTCTCTTCGAAGACCGCCAATCGGATGAGGTGACGGTCAAGATCATCAAAGTCGGCACAGGTAGCCTACTTTTGTATGAATGTTTAGGGAGTTAGGAGTTCCAAGCGCCTCTGGCGTTTTGTCAAATGTAGGCTATGCATGTATGGTGTCTTTATGTAAGGCCTACCAATACGGCAGAAATCACCTCCCTCCTGCTTTTCTCTCCCATTTCAGCCCTATTATGCCTATCAATGACACTAGAAGCAATAGAGAATACTCATGCATCTTCGCAAGAACAAACTCACGTAAGTTCTCAATCAAATACCAAGGTCCTCTCGTTTGGAATAACCTTCCTTTGGTAATTCGTGAGGCTAAGAGCCTCGTTCATTTTAAACACTTGATCCGTGCACACGCAATGGGTATTATTATGCAGCTCTTAGTGCTATATCTAATTTTATTGATTGCCCGTTATCCAATTTAAAGTGTACTGCCTGATATAATTATAAGGTTGTAATGCTTGTTATAATTAATGTTCTGTGTCTTGGCAGTGCCTTGTTGTTTTTATGTTCTTATGACAGTGCTTAGTTTTGTTAGTATTTGACTTTTGGTGCTTTCTGTTTTTGTTTCATTTTCTTGATTTAGTTGAGTAGGGATGGAATTCCCCTGCCGTCTATTTAGTTCTCGAAAATACCTTGCAAGTTTTGCTATACTGTTAATGCAATTAGGCCCCTATTCAGCGGGACTTGTCCCTTCGGGTGTGCCCTTTGCTCCCTCATACCATCTCTTCATAGATAAACTTCTGTAATAATTTGCACTATGTTTGTGAAACTTTATATACTGTAGTTTCATGCTATTAATTTTGTTTTGTTTCTGGGAACAATAAATTGATTTGATTGACTGATTTGATGCATGCATGTATGTATGTATGTATGTATGTATGTATGTATGTATGTATGTATGTATGTATGTATGTATGTATGTATGTATGTATGCATGTATGTATGAATGCATGTATGTATGTGTGAATGTGCTTGTGTACGTATGTACAAGTCATGTACATATGCATAGGGCCTACATGGTATATACGGGTATCCCGGACCTAATTTAGCGGGATCTAAAAGAATTTGAGTACGTATATATACGTACGCTTACATGGCATACGGGTATATCCCAACTTAGCAGCATGACCCTATAATAGACCCTTTGGGTATCCGATTGCATAGTTTTTTTGCCAATAATAAATATATAATTGTCATCTGTCAGATTGAAAAAACTGGTCTCACGATCGTGAACATCTTCTATCACTACTTGTTGTAATCTGTTCTTTAGGAAAATAAAAAAAAGATTGATTGATTGATATGAGTGCATAGGCGTAGCTACGTTGAGGCATGAGGATGCAGTTGCCTCCTCTTGCTTTTTTATGCGCTGGAACTTCGATTGACCTCAATGACCAGGATTTTGCCAATGGTCTGTGAAGTTGCCTCCTGTTGAATTTAAATCTCGCTGTGTGCCTGTATGAGTGTATGTATGTACGTACTGTGTGTATGTATAGGCCTATGTTTGTATATATGTGGTATATGTATATTGTATTGTATTGTATTGTATCTATCAATTTATTTAGCGCCTCTCGCAGTGCACACCAATCAGAGGCGCTCCCAGTGCGAAAGACCCAGAGAAAAGAAAGAGGTCTTCAGACAACGAAAAGAGGCACTTGGCCCACCAGTTAATAAACAGGAACGTGTGAAAGGGGGAAGCTGGTTCCGTAATGCAGGGCCAATGAAGGCAAAGGCTCGCGTTTTAGCCATAGCAGTTCTCGCTCGCAGTATATACCACCTCTCTGTCCCTCTACTGCTCAGTTCACAGGCTCTGATGGTCAATCAACTGCACTGGCTTCCTCTTAACGCATGCATTCAGTTCAAAGTCCTTGTTTTCGGTCCAAGCTGGGCTTTGCTGCAAAATATCTTAGAGATCTCATTCCCTCTCTTCATTCTGCAGCTTCTCCGACCTCTCCGCTCTTTGGTGGACCGGCATGATCTCTATGTCCCACGAACTAGGACCACTTTGGCCCAACTAGATCATTTGCCACCATTGGGCCTGCCCTCTGGAATGCCCTCCGCTCCTCTTTACGTGTTTCCATTGTTAGCGACGTCATTTTCTTAGCCTCGGCATGTGAGGGCGGGCGACCAGTCCTCTCCCTCGCCTACTCATTTTCTCACCGACACTGTACGGTCAGTGTATTCGTTATACCTTGGCTAGATAGGGCGTAGATGGAGTATAGAAACCTCAAACTTCTGCACTGTCAGGGATTTAAATCTCGGTTGACAGTCCAGCATGCTGACCATTATATTTTGTTTGTATTTGTATTGTATTTAATCATTTATAAAGCGCTTCTAACAGAATATAGGCCATTCAGAAGCGCTCCCAGTGCGAGATACACCGAGAGAAAAGGAAGGTTTTAAGGTGAGAGAACGAGGTACATAGACCACCAGAGAGGATGGTAGAGCGTAGAGAAGAAGGAAGTCCACTCCACAGAGAGGGACCTCGGCAGAGGCAAATGATCTGGATTGAGCCATTGTGGTCCTAACACCGGGCAGCGATGGGAAGTACTAGACTATGGAGTACCCCTTAACACTGACCATTAAACTGTTTTGTTCTTTGTTGCCTCAACAGTAATTCATATCAAAGGTCCCGCGAACGACACCGTCACACAGGGAGAGGATCTGCTTCTCGTCTGCTCGGGGGACATAACGGCCAATCTGGTCTGGCATTTCAAGGGCCAACTGGTGACTGAGGACACTCACGGACACGTGATAATTACGGCTGAAGAAAATAGGGAAGCTGGTCACAACAGGTTGGCACTCACGCACACCAAAGCAACCGTTGACCACGAAGGACTGTACACCTGCCACGACCTAGTCAACAGGAAGCAATCATCCATTCTTATCATAGTTGCTGAGACAGGTAAGAATACAGTGTATAATGTACGAAAAAATAAATTCAAAGGACATCTTCCGATTATGCAGAGAACCTTAGCACTTCTCTAGGTTCTGCGCGGGCTCCTATTTGCTTGAGCCTGCTGGCCCCGCAGTTACGCTGCTGCTATAACAAGTACTATAGTACTTGACGTTTAAATACTCAATTACTCTATCTGTCTGTCTGATTCTCTCTGTCTGTTTATATGTAAGTAAAGCATGCATAGCAGTGTTCAAGTTGCTCATCCAGAGGTGTCGGATCTCCAAATGTTTACAAATGTGAAACTGAAGCGTATCTATCGAATCCATAACCGATATATTCGCTATTTGCTATTCGGATAAGCATAAAATGTGTGAAACAAGGTGCATATGGTCGATTATTGTAACAGAAACACATTTAGATGACAGGTCTACTCTTTTAAGTGGCGGATCTCATATTTCAGGTGGCGGATCTCAAATCCGATGGGCCGACTCTCAGTGCCAGCGGGATCCGGCTAAATTTAACCACTGAATTGCAGTGTACATAGCCCACATGCAGCATAGGTCTACTTTGTGTATTGCAGGCTGTCTGTTCTGTTAGTAGTTAAGATTTAAATTGCATAACATGTAAATGTACAGCGCAGTGCGTTTGTCAGGCGCTTAATAAAGAAAAGATTATTATTATTATTTATTATTATTACTTATACATATATAGCCTACGTATTGGTTAATGTGAGCATGTGCGTATATGCTAATATCGAATATACATAGGCCTACATGTGCTAGCATTAATACAAAAGAGTCTTCAGCGATTTTGTGGTAATGTGAGTATATATGCATGGAGATAGATTTTGGAGAGATAATTTACTGGTTGTTATGATATATATATATATATATATATATATATATATATATATATATATATATATATATATATATATAGGACAGCCTGTATATTCCATTCACCAGCAAATCTGTCTGTCTGTCTGTGTCTCCCCTCCCATTCCCTTCCCCTTCCTTCCTTCCCTTCCCCATCCCCTTCCCCATCCTCTTTCTTTCTTTTTTTCTCTCTCTCTCTGTCTGTCTCTGTCTTTTAGGTGTAAAAGACTGTCTCTCTCTGTGTCTGTCTCTGTCTGTCTGTCTGTCTGTGTCTGTCTGTCTGTCTGTCTTTCTTTCTAGGCCTGTATATACGACATACATTGTATGTGCTCACTGCTCACAGTAACCAATAAATAATGTTCTTCGGCCAAAGAATGATGCCGCTATCCAGTGAGTTATACGTTTGCACAGGTGTGCTTAGGTATACATAGGTTTCTATAAATGCTGTTGTCTGTTGTGCAGGGAACGTGGTCATCGTTAAACCAGTGAACAAGACGATAACCGTATGGGAGGGAAGTGACGTGGAATTCGAATGCCAACATCCTCCGAGCGAAGCAGTGGAGTGGTTCAGGAGTGGCATGAGGATCTCGAACACCACGTTCGGCCCCACACGTTTCAGCATCGAAACAGAGGGGGAGGCGACCAGTATGCTGACGGTCAGCAACATCGGTCAAACGGAGTCGGGGTTCTACAAGTGCGGTAATGCGAACCTCGAGAAGGCTCTGTTCAGAGACGGACAGACGGACATCGTCGATGTCAAGGTCATCAGAGGAAGCGCAGGTGCGATGACGAACGTTTCCGACTGATAGGGATGTTTCATACATGTAATGTAATGTAATTAGTAATTTATATAGCGCCGCTCACAGCCGAGGCCATTCAGTAGCATACACATATACATAAATGCAGGTATTATATATAGTACGTACACCCACATAATATATACGCACTCACATGCATACCCACAGTGTGTCCATGGGTGCCCAATATGGTGGGGGCCCGTGGGGCCCTTTTTTGCAGGAATTTTTTGACTTTGTTGATGCGCAGTCTCCGACAGAGACAACCATATACCTACAGCTCAAATCTCCCTCCCCACTGCCGCGTAGGGACCCTCGGCAAGTCCTTCACTCACAACTGCTCATGTGCCACGGCGCAGTGTCCGCGCTGTGGTCGGAAAGCGCCTCTGAGTAGAAACCTTGAAGGGGCGCTATAACAAGTGCTCATACTGTCATACATACATACATACATACATACATACATACATACATACATACATACATACATACAAACATACAAACATACATACATGCATACATGCATACATACATACATGCATACATACATGCATGCATACATACATACATACATCACATGCATACATACATACATACATACATACATACATACATACATACATACATACATACATACATACATACATACATACATGCATGCATACATACATGCATGCATGCATGCATGCATACATACATACATACATACATACATACATACATACATACATATGATACATACATACATACAAACATACATACATACATACATGCATACATGCATACACATGCATACATACATACATACATACATACATGCATGCATACATACATACATGCATGCATACATGCATACATACATACTGCCTAGTTCCCTTCACTCCCTCTATCGCTGATACCTTATGTGCATTCTTTTCGGACAAAATCTCATCCCTTCGCTTCACAGTACAATCTCGTTTAGATACACACAACTCCAGCAATAATTCACTTCCCTCTCCCAACCTAGCTCCTTCTGGCTCCCGGTAATCGTTCCCAATTCTCTCGTGCTCCTCGCAAATTATCTTCCGAACAAGCAATGAGAATTAACTTTATCCTATCATCAAGTTTGGAACGGTCCTCAGCGCTAGTCTCTGCATCAGGGTACATGCAAGCCAATTGGGCCACGCATCTTCAAACCATCACACGTAGACAAATCTCGCTCCACTCCTGTGTATAGGGTTTCGTCACACGTGCATAGTTACGTACCAAGTTAAGGGGTCTATGATACATATAGGCCTACATGTGCATGGGTGCACGCGTATACATACACAAATACAGGCATACATAAATACAAGAATGCATACGTACAGTATAGACTATAGACACATGCATGCACAGTGCATATTTTAACGGATTTGGACTACTGGGACCATGGGACCAGTAGCTGGCGTAACTAAGGTTTCGTGCGCCCGAGGACAACAATTTCCCCAAAATTTTCTTCATTACTTTCGCCCAAATTTCTGATGACCTTTTTTGTGCTTTTTGCCTCTTTTACCGAAAGAAAATTGTCAGAAAATTGTCAGAAAATTGTCAGAAATAATATATGAATATTATCCATATCTATAATTAATTAGTCTTAGCTCCTTTATAATAACCATTAGTTACGCACTTTTGTCGTTGGCTGCGTTATGACAGCCAGTTTTGAATAAACGAAAATACAATACAATACAATCTATAATTGTCAGTGTTTGTGTTTTTTTTATTGCCGCTGTAGTGGTTCGTATCAAGGGCCCAGCGAATAACATCGTCTCTCAGGGTCATGACCTGCTGCTCACCTGTACGGGGGACATAAGGTCGGACCTGATCTGGTACTTCAAGGGCAATCTGCTCACGCGAGATATTTACGGAGAGGTGATCATCGAAGAGGAGGAGAACAAGGAAATCGGTCACAGGAGGTCGGCACTTACACGAAGCAGGGCAACCGCTGACCACGAGGGAGCGTACCACTGTTACGACCAAGTCAACAGACAGCGCGCTTTTATTGTCATCAAGGTGACTGCGACAGGTAAGAAAATCAAAATTTATAACCAGAGAAGACTTCAAAGATATGGATTAAGATGTAAATTATAGAATCAACGATAGAACAAGTAGGCTTATTTGGAATATAGCCTACATAGGCCTTCAGGCTGTGGTATCGAGCGACATAGAGTAAAGACGTAGGCCTACAGCTAGGGGAGGGTTTCTAAACATGGACCCCCTAAGAAACTTTTACTATTTCATAGCACAGAAGCAATTGAACGTGTAGTTTATTTATTCCATGCATTACTTGGCATGAGTTGTTGCCAAATATGAAGGAATGATTCCTTAATCTGTGCAAATAAATTTTTAACGATTTTTTTTCAAAATACGGAAAGTAACTCTCCGCAGACATGATAGGTGGGAAATACAGTCGAGGCCCATATTGCACAGTGGCCCATATTACAAGCCTTTCCCCTATATAGTTCATGGACGGCAATGGCTTTTTATGAGCTTCGGTTTTATATAGCCAGTTAATTTTAACCAAACGACTTCTATGGCGACCCGTAATGCACAAGGTATGAATCAGTGATTCGTTTGAAGTAAGACCGCTGTCATAAACCATTATCCTTTAACAGTGCAACTCTAGTCAGGCTACGGTGGGTTATAAGCAAGTTGAAGCAATTGATAATACCACTGCATTGCAATATCAAAAACGCAGACAACAAAAATAATTGAATAATAAAATACAGCCCGTAAAAACAAAGTTTTTTACTATATCCATCTACTATCCTATAATGCGTCTTATGAAGCAGTTACCTCTACAAATATATAGTCCGCGTTCATTTTACGTCATAGCGTGCGTTTAATCAGGCAGCGCGCCCGTTTTTGTTGCGGCCAATGGCAACGCTGCGTATCGGAAAAGTTGAGTCCCCGATTCGAAAAGTTTAGTCCCCGATTCTATAAGCTAGCCTTTTTTGGGGGAGCTGAAATTTTTATAGAATGAAGTGTCTGCGAGGGCGAGTCTATCTGCCAAGTTTCAGGACGATTGAATGATTGTAAGTTATCGAATTAGTCGTCGCAAGATTTGACTTTTTAACCTGTGGCTCAAACATAGTTACATATATTCAAGATTTCCGTAAGTTAAACTAGATGGATAAAAATCAACGACATCAGCGTCAATTACATTGGTTTCATACCGCTATTCAGCACTTTACAGTTTGAGTTGACCATTTAGCTACATCGGTTAAAGCGTACGTCCCATGCACCTCTGTGCGAGAGTGCCTGCGGATTGCAGTTCGCCTCCCGATTGTGGCTTATTTAAGAGATTGAAATCTCGGTCTAGCACGGTCCGTGCACGGGGACCTTAAATGGCGTGGCGTCCATTCAAAAGGGCAGCGGTGGTGACGGAACTAACCCCATCAGTTGATTGAAAAATGAGCTGGATCGAAGCCACACGGTTGCTATATAAAAACGCGTAGGGCCTACATCTTGTGATGACGTAGGGCTACAAACAAAATAATTAGTAGGCCAATCGACTATGTCGTCTCCAATCAAACACTCCCTTTATCCTCATCAACTTTTTTAACTTCATGCGTTTTATCACCAAGATTATGTGAATAAACAAATATACATACATAGACCTACACCAGTTTTCTTTATTGCAGATGGCAGCAGCAACGTCCAGTACTCGTCAACTTTACTGGCAATGACCGCCTTTACTGCTGCAATCGCGTTGGTGATCTCCGTCTAGGCCCATAATAATATTAGCCTGCAAGTATGCAATGTGTATTGCTTCTCGTGAGGCATAAAAAAGGAAGCCCCTACAAAATCGTTATTATTTTTAACAATATTCAAACAATGTCAATGAAATTCGTGAAATTTATAGCTAAATAGCAGGCAATGTAAACAAATTTACAATTTGTACTCAAACTGTCCGCCTTCAGCTTCTACGCATGCGCGAAGTCGCTTGCGCCATTCACGCACCGCCGAGTCAATAATTCGTTCGTAATCTCCAAACTTCTAAAGCGCCACTCGAAAGCCAAGCGCAGGGCACCAGCTTATTCACGATGCGCTAGTCAGAGGGTTGTCCAAAAGAGTAGTCCGAGGAGGTCCGAGTCCGGTTTCCAGAGGATCAGAGGGGTCAGAGTAGCTGCTAACGTTTATGATCAGTTGAGTCGGGGTAAGAGTTCTTGAAGAGGAGAGACTTTAGTTTCGAGTGGAAAGCCTTGGCGGTGATGGATAGAGGAGCCTGATGCGGATGATGATTGGTGATTGGAGATGATGGTTGAGGAACCGAAAAAGTGCGGAATTCAGGAGGTAGGTCGAGGTAGGTCGTTGGTCAAGATCATTCGAAGCTTGCATGATTCGCTTACGAAGATCTTCAACATCACGGACCTTTGCTTTGTACACCATTTCCTGCATGCATCCCCATATTTGATAATCTACGGGATTCAGATCTCGGCTGTTAGGGGCCATAGTGTCGGAATTATGAAGTCAGGAGTTTCATTCGTCAGAAGTGCAACCGTTTCTCGAGCTCTGTGCGCTGGAGCACCATCTTGCTGGAAAATGTAAAATTCAGAGAATTCTCGAATTTCAGGTAGAAGGTCTTCCATGAGTAAAACATCTCTGTAGTATTGGCCGTTGATTTTTAACCCCGGTTCAACGAAGTGAATTGACGTGCGCCCCAGAGAAGAAACACCGACTGACACCATCAGGGATTTGCTTAAAGGCGGTTGGCTGCAATATCACTCTTTCGAGTTCCAACTGCTACATACAGACGATAATTTTGAGCATTGCTAGGAGAAGCAACTGTGAATAATTTTTCGTCAGTAAACCAGATGAAATGCACTAGGCTAGCTGGGTAGCGACGCAACAAAAGGCGACTGCGGTGCGTGAATGGTGCAAGCGACTTCGCGCATGCGTAGAAGCTGAAGGCGGACAGTTTGAGTACAAATTGTAAATTTTTTTACATTGCCTGCTACTTAGCTATAAATTTCATGAATTTCATTGACATTGTTTGAATATTGTTAAAAATAATAACGATTTGTAAGGGCTTCCTTTTTTTATGCCTCACGGTGTAGATGAGGCAAGAACAGATAAGGTGAAACCAAGCAGGGTACGGTAAGATAATTTGCAATACGGGCCTATTATGCGCTAAGATACTAGTATAGGCTACTATTATACTGCCCTGCCATGGCAAAAGGAAGCAAGTCACCAATTTTAGTTTCTGAGAAAAATGCGAAAAACAACTCAGGCATCACCCATCGGTCTGAATTTACGCTTACAGTTGGTTGATGGACATGCTTCTTTTTGCCTTGGAATTTTCCAGTACTACTTGGACATGCTTCTTTCTGCCTCTGCTTTTCCGCCAGAACCACATGCAATAATAACTATTTATATAGACGATTGTGTTGGACTTGCTTCTTGAACCAAAATGATACCGATATGTAATTTTAACCTTAAACTGGACTTGCTTCCTTTTGCCATGGCAGGGCAGTATACTCTCGCAGCTTTCATAGGTGTTGGTTCCTATGGTCGCTCATCGGAGACTGAAGACTAGAAAAAAACCCATGGAACTGAATCACGTCTTGAAGACAATTGAATTGTATTCCGTAGGCTATAAGTTTAACAATATATGCCTACTCAGCACTTTCGGATCAACTTAGCTCTTAATAGGACTGTTGCTTTAATAGAAGATGGTGGTTCATAATATATCAATGTACCTATAGCTGGCTACTCAGAGCTGTCTCCTGGCGAGGCCTTAACGAATTGCTCCGACCATGCAAGAAACAGTATGTTTGTAGGCCTCTGATCTGTTAGCATATATTGGTTTACATTTAAAGAGTTTATTTTTAATTAATAACAGCACTTATTTTTCCTACAGAAATCCCAGAAATTGTGTCGCTTGTTTGTAACTATATCAGTGAAACAATAAACGCTTAAAACTGATAGTTACTAACTTACTATCTTACTAACTACTATCTTGCTAACTTACTTACACAGTCATAGTGGCATGTATAGCAGGTGGCCTCCCGCTGCTGTCAGGCCTCTGTTCAAATGCGTGGCTCAATCATACATGTATACGAGAGCTGTTGTGCCAGTTTCAGCCGGTGTCAGGACGCCTCGTTCAGGTTGCCTCGTTCAGGTTGCCTCGTTCATCCGCCCGTGGAGACCTTCTGGTTCCTCGCTGCCGTACGTTAACTCGACGCGCTCTCATGCTTTGATCCATCCATTGGGAACAATCTTCCCGTTGACAATCGAGCTGTCCCTTCAAACGCTGCTCAAATTACTTTCTCTAAGTTAAGAAACATCTGTTCAGATTCCCTTTCGTGATTTACACGTACACACCTTTTTTCTATTGGTCGTTGTATGTGGTTTTCTGGTGTGTGGGCCTCTGAAACTGGGTAGGATGCACCTGTGGGGTGTCTTGCCACATGTGATTAGCTTATTTTATTATTGCATCGGGCACAAATTCATCCATTAGATATTAGGCAACTATCTTAAAGTATGGTACAGACAACACGGATACCATTAATCAATGTATGAGATATTAGAGCTGTTGTTGTATGCAGGCCTGTTGCATGTAAAGCATTTGATTACCTGGTAGTATAAGTAGACCAATATGGTAGATTCACAATGGTTTGCGGCTTTCTGTAAATACATCCTGAACACTCTTATCAGAAAGCCAGAAACCTCAGAAATATCGAGAGCTGCGAGATTAAATCGAGAATATGTCAAAATATTCTATAGATTAAAAGCACACTTTCAGGATATGATTCGGCTATACGCCAGCGAAGATTTAAAAGAAGGAATAAGTCACACAACCATGAGAAATCGCAGAGCAGATAAAACAAATCCAGACAGAAATCTAACGAAAAACACGTTATGAAAACATATGATAGGCGTATACAGTGACGGTATACTGAGTCTTTCTCTTTATGCACTTCTGTTGTTAATCCTATGCCAGTTTTAAAAAGTCCTTTACGACTTCTTGCTGCTTTGAGATCAAGGAAAGTTGGACTACTATTACATCATAAACAATAGTACTATTAACCAGACAAAAACATACTAGATAAATCTTATGAACAATGAATTGTAGGCCTCCAATGAGATTTGTTTGCATGAATAATCTACTGTATTTAATAACATGGGATAAGACGCCCCTGGGTGCAAATTACCCCAGGAGCTGGGTAAGAGACCCCATTGAATTAAAATGTTTTCAAGTGATATATCCTTGTTTTATCAATCCTTAAAACATCTTTAAGTTGATTAGACTTGATTGGTTCAATAACAAATGAAGAAGTTATCATAAATATGCATAATGAGGAATCTTGTTACTAATGAGTAAAAGGATTAAAGTAAATAATAAAAACGGATGTCAATTGGACAACTAAAAACCGATCACATTAAGCATTTGCTTTTGTTCTTGGTTGTGCTCGAGGCTTCACCATCTCTAGACTCTTTTTGTACTTCTGTCACAAAGAAAAACAAACATCACAATTAAAGAAACAAGCATAGCTGCACATCACAATTTAAACACAGTAGTGGTGTGCAGTAGTCTAGTGGTTAGCGTGATGGACTGTCGACCGAGAGGTCAGAGATTCAAATCCCTGCCATGGCAAATATTTCTTTACATATTACTGCTCCACTTGCACCCCTATGCAAGTCTGCTGTAATGAGTTACACTGAATGTACACTTTTGGTGGGCAGATCAGACACCTAGGGAGAGGACTGGCCACCCACCCTGCTAACAGTTCGTACTCTGTCTCTTCAACTAGCTTAAGGGAGTGCTCTTCTTGTTCTTCCACACCGATTCTAGCTCAAGCAGCGCTTCACTTAGTCACAGACCCCAATGAAACCTCAATTCTGAAAGCGTCTATAGCAGAATTGTAGAAATGCACGAGGTGAGCTTTCAAATAAAATTGAGATGCATGCTGAAATTCAGGGTGATTCCGGTGGAAGTCCATTGGAACCCAGAAGTGCAAAATAATCAAGAAGCATAAACATCTAAAACACAATTAAATACCAATGCCAGTTTAAAATTTCTTAACTTACATGCTTTGGTCAACAGTATTGGTCTAGTCCTGGAATCTATGCATGGTCAAATAACCTTGTAAGAAATATGCTAGATTTTGGTCGTTTCCTGTCCTGTGCTTCTATCTGTTCTTCTAAGTGGCTAACCCTAAATGTTTCCAAAGCGCACTTTCTATTAGTCCAGCCAATATTAAAAAATTATCTAAGTTCAGATATTAAACTAATCGTTTCATCTTGCTTTCCCATCACAGACCGCTGTCGCATATCTTTGCCGGCTCAGTTGTCAACTTCATTGATCTAACACAATTATGATAGGAGTTTAGTATCATAAGATACATCATAGCATATTATGATGATGACTCCATACACAGAAGTCTTCTTCAGAGTAAACTACATCTGTGGTAGAGTTGAAGCATAACTACATCATCAAAAGAAATAAGACAAACTCAAGAGCAAATCATTTAAAATTTATAAGGTTCGATCACTGTTACTTATAATACCCAGATGTCTTACTTATTAGATCACTTCCGATTTTCTTTGAACTTTTAGCTGGTTGTAATTCACGCAAAACAGCAGCATCGAACAACAGAGCCGTTATTCGGAAGAACAGCTCCTTCACATTTTCTCCTACACAAGTACATCATTATTAATACATTTAATTATTCAGAGGAGTGTAGCATTATAGGCTATACAACAGCCGTTCATTACAGGTTACCTTCAAACCAAGATTAAGCCAAATTAGTGTGTGAACCAACATTGAACCACAAAGTAAACCTAAATTATTATCGTTAATACCTGTTTACTAAAGAAAAGAAGAGCAGCTGCTGTTAGGTAAACGTTTTCACAGGCATTCAAAACACTCATAAATCTGATGGAAATTTTAGCGGGATATAAATAGCGATGTTGTATTGCTGACTTTATTTCGTGCCAAACCAACATTATACAGTATGTGCAACAAGTCTTGACTGCCGGTTCTATCGATCTGCAGTGGTTTTGATTCAACTGAATTCATAGTGTTGTCAGTGTTTCACCATCTATGTCCAGATCTACAGTCGCTTCACCTTCAGTATACCTTTCCAGTAAGCTATGCTTAAAACCTGGATGAGTTGTGATTCACCAAAGATATGCATCTACACAATCTGAACCTAATGTTTCATTCATGCGGGATAATTCCTACCTCAGGTTAAAGACTAAAGATTTACTTACTAAGAGAATAGCGTTAATTAAATTTCAAACACACAAACAGTAGGCCTATATTCAAGCTACTGACCAGTCTTTGAAGAAACCGCCCAATACTCAGCACCAATCTCGTTCGCCAATTCAATTGCTTGACGCTCAATATTTTCATAAACGCTTTCTGACTGAAACACAGCAGTGAAATGAGATGCAAGAGAATTCCTTATAGTGGTGCTCAATATTTTAACACAATATGACACTCACATACATGTAATAGACTCAGTTATCTTCCTGGATTTCAAACGATATAACCATCAAATGGCAATATCAAGACTTTTACCATGCTGGCTTAGGCCTAGGCCTATAATTCTTTTTAAAAGAGAACTACTAATGATATTTACTGCAGCAAATTAGTCAGAAGTTCAAAAACTTATTCACAAAATGTGTAAATACCTGAAATACTAATCCAGATAATGTTAAAACGTGCATCATATTAATTGGAACAATTTCTTTTTAGACAACAAAATGTCCTTAGAGAAGTCTTTGTTGATAAGAAATGTGTTACACTAACCACCAGATCTTTTTTTGAACCAACAAGGAAGACTAGCGGATTATCTGTATCCACATTAGAACAGGCGTCCTCTTTCCACTGTTTGGCTGTCTGAAGTGAATCGAAATTGCTGAAGTCGAAGACAACGATAACAGCTGCAGTTAAACAACATCATGTGTCATGTAAAATGTAATGTAATAAGACTCTTGTAATCACACATTCAAACATTGTCCCAGACACCCACGTTCATCTGGCCCGCATTGTTTCAACTCGTGGACAGCTATAGGTTCAATGTGGCCCTAATGGGCGTAGAGAGCGAGAGGTACCGAGTTCGAATCCCGTAGGGCGGATATGCTTTGTAGGCTGCTATTAGCGCCGTTGTATTGCAGGCTGTCTGTTCTGTTAGTAGTTAAGATTTAAATTGCATAACATGTAAATGTACAGCGCAGTGCGTTTGTCAGGCGCTTAATAAAGAAAAGATTATTATTATTATTATTATTATTATTATTATATTATTATTATTATTATTATTATTATTATTATTATTATTATTATTATTATTATAATGAATTTAGTGGTAACGATGTAATTATTGAAGTAATTTTTAAATACAACAGCCAGAAGAAATCTTTCATTAATCACAGGTACCCCGGTAACCTTGAACATACGTCGTCATAACATGAAAGTTTTCACATGAAAACAGAGTGCGACAATCAGGCAGTTCCAATATTAACAACTCATTTTGTTACTTTCAGGGTTCCTGCTAATTTTTTAACGTTTCCCTTTTAAGAAAGAATCTACCGGTACTGTTACAAACCATAGAACAACTCTCTGCATTTAATAAAGTTTAAGGAAATAATAACTATGATGAAGCTATTTAAAAATATCTCCTGAGTATCATCTTCCCTTCGTAATCGTAATCGTATCGTAAATTTATATATCCTGGTAGCCCTTAAGACACCATCCTTATTTTCCGTATAGTATAGGCCTACTGTTAGCCTACTGTCTCTTGCTCTAAAACTGTCAAGGGTCATCATTATTATAATCTGTCAGTTAGGCCTACTTTCCATTTTCAATTTTTCTTCTTACAGTAATCAACATCATTCCGCTTGCCAACTACTTTTATTGAAATTGTAGTGGAATTGTTTTTTACAGCCAAATTGAATGAAGTCATGAGTAACTACAGTTGATAAACTGAGAAATACTATAATTATTGTAATGTTATTTATTATAGTTACCATTGGCAGATCTGTAGTACGAAGCAGCAATAGACTTAAACCTTTCATGTCCAGTTGTATCCCATCTACATCAATAGAAACAAATGTCTTGCACCCAAAGCCTAACGAACGTGAATTATATGCTTAGTTCAGGTTTTTGCTTCTCAGGGAAAAGAACTCTCAAGTTTAGGACTATGATTCTATTATTCTGAGGACTAACATGGACAGAGGCATACAATGACTTATCAGTTGAATGCATGAATGTACCTATGCATGCATCAATATACTCAATATAGAGCGTTTTCAAGTACTACGGACCTTCGCTAGAAGACACATCGCTATTGGTTTGGCTCCAAGCTCTATCGACTTGACTCCTAACTCTATAGGTTTAATTTCCAAATCTATCGACTTGACTACTAACTCTATTGACTTGACGCCAAAACTCTATCGCTTTGACCTATAACTCTATCCACTTAACTCCTAACTCTATCGACTTGAGTTCTAACTCTGTTGACTTCACTCCTAACTCTATCGGTTTGGCTTCTAAGTCTATTCACTTGACTCCTTAGTCCTTACTCTATAGACTTCACTCCTAACTCTTTTTCGGTTCGGCTCCTAACTCTATCAACTAGACCCCCAACTCTGTCCATGCCATTCTGTCTGATGACATTTTGTCTTTATGACATTTGTTCATGCCACTTTGTCTGGGACATTTTGTCTGATGACATTTTGTCACGTGAACCCGTCAGACTCTTAAACTACTTTGAAGTGTAAGAAAATGGACAGAAAAAGACGCCTTGAACCTACACTTGCAAAGTGAATGGAACTGATAAGACACTGAACTTCTCAACTTCAAAGTCCACACCAATTGTTGCTTTGTAATCACGCTCAAACTCATCAGTGCAAAACCTACATTCGACATGTAAAGATCAATTGAAACAGTTACTAACAGGAATTTATATATATCGACTGGATCACAAGAAATAATCACGTCATTATATCAAGATTTCAAACAGAAATAATGATGGTGCAGGCCAAAAACAGTGTTTGTAGTTAAATGTGTTTAATTTAGGTATGGGAAGCAAAGGTCGTTTGCAGACTTTTGCAGTTCAAGCTCATAGAGAGACAAGTTGACAACACAGGAGCAAAGGAAACAGCTATCACATTTTAATTACCACCATATCCTCCTGTTCTGGATTTAGACCAGAAGTGCTATTGATAATTACATGAATATCTTCAACAGGTGCCAAATTGTCCATTCTTTATATCAAATTGAGTTTACATTTTTTTAACAGAAGGCCTATTGCTTGAGTCAATGAGAAAAAGTTTTAAACAAATAAACCATTTTCTTACTGTATTTCTGTGTCATACTTCAGCATCATCTATTCTTTGTTTTTCTTTAGATTACAAATTGAAAATTCTTTTCTATTGTTTTTCTTAAGACAAACAACATTACGCTAACAAGCGACACCAGGAAGCGGTCATCTAAGATACCTAAGCTCCCAGGCTGCTAAAGACTGAAGTAGGCCTACTTTAAAATTATTAACAGGGAACTTTTACCTTTGTACAATAGAAGCTTTGTCTGTTGTATAGTCACCAACTAGGATAGCTTTCACTACTTTCACACTGAAATAGAAACAGAAAAGCAACATCTAGTTAACTGATTGCAAAATCAGCAAAACGCTTGTGAAAGTTAGATTGAATGTGATAGGCTATAATTTATAGGAACTAAAGAATACTTGCCAGAAAATATTGGTTTCCCCATTAAATGTAGGCTATAGGCCTAGCTACGCATCTGGACATTTTGAAAATGCCTTCTCATAACCTACTGAAGATGCATGCTAGAAATTCACATAAAATTGTAATTTGTAATCGTACATTTATAAAGCGCCACTTCAAGAATAAACTCATAAGATGTATTACGGCTTGCTAAGAACCGCCTCTTTGTAACATTAGACTGCTAGCAGGATGCCAGACAGCAAACTGTTAGTTACGTCCTTCCAATTCCAAAGAACAATAACCCCATTCATTATATCAACCTCCCTTTCAAAGCCAGTTTTCTCGTGCTGTAGGCCTAGCTAGGTTACTTCATTAGCGACGCCACGGGGAGGTGCAGCTCCCCACCCTGGCTAGGCTTTGGCATCGGTCTCTGCCGCAATCAGAAGACGAAGACTACGATTCTTCGGATATAGGCCTAATGTCTAATGATGCCTCGTATCTTTGTCTGTCTCTCAGCCTCGTATCTTTGGCGTCACTACTGGTATATACACTTCTTAAAAGGCTCACACTCTCTGTCTCTGTCTGTCTCTGTCTCTATCTCTGTCTGTCTGTCTGTCCCTGTCTGTCTGTCTCTGTCTGTCTGTCTGTCTCTGTCTGCCTCTCTCTCACTGTCTTTCTCTCTGTCTTATTTTCTGTCTCTGTCTGTTTCTGTATGTCTCTGTCTCTCGCTCCCTGTCTGTTTCTCTGTTTTGGCAATTTTCTTACAATTCGCATTTCTCAATTAAAAATTAAATTTTATATTTGGCTATTCTCTGCCAATCTACAACTTCTGGAAAACATCAATTACTATAATTTTATATTGTATAACCCTTAAGACGATGGTCTAGTCCCCAAAATGATTAGGGATTTAGGAAATTCTAATCATCTAATGCACCCTTTATCTAAACCCATCCTCAATATTTATTTTTAAAGCTAATCAAAAATAGGCCTACTAGCTCGCCAAAATATTCATAGACTGTGTTCAGCTGATCTTATGGACACGTAGCCTACCCAGCGGTTGCCTATAGGAACCTCAAAAGGTACCAAGGCATCTGATCAAAATTTATACAATTGTTTGGAGAAACATCAAAAACTCACTTTATGGGCATTGCCATTTTTGAAAAAAAATTCAATAGAGTATCAAAGTAGGCCTAACTGTTCAAGTTTTGAACTTATTCGAAATTTCACCTGAAACTTACCCCAAAATCTGTGATGCTGCTTCTCGAACCTTTGGGTTGAAATTAATGCTTTTATATGGCGTAACAGCAGAACGAAAAGCCTGTTTGTAACCATGCAATGACTGAATAAAGCATTCATACAGCTGCAATATTGTCTCATAATGCAATAAATAATTGGGTATGAAAATTATATTTATAAATATCATTGACTTCTCTTATTTATTACAAAGTCAATTATTTATTTAACATAAATGATTAAGAGATGGTCATTTCTGTGGCTCGCCTCTATTCTACATGTAGGCATATATCCACTCCCAATGCATCAAAATACGTGAATCATCTTTCACATATTAATTATAATAAATTGTTAAATCATTCATACTTGTACATAGCCATCAGCAGCAATTATACTAATTTAATTATTTCAGCATTGAAATTAGTACTGGAATTGGGTGAGCTCATGTAAAATTGCTGCCTTATGGAAACATGATTGCAACTGGAGAACATAATATTATTTTTATAAACAACTGTTGCAACCAAAATGCTATCATTGTTAATGAAGATTAGGAAACTATTACCAATGCATTTAACATTATCGAAGGAATTAATTCATTTGGGGTGCAGATTTTGTGACACTTAGAAATTAAGTGATTTACATTAGGGCAATAATTGAACGTAGGCTATTCAGGGATGCGTAGCCTAATTTTCAACCTTTGGCAAGTCTTCGATGATACGATTCTTCGCGATGCTCTGTCTCGGTAGGTCTGAATAAGAATGACTTGACATTCTTAAGATATCTACAGATAAATTCAGGTGCAAATTAATCTAACTGAGTTGTGTCATTTAGTAATACATGTAGGCCTAGTAAAAGAATTTAGGCCTATATAACAATTTTGCAAAAGCTACTCAGACACGTTTACAGTCCTGTTGCTAGATTGAATTCAGGACTCAATGATGTTGCTATTTAAATGTTATGTCTCGAAGATCAGTCTGCAGCCAGCATACAGAAACTAAATAGCAGCACTAACAATTTCATTTTTATTATACCGTAATTACTTTATTTTTCATCATCATTGTGTATTAGGCCTATATTTTATAAATGTTATTTATAATTTAGTATTAAGTTTTATATAAATGAATATAGGGCCTAAAATCTATTGATACTCATGTCTACAGCATTAAAATTAAGTTTATTATAAGTAATTTACTAGGCCTAGGCCTACTTTAATTTTTATGTAGGCTAACAACTTATGTTGTCGGTGTTAAGGAATAAACCGATGGGATAATACACCAACGTCCATTTCTAGGTCAGTAGCCTACGTTCACACAGAAGTCTTACGATAAAATGTCGAAATCTGGAAAATAATTGTTAGTAGGCCTAACTGTTCAGAACTAAGAAAGTCACATATAGCCTACTAGCTACGCAAGACAGTTTTGACAATAGGCCTAGTGAAGAAATTCCTGAGTTATTTATGCATTTTTCAAATAATTTACAGTAAGACCTATAGGCCTACTATTTTTTAATTGTGGTGAAGAGTCATGGCAAAAGCGTTGGAAATTCAATCAATGGATATGCCTATACAATCTGAGTGTAGCTTATAATTTATTGAAGTTAATAACCTCTAACTGTAGTAGTAGTAGTTAGCCTACTGTAGTTTCAGTTTAACGACACCGTGTGATAACAAAGATCATTAGCGTCGCCCTCCTCCTTTATCCAGGCTTGGGACCGGCACTGTCAGAGTGCGAACAGTGGCAGAGTTACCCCAAGGTCCCTAACTGTAGCTTCACCAATTTCTATACTTTGATTGACGGCTGACTTTCTTACGAGACTTGAAGACAATCGTTATCACCTGTACTCGCTGTTGCTATAAACAATTACGCGTCTGTAGGCGTTAGGCCTATAGCTGTTATATATATATATCTATGTAGGCCTAGGCCTACTTTAAAGAATTCATTTAGCACCTTCCTATTTAGAAGTGCAATTTTAGATAAGCATTGTTTATCGGTCTAGTGCAGGAGTACTTAAGGTCTTAAAATGTGCTAAAGAAAAGATCTACTTTGCTTTAATACAAATTTTGGCTTAACTTTGAATAAGCTAAAGATTGAGATAGCCCAGCCCTGATTTGTCTAGTTGACGCTGCAGAAAAAGCTTAGGCCTGTCCATAAGGCCTACGAATAGGCCTACAGAGTAGCCTACGACAAGTATTTAGTAAATACATTAATAATGTATAATAAAAGAACGTTATGTTTGGTGCCAATTAAGTGAGGTTAGTGTCCAGTGAACGAGATCCTACGAGAGCAATGATTATTTTGCCACGAAGTATAGGCCAAGCCCTAATAAAAGTTATGTACATTGGTGGGCCTTAAAATTTGTGGCATAGAGTTTTTGCCAGAGTTTGACGAAAAGCTACGATGGTTCAGAGTTGCTTAAGCTAACAATGACAAAGCAGTCATAGGTATGAAGTGTTAACGAATTCAGTTTCTTAGCCTCGGCATATGCGGTCGGTTGACGAATCCTCTCCGTCGCCGCCTGATCTTCTCACCGACATTGTAAGGTCAATGTATTCACTAGGCCTATGGCTTAGCTGTATGGGTGCAGATGGAACAGCCATCTCAAAGAAACGTCGGCCCTGGCAGGAATTTGAAGCTCCGACATCTCGGTTGACAGTGGCCGGGTGGACAACGTCCGGAGGATGACACCAGGGACCATGCATCGTTCTCGGAGTTCCTGGTACGGGGAAACCTAATATGACTATATTGACTAGTCTCTGAGTCTTTCGGCCATCAGTATATTTAGGCCAACATTGGGCCACGCATCTTCAAACCATCACCCATAGTCAAATCTCGCTCCACTTCCGTGTATGGGGTTTCGTCAAACAAGCACACATAGGCTACCTATGCATGCATGCACGGGTATACATACCCGTTCACAAGCACATACAAGAATACATACATACATACATACATACATACATACATACATATATACATACATAGTTTACATACATACATACATACATACACACACACAGGGTCTAGTACATGCTTTAAAGCCATCTGACAGGGTTCTACAAGTCCCTCAAGTCTTTTTTCTTTAGTCGTGGCTGGGCCGGGAGCGCTCCTGAGTAGTGTCTTGAAGGGGCGCTATATAAATGCTCTGAATGAATGAATGAATGAATGAATGAATGTAAACCATTGTTGATTTGCACTTGGTGATCACTTGTCCATATAAATAAGGGCAGATCTCAAGTTACAAAGACAATTCATTCACAAATTAGTTTTCAGTTGCAGTTGATGCAATATTTAATTTAGTGAAAATTTCATTGAAATTAAAACATTGCCACAGATATACAAATTTAAGTCAGATATCATAACGAATGCTTTAAGATAAGAACATTAACATCTGCTCAGTAGCGTAGCGAGGGGTGTTCCAGCGGTTCCATGGAACAGGGCGCAACTGAAGAGGGGGCGCAAATTTTGAGACGGAATAATTTAATTATTAACTTAAACTAATTACCTTATCCTGATAAACTTATATGAAATATCCATCATAAATGAAATAAATGGAGGACCTAATAAAATTAAATTCCAACATACAAAAGTATGTATAATAGTTATATAATTTTAATAGATAGATACCCGTGCAGGTTTATTTAAAATTTGTCGTCGACTCGATCGTTTGAACATAATATTAGTAAATCGCCGTTCAGAACATTTACATTACAACGCAACGGCAAAGAAAACTGACATACACGTTGACTTTAATTGCAGATAAGCGGAAGCACTAAACAAAACGTGTGACTTTAGAAGAACCTGGAGACCAATCTTATTGGCTCACAACTATTGGTGTTTTCGAAAGGCCCATTAATGTTGCTTACGACAGCATTTTTACCCAGCTGCAATGGCGTTTAGAAACAATGTCAAAAGTTTCGTCAGATCTCAATTAAATGGAGCCTTACTTTCGAATTTGTATGTAGAGCAGCTCAAAGAATGCGCAGCTGCTCTATCAAAGAAATAATAGGACATAAATGACCTCGATGCCACTGAATTCATGTCAGAAATTGAAAGTCTTTGATGGCATCATGGCAAGCTTAAGAAAAGCCACCACAATTGAAATTCTGCAATTGATTCATACTAACTCACTAACAGACATTTATCCCAACATTCAAATTGCACTTCGCATATATTTGACAATTCCAGTAACATGCAGTTGCATCATGTGATAGAGGTTTCAGCAAACTGAAAATTGTGTAAAAATTGTCTGAGATCAACTACGAGACAAGACCGCTTGGCGAGCTTGTCAGTTCTGTCAATTGAATATGATATAGCCAATTCTCTTAGGTATCTAATTATGACCACATTATTGATGATTTTGCATTATCATCAAAAGCACGCAAAATAAATCTGAATTATCTTAAATGACTAAAATGAAATGTTTTAGTGAATTTGAATAATGCTACTCAGCAACCGGTCTGTAAAGACTACAATGGACTAGAAACACAGACACTTCGTTTCTATTTTCTTTAAAAGACAAAAAGGCCTATATTATGTTCGAGATAACAAATTTGGTCATTATTGGTTAAGTTGATCTTTGGGAGGGGCGCTAGATTTATGCCTGGAACAGGGCGCAATTATAGCTTGCTACGGCCCTGCATCTGCTCTGGGTTAATCTGGAATAACGGAATATTTAATATCTGTAGAAAGCATGGCTGTATAGTTTTAAAATAATTCAAAATACATAAATCAACATTCCATTGAAGATTTAAACCGTTCCATCTGATGCAACTCAGAAAACTGCATCTTATTCTAAGATACATATATATCCTATTTCTGGATTTATCACATGATTATGTTCCAGTGCCTTTCAATGGTCTTGAATAGGCACTATCTGTTGTACATGTAATTGTAAAAGAACACTTATATACACATTGCACTACTCAAGATTCTCTCAGAAGTGCTCTATATACGTTTATAAAAGTGATAGACAATTGTGCATCACACCAGGTAGCCATGTTCAGTGTGCTGCAACATTTCCGAAGAACAACCTACATGGCATGCTACATCCAGATGCAGTACATTTCTATTCAGTACCATATAATGCAATGCTAGATATACAAGACGTGCAATATTTTACAGTACAGTAAAATGCAACATGATATAATAAATACATTGTAGGAAAGAACAATAAAGCACAAGAAATGGATTTCTTTGTGCAACTAGCATTATAGTTTCAGCAGACATGATATAGCGCCAACATTTTGAGTAGATATCTTGAATTTAGGAGATTTATATATAAAATGTACAACTAAAACAATCAATACCCACAGCACCAGTAAGCAAAAGATTAGCTTAACTGAAAATTAATAAACAACGCTAAATAAGACTTATTGGTGAGCACTTTGAACATACGTGATCATAAGAGTAATGTCAGCGTCCCTTAAACTAGCCCCGTAAATGCCCCCTGATCTGTCCACTGACAGTGTACGATCAGTGTAGTTGTCATAGCCGAGATCGCTTGGAGGCATAATTAAGCCAGTGGAGCAGAAATCTTTGTGCAAATTTTTTCCTGGGAGCTATCATAATTCTAACTATACATATAACACAGAATCACTGTATAAGCAATTGATACAAGTGAACAAATAATATGTTCCGTTAACATAATTGCACAAGGAAATTATAAGTTGAGAGCAAAAGTTGAAGAGGGAAAAATTAGGGAAGCCTACGAAAATCAGTTGAAGATGACTTAAACAAAGGTCTAGGAACTGACTCAGTCTGAGGACTATAATACAGGTCATCACTACTAGTAGGCCCAAATGTAATGTTCATGTTTTCTGTAGTGACCGTATTGACTCGACTCTGCTTATTTTTTCCAACGAATTGATCATACGAGTTCTGTTCAATATAAACTCCAGTACCATTATTGCAGACTTCAATGCATCCTTTCTTTACTAGCATGGTGACAAAGTGTAATCTCTTTAAATTTAACATTTTTATAATTACACACGAATAGAGAACATAGCAGATTTTGATTCATTACATAGACCACTACATAGACATCTTCTCTTCAATACAAAGCTACACGATAAATACAAGTCGAAGATCTCTTGCATGATTATCTTACCAAACTGAAACCAGTTTCCGAACCTAAAAACAGAATTTGGTGACATCATCCCGTAATTGCTTTACCAATCCTTAAAATTTGTATAACTAATTAGACTTAATTGGCTCAATAACAAACGAAGAACATGAAAATTAGATGTTATCGTATGCATAGTGAGGAATCTGGTTAATAATGAGTAGATGGATTAATGTAAATAATAAAAACGGATGTCAACTGGACAACAAAAACGTATCATTGGCAGCATTTCATTTTGTTCTTGGTTCTGCTCCAGGCATCACCATCTCTAGACTCTTTTTGTACTTCTGTCACAAAGAAAAACAAACATCATCAATTAAAGATGTAAGAATAACTACACATCACAATTTAAACATAGGGTGCAATAGTCTAATGGTTAGTGTGCTGGACTGTCGACCGAAAGGTCACAGATTCAAATCCCTGCCACAGCAAATCTGTGTAGAGATTTCTGCTTCACATGCACTTCTAACCTGTAATGAGTACCCTGACTGTACACCTTTTGTGAAAAGATCATACGGCAAGGGAGAGGACTGGTCACCCGCTTTCAAATGCTGAGGCCAAGAAAATGAAATTTCTGACACTTCATACCCATGGCTGCCTCTTAGACTAGCTAAAGTGCTTCTGAATCGTTGCTTCGAGTCATCGACTGCTTACGAACTACGGCACTCAAATCTCTATTATTATTATTATTATAAAGGGAGGGCTATTTTTTCCATGCAAATACTAGCTCAAGTATATAGTGCTTCACTTAGTCACAGACCCCGATAAAACCTGAATTATGAATATACCAGAGGTGTCAAACCTTTTTTAATGGCGGGCCAGTGGCAATACTTTCCAGCAAGTGGCGGGCCAGCGTGAAACTCCGATTCAGTGTGTCCGCGCTGTACTCGCGGGCGCCTCTGAGTAGAAATCTTGAAGGGGTGCTATAACAAGTGCTCATACATACATACATACATTTGTAGTATTGCTGAAGCATAACTAATTAACTACATCACCAAAATAACTGAGACAAAAACAGAAAAATCATTAAAATTTATAAGGTTCAATCACTGTAACTTGGAAAAATAAACCCAGATGAAGTCATACTTATTAGATCATTTCCGATTTTCTTTGAACTGTGAGCTGGTTGTAATTCACGCAGAACAGCAGCGTCGAACAACAGAGCTGCTATTCGGAAGAACAGCGTCTTCACATTTTCTCCTACACAAGTACATATTATGTTAATATATCTGATAATTCAGGGAAGTATGGTACTATATACAACAAACATTCATTAGAGGTTACACTCAAACCAAAATTAAACCAAATTATTGTGTAAAACAAAATTAAACCACAATGTAAACCTAAATTATCATGTGCTATTAACTTATGGAGGAAAGAGCAGCAGGCATTCAGAATAGACTCCAAAATCTAATGGAAATTAAAGTGGGATATAAGTGGTGATATTATAGTATTGCTGGCTTTATTTGATGCCAAATCAACATTATACCAATCTAAACATAGATGTATGTGCAGCAAGTCCTGACTGCCGTCTCTCTCGATCTGCAGTGGTTTTGATTCAACTGAATTTATAGTTTCAGTCTCTCCTATGTCCAGATGGAGTAAGGTTCTCTCCATTTTATAATCATATGGCCTTCAGAGACACCTTCCAGAAAGCCTTAAAACTGGGATGAGGTCCGATTTTTCAGAGATCTGCGCACGCTTCTTTATTTCTCTGCAGGTTAGTACTTCCCTGTCACCATTCGTCTCGTCTCGTTGTCCAGCCCTATCCTTCACCTTGCTATAACCCTCTTTCATCATCCAGCCCATTAACATCATTTTTGCTCTTCCTCTTGACTTTTTCTCTCCATTCTTCCCTCAGTTCCTCCATTTTTCCATCTTCCCACACAATCTGGGCCTAATTGTTCATTTATGTGAGATCTTTCCTACCTCAGGTTAAAAATTAATGATTTAAGCACTCTGGCAATAGCATTGGATAATAGCATTGGATAATAGCATTGGATAATAGCGCATTGAATAACACACTGGCGTAGAGAGCGAGAGGTACCGAGTTCGAGCTCCGTAGGGCAGATATGCTTTGTAGGCTGCTATTAGCGCCGTTGTATTGCAGGCTGTCTGTTCTGTAGTAGTTAAGATTGTTTCAATTGCATAACATGTAAATGTACAGCGCAGTGCGTTTGTCAGGTGCTTAATTAAAGAAAAGATATTATATTATTCTTATTATTAATGAAATCTCAACCACACAAACAGTACATTCAAGATACTGACCGGTTTTTGAAGAAACAGCCCAATACTCAGCACCAATCTCGTTTGCCAATGTAGAAGCTTCATGCTCAATATTTGCACGAACACTTTCAGACTGCAACCACATACGTCAACCAAAATGTACGAAAATTCCTATAGTGGTGCTCAATAATTCAGCACAGTAAGACAGTCACATAGTCTCAAAGTTATGTTCCTGTACTTCAAATTATATAGCTACTAAAAGACAATATTTTAACATACAGAGACTGTAACATTGCCAGCTTAAATTCATTATAAAGGAAATAATAATAATCTTCGTTTAATATTTTCAAACTGACAAGGACGTAGAATGACTACAATTCATAGTATGAACGGATGATCATAAGTTATTACAGGAGTCGAATTTAACTGTTTGTCAGCCATGCAAGGCGCCCATCACGTCCTACTGCTCATTTTACCAACGCCATCTGGCGAATGAAAAGGCTGAGTCGACCTTAGGGAGGGTAGTGAGAAGCAATCCCATGCCCGTTGTCTCTTCGTGCCCGAGTGTTACCATTACCCTCATGGGCGTATTTAGGGGTGGTTTTACGGGTTCAAACCCCCCGAACTAAGTTTATGAAAAAAATGTATATGCTTTTACATGCAAAATACAAAAAACCTGGACTTTTGGGACGATTTTCAATGGAAAACCCCCCCGAAATCTTAAAACCACCCTCCGAAATTTACTGACTATGCTCATGATTACTCTAAGCCCCTCCCCAAAGGGAGAGAACTAATGATATTTGCTGCAGCAAATTAGTAAGCAGTTCAAAAACATATTCACAAAATATGTAATTAGCTAATATACTAATCCAGCTAAATGCTAAAAGGTTCATCATAGTAATTGCAATTGCACTAACCACCAGATCTGTTTTTGAACCAACAAGGAAGACTAGCGGATTATCTGTGTCCACATTGGAGCAGGCATCCTCCTTCCACTGTTTTGCCTTCTGAAGCGAATCGTAGTTGCTGAAGTCGAAGACAACGATAACAGCTGCAGTTAAACAACATCATGTGTCATGTAAAATGTAAATGTAATGTAAATCTTCGAAAATTTCTCAGCGCCCACAAAAGCCACGTCTGGGAGACCGGCGCTATATCAAATCAAGTCCGCAATAGCCTAACTCCTCTGTTCGTTAATGTGCCAGGTCAAAATCCGGGAGGTCAAGCCGAGGAGACAGCATGGTGCTACGGTGGAAATCGGTGATGAAGGTGGTCATGTGGTGGCGCAGGAGTAGAATAAGGATAGGATATGTTGAAGAGTTCGGTTTTCAGTAAATGTAAGTGGAAAGCGGAAGAGGAGAGTGCAAGCGGAGGAGAGGTTGAGTTAAGAGGCGAGATAGGAGGATGAGCAAACTGGCGGAGGTCTTGTAACTAACTAATGAAATGCAAGGAAGTTTGACCGAGCCATTCACGTTCATTTGGCCGACAAAAGGCCCACGTTGTGCTAACTGACGGATAGCCATGGTCCAATGTCAGAGAGCAATTGCTGAGTTAATTATTTTTTATAACAGCCAGTGGAAAGCCTTCATTCATTGCAGGCTACCTTCAAAGTACATTGTCAAATCATGGAAGTCCCAAAAATTAAAACAGAATGTGGGAATCTGGCAATTCTTAAAGCAAGGCAATTGGCTACTTTCTGGGTTCCTGTTAGGTTAGCTACTTTTCCTTGAACCTTCAGTGGTTACTTTTACATACCATAAACTTACTCTCATTTAATAATGGTTAAGGAAATCAATTAAAAACTGTGAAACAATAATAATTGTAACTGTAAGCAGTAACTTCTACTACACAGGCGACTAATGCACAAGTCATCAACCGATGGCACACCAAAACCAAGCCGTAATCAGGTCTATATCTAGAAGATCAGTCCGTAAGAGACAGAGAGGCAGCCTATGGCGGATAAGCAATTTAGAGGTAAGTTTTAAGTATGAGAATGAAATGACACAAGCGACTGAGCATAGGGCACAGACACAGGGAGAGAGAGTTCCAAAAAGTAGGTCAAAACACAAATACATTTACCTCATATTAAAAGCGAAACTAAAAGGTTCCCTCACCAGAAACTTTAACCCTTGATGTAGAGCTTTCAGCTATTACTGTCTGTTGCTCTAATACTGTCATCATCGGTTATCATATAAGCTGTCAGTAACTTTTCATTTTGATTTTTGCTTGTTACAGTAACTAACATCATTCGTCTTGGCTACTACTCTTATGATATTATGGTCATATAATATGGTGGCACTTTTACAGCTAAATGTAAAGAAGTTAATGAAAAACATTTGGAAAAACTGAGAAATACTATTATATATTTGTAATGTTATATATATAGTTACCATTGGCAGATCTGTAGTATGAAGCAGCAATAGACTTAAATCTTTCTTGTCCAGCTGTATCCCATCTACATCATTAGAAACAAATGTCTTGCATCCAAAGCCTAACGAACGTGAATTATATGCTTAAGTTATGTTTCCTCTCAGGGCAAAGATCTCTCAAGCATTGATTCTGAGGACTAACATTTGTATGCATAAGTCATGTTTTTGCCTCTCAGGGCAAAGATCCTTCAAGTCTAGGATTATGATTCTGAGGACTAACATTTACAAAGGCATATAATGACTTATCAGCTGAATGCATGAGTGTATCTGTATGTTTATCAAAACACTCAATATAGCGCATTTTAAGTACCTCACTGAGGTGCTGCATGCATGATTATCTAACAGACCTAAAAAGTGCCTTTTAAGACCCTTTTAAAGTTCAATGAACAAAGTTAAATGCAGCATGCACTGCATGCTGTTCCCAGAGGAAAGTCCAAAACAGGAATGCAGCATTATGGGCTCAAGCAAGGGCATAGCCAGGTAACCATTTTGGGGGTTCTCTTGGACATGGTCGCAGAGTATGGGGTTAGTTTTGAAAAGTTGTTTTTGTATTTTTTCTAGAAAAATATTATTAAAAATATTGGCAATTATTTATTTAGGGTGAACCTGTACAGTGTACACTCGTCCTAAATACGCCCATGGACTCAACTCAATTAAGTCGATTTACAGAAGTGCAGCATCTACATATCTCCAAGAACAGTAGAACACAAAAAGTTGCCAACCAAGTTGACTAGTCTAATAGAATGTTTCACAGACTCTGAAACTGCTTCAAAGTTATAGAAAGCGAAATGAAAAATAAGAAACTATGAACCAGATGAACGTACATTTGCAGAGTGAATGGTACTGATAGAATACTGAACTTCTCAACTTCAAAGTCCACGCCAATTGTTGCTTTGTAATCACGATCAAAAGCATCTGTACAAAACCTACATTCAACATGTAAAGATCAAGTAAAACACTAACAGCAATTTATTTAGATCTAACTGGCTTGCAAGAAATATTTATGGTGCAGGCCAAAATAATGCTTGTAGTTCAATAGAGGTTTTAGATTATGGGAAACAGTTTGTTTACCCTTCAAGGTCATAGAGAGACAACATAGAAGCAATAGAAAGAGTTATCACGTTTTAATGACCACCATCCCCTTGCTCCGGATTTAGACCAGAAGTGCTATTGATAATTCAAAAATATCTTGAAAAGATGGCAAAAATTGTCCATTCTGTTTCAATCAGTAAATGTTTTCATTGAATAAACTATTTTTTACTGTATACCTGTTAAACAGCATCCAAATATTGTTTTTCTCCAGAAAAAAATTAACATGGTAAGATGAGGTACCAGTCATCTAGAGTACTGTATATTTTCAAAAAGGAAAGCTATAATAGAAATACCTGAACAACGTTAACAGAAAAGTTCTCACCTTTGTACAAGACAAGTTTTGCCTGTTGCAACTTCACCTACAATGACAGCTTTTACCACTTTCACACTGAAATAGAAACGCAGAAGCAACATCTATTTAACTGATTATCAAATCAGCAAAACACTTGTGAAAGTTAGAATGGATCTCACATAACAAATATTTGCAGGAAAACAGTTGGTGTCTCCATCATGGTTTAAATAATGCATATATTTACATGTATCTGGATATTTTAAAAAAAGCCTTCTCATAACCTATTGAAGATGCATGCCAGATATTTACTTAAAAGATATTACAGTTTGTTCAGAAATGCACTTTGTAACATTAAACTATTACCAAGACCCTGTCACACAACTAACTGGTAGTTAGGTCCTTCCATACGATACTTATCAATTGTATCATCAACAACCTCTCTCTTAGTGAAGGCTGTCTCCATCAGTTTTGCTCTGGCCGTAGTTTACTCCTGAAAAATCCAACTCTCTAATGATGTTTCGAACTATTGCCTTATCTCCACTCTCAATTTCATTCCAAAATTCTGGAAATAGTAGTTGCCAATAACTATAGCTATCACCTGAGAGGCGGAATTTTTTGACAATTGGAAATTCTCTGACAGTAGGCATTTCTCTGACAATTGGAAAGTCTCTGACAAATGGAAATTCTCTGACAGTAGACAATTCCTTGACAATTTCGTCTTATATTATCTTTTTCACAACAGTCTAATAACAAAACTGCTGGGACTTCGAAAATTCTAATACACTGTTTTCTATAAACCCATCCTTAATATTTATTAAAATCTAATCCAAAATGATAATATTATACTAGCAGGCATGCCAAAACATTCATTATACTCTGTTCATCTTATCTTATGGACACAAGCCCAGCAGTGGCCACGGAACCTCAAGAGGCAACTAGACATCTGATGAACTTTTATACAATGCTTTGAGAAACTCACTTAATGGGCATTGTAATTTTATTAACCATTCTAAACCAGTATCATAGCAACTTTTAAGGTTTTGACCTGATGCTAAATTAATCAGAAACTTACCCCAAAATGTTTGATGCTGCTTCTCGAACCTTTGGGTTGAAACTAATGCTTTTATATGGCGTAACAGCTGAACGGAAAGCCTGTTTGTAACCATAAAATAACTGAATAAAGCATTCACAGCTGCAATAATGTCTCATACTGCAACTACTAAATGGGTTTGAAAATGATACTGACATATATCATTAACATCTCTCTTATTTATTGCAAAGTAAATGGTTCACTTTAATCACTTAAAATAATAAGACAGCTGTAGGGAAGCAAATATCTGTGGCTTGCCTCTATTGTATTTCCACTCCCAATGCAGTAAAACATGTAATCCATCTTTTACAGAAGTGCCTTCCTAGTACCTAATAAATTGTTCAATCACCCAATCTTGTACCTTAACATCAGCAGCAATTATACTAATTTAATTATTTCAGCATAGCGATTAGTTATGTATGGGTATTGGGTGAGCTCATGTAAAAATAATTAACAATGAAAGAATGATAACAGCTTGAGAATGCGAAACTATTTAAAAACACCTGCTGCAAGTGAATACATGTATTATAACTAAAACTATCAGCAAGTTCCCAGAAACTGCAAGCCAAGTTATTAATGATGAAAGAAACTACTACCAATTTATTAATAAATAATTATG
The DNA here is from genome assembly GCA_020284085.1 of Aporrectodea caliginosa. Taxonomy (NCBI): domain Eukaryota; kingdom Metazoa; phylum Annelida; class Clitellata; order Crassiclitellata; family Lumbricidae; genus Aporrectodea; species Aporrectodea caliginosa. Next base: position 2,346,476 of record JACEVL010006449.1, read on the forward strand.
TAAGCTGTCACTGATAAGCAAGTGAATGTTCCATTCACATGTATCGAACATCATCAAAGGTAGGCCTATCAATTCAGTCTGGATGCAGATTTTACGCGACACTGACAAATTAAGTGATTTACATGAAGACAATATTGCATGCATTACAGGATGCATTGTTTGCTACCTTTGGCAAGTCTTGAATGTTACGATCTTTTGCAATGCTCTGTCTCTGCAGCTCTGAATAAGAATGTCGAGACATTCTCAAGAAATCTAAAGATAATTCACAAGCAAATAATCTAAAAGAGTTTTGTCAATTAGTAATAGAAACAGAAGTTATATAGCAACTTTGAAAAATTTACTCAGGACTGCACACAATCCTGTTACCAGAATGAATAAAGGATTTATTGATGCTGCTTGCTTTTAAAATCTTGCTTCTTGATGATCAGTATATTATGAAATATAGACAGTCTAAAGTGGGAAAAGACAGTATTGACAATTTTCTTTATTATATATTTATTATACCATCATTAGGTATTATGGTAATAAGCTTAATGTAAATTGAAATAAATTTATTAATATAAACAAGATTAAATAAAATTTAATATAAATAATTTATTACTTCTTATTTTTACATAGCAACTTCTGCTTTTGGTGTCAAGGAATACACCGATGGGATATAAAACCCAATCCCAATGTTAGGTCAATTTCTAGGTCAGTCCATTCACACAGGAGTCTTACGATAAATATCCTAAATCTTGGGAAAGAACGAAGAAATGTTGATGTTGAGTTCTTTTAATAACTGCTAAGAACGAAGAAAATGTTGATCCCAGTTACGCAGGACAATGTTGATGATAGTGATGACATTCTTACGTTATTTATGCGTTCATTTATAGTAAGACCTATGGTAATTTCGCATCTTAGCATGCTTAATTATTGGCCATTGTTTAGGTTTTAGCGTTGGTCGAATACAAGTTGGATTGACGAAAAGAATTCTTGCTAAATAGAAGTTGGATTGATGAAACGAATCTTGCTTAAAAATAGAAGCTGGATTGATGATAAATAATTCCTACTTAAATGGAAGTTGGAATGATGAAACAAATTCTTGCCTAAATCGAAGCTGGATCGATGGAAAGGATTCTTGCCAAAGTAGATGTTGGATTGATGAAAAATAACAATGCTACAATTAAATGGGCGAATAATAAGAGTGCTAAAATGTGAATTTACCAGACCTACTATTACTTCAGGTGATGAGTTATTGCAAAAGCGTTGGAAATACAATTCTCCGCCCCCTCTCTGCCACGTCAAAGCGTCCTCTCAGATCCTCTGACCGGCATGACCTTTTTGTTCCCCGTGTTAGGACCACAATGGCTCAATCTAGATCCTTTGTGTCCATATGTCCATCTCTATGGAATGGACTTCCTCCTTCTCTACGCTCTACAATACTCTCTAGTAGCATCTCTTCCTCTTTCTCTCACCTTAAAACCTTCCTTTTTTCTCTGAGTACCTCGCACTGGGAGCGCTTCTAAAAGGCATATGCTATGAGAAGCGCTTTATAAATGATCAAAATGACAAATACAATACAATTAATGGATAAACAATTGAGTGTAACTTATAATCGATGTTAATAAGCAACTATATCTTCGCCAATTTCTATAAATACTTTATTGATTGACGGTTGGATTTCTTTTCAGATGTTAACAAAATCGCGGTAGCACCTGCAGAAGCTGTTGCTATAAACAAGTTGCGTCGCAACACGTTCGCTGACATACATGTGCAAAGGAATTCATTTAGCGCCTTTCTTTATAAGTAAGTATATATTTTCGTTTATTCAACAATCCGGTTGACAAACCGCAACCGGTACAGTGTACAATTATGCAATTCACAAATCTTAACTACTAACAGAACAGACAGCCTGCAAACACAAAGCATATCCGCCCAACGGGAGCTCGAACTCGGTACCTCTCGGTCTCTTTGCCAGATGTTATCCAATGCGAATTAAGTGCAAATTAAGTGCGAATTAAGTGCAAATTAAGTAAACCATTTTTAATCGGTCTCGTGCCAGAGATTGACAAAAAGCTACCACGGTTCAGAGTTACTTAAGCTACAAATTAATTTATTTATTTATTTTATTTTATTTTTTTTATTTATTTAGTTATTAGCTTCGCCAATGACCTGGGAGTAATGCCTAGTGACCTAGTCTATGCCAGTGCGGTAAATTTCTACGATGACGTGACCCAGTTCTTTTCACCTTTGACCTTACCTAGATTTCTATTAATAGTCAGCCTGGTAAAACTCCGAGGAAAGATTGTATTACTGTTGTCAGTGTTAGAGGCAAGGTTAGAGGTCAGTCATTTATTATGTTTTTATTTGTTTTGCGTTATTTGAGCGGCAGGTAAAGCCATTCTTACTGTTTATATAACAACCAGCCATATGCTCGAGACACAGAACGGCATCGTCCAATTCCAGGGCATTCCAGGGAGGGATTCAACCCTGGTTGCCATGCATTTATTCTATTCGCCCAGGTCGTGATGAATGTTCTGAATGAGACTTCAAGTGTTTTGCATGAATTTGACCATTTTTACCATTTGTTTCTTTGCTGTCTGTTAAATTATATTATGATCGTTACGAATTTGACGGTTTGTAACCGTTACAAATTTTCCATAGCAATTAGTATTTGTGATTAGGTCCACATTAATTGATACAATCGGAATAATCATGTGGCATGCTTTCGTACAGGGAAAATTCCATCAGTGCTAAGTCAAAGCAGGCAGTCATTTCCTAGACTGGTGTTAGTCAGAGGACATCGGTACCGTGTGATGTTAGTGGAATCATTTTGGGTTTGAAACTTAATAGCAGTTAAAAAGCTACATACCACAGGAACAGCCTTTCCAGAGCAGTTGCATGGTTGACAATGAATTTACCGATGTCACTGTAGGCTCGTGGGTTTGAAGCTATTGTGGTTTCACAACTGCGCATTTGCTTTATTTAAAAAGTATTAAAATTAAATATGACACGCACAGTGTGTGTGTGTGTGTGTTGTATGAGGTAGCTTAGGGCTGATCTTTCTCTTCTTAAAACCTTTTTCTTCTCTTGGGGTTCTTGCACTGGGAGTTTTACAGAATGACCATGTGTAAGCATTGAGCGGTGCTATACAAAATATTAATTACATTACATGATATTACATAATACTGCCTCTTTAAGATGTTTGAGTTGCTTTCATGGTCTGTTGTAGTTAGAATTTTTCCTGTTGTGAGCGTTTAAACATGCGCTACCTTGCGGCGTACCTGCTTGCGGTGTTGGGTGGAAACGAGAATCCGTCGGAGGATGACATTAAGCGAATACTCAGCAGTGTTGGTATAGAGGTTGATAGTGCTCTTCTCAAGAGGGTTGTCACAGAGCTGAAGGGTAAAGACATAGAAGAACTAATAGCTGAAGGCAAGTTACACTGTCAATACATTATTTCATATATATGTACCTTACAAAAGTAAAGTCTTGAGCTATTTCTTTATGGCATAATTTGATGATAATGGGCCAACTAAAATTTCATTTCATAAAGTGTATGCTGTATGTGAAAATATGTTGCTTTTGATGTTCTAAAAACGCTTTCACCTTGTGCATGGAAGAATAAGCAAATGAGTTTCTATATCTGGAAATTTGTAGATCAGAAAGTTTGTGTGATAGAAGCAGTTAGGTAGGTGACTGCTGGAAAGTTACTTTCCATTGATCAGAACACATGAAGGAATGTGGATTTAGACACATGTATCATTTGACCTGCTGATAATATCGGTAACCATCTGAACACAGGCTAATCTACTAACACTGAGGCTAGTTTTCTTTGTCGATTAACTTAGATCATTTTTTATAATAAGTGACAGAAGTAGTTATCTGTTTTGTAATTGCATTTTAGGCAGACAAAAACTAGCTACAATGCCTGGAGCTGGAGGTGCTGTATATTCAGGTTCTGTATCTACTACTGCAGCTGCCGTTGTAGCAGAAGCCCCTAAAGGTAGGTTTCATCTCTTAAGAATGAGGTTGGACCAATCTTCAAATGAGGTCAAGACAGAAACTGTAAAATTGGAGTGGAGGGCTTCTGCTGAGAATGAGGATGGGAAGAACTATATAAATAGGGTACAGTCTTACAGATAGAAATGGTAAGATTGGAGGGAAGTTATTTTTAACAGAGGACATTCATGAATATCTTCTGCTAACGAGTGACGTTGGGAAACGGCTGTGTAAATGAGGTCAAGAGAGAAACTGTAAGATTGGAAGTAGGCTTCGTCAATATTCGTTTATTTGTGCATTTTGTATATTTGGTAGCATTTTTTAAATGCTCAAGGTCAGTGAAGCTGAAGTGCAAAACAAGTGTACAACTTCTGCAGGGTCATTGATGGATACTCTGAAATAACGGATACTCTAAAATGTACTGGTTTTGTTCGGGAGCGCCACTGATGAGTTTTTTCTTGAATCAGAAAATCAGTTTATTTGTAATTGATAACAACAGAAAGAGAGTTAGTTACCAACTTACCATACTGGAAAAAGTCCAGATAAAAGAACGTAAAGCATAATATATAACTAGAGTTCACATTTTATAGTAATCCCTTGTTTAAACGAGTGTCCTTCAGTCATTACAGAGTTTGCTCAGCGGACTGAAACCGGCAATTGTTGGATTGCAGACTGAGGTGCTAATGAATAGACCAAATTGTTTCAGAAGATGTCCTATAGGCTACATGGATTATCTTCTGCTAACAACAAGGATAGGAAACAACTTTTAATAATGTATTGAAGGATTCTGTGTTTCAATTCTGGTTAATAGGTTTCTACACCTGAAACTCATTGATCTCTTTTGGTATTAACCCTTTAACGACGAGCGCGTACTAAAATGTATGGGAAACCATAAGCAGCTCGTCGTTAAAGGGTATGAAATCTAATTGGATGTAGGGCTTAAAGAAGCACATTTAATTCTCCATTGAACTGAAACCTTGATTTTCTTTCAGAAGAGAAAAAAGCCGAAGCCAAGAAAGAGGAATCAGAACCAGAGTCCGACGAGGACATGGGATTTGGATTGTTCGATTAAAGCGGGATCGTTTTGCAAAAGGCTGGACAAAAGTTTCCAAGGAGTCAATTTAATCGTTTTTATACTGCAGTCAAAAACCAAGCGATGCATTGTTGTAGCTTTTTCAATTTTGCACTTACTTGTAATAGTTGTTTTTCTTATTCTGTTTTGATTTGTATGATTCTCTAACACACACGCACTAACACACACAAACAGAATTGTTGATCATTTGTCCAGAATTAGAAGTTGTTTTAAAGTGTTTTTATAGTTTTCCACTTATTCAGATGTAATAATTTTTCTTGTAATATTTCCATAGATCTGGAATTTTGCAGCTTTGCCCCAGTCTTTGTGTTTGTATTGTTAGATAATTTATTAAGAAGTTTTTAACCATTAACAAATGACTTTTCATAAAATGTGTTTTACATTGTGTGTCATTTTCATTTATGTGCACTACTCGCATACAATCTGTTACTGACGACATCTATTTAATTTATTTTGTTCGTATGTCAAAGGTCAAATATCTATAATATAGCCATTGCTTTGATAGTTTTTGTGTGCAATACTCAGATTACCTTCATTCCGTGGGCATTGTTGCAGTTGAAAAACTTCTCATAACGCCACTGTTGTTTAGTCATTCCTTCATTCCATGCATGGCAAGCAATCAGTTGTTTCATGATCAGTTTGCCAGATTGTTGTGTAATGGCTTATACTCTTGGTGTACATTTTGTTGTTGTGCTTGTACATGATAGTACGAGCTGATTGGTTTCCAACATGGTGGAGAATTTGAGGCAGTGTATTGGTAACTTGTGAGAGACCTTTATAACTGCATGCTGTCAGCATATTAAGATTTTGGCCCGAGATGTCATGCTATACATTAAAAACCATCTCCATCAGATCTGTCGATATATCACTCCACCAGGCTGTACAGGTATTAGTCTGCAGTTTTCCTCAATTTGTGATATTTTTAAATACCGGTTGTTTAGTCTGTTTTTCCTGTTTTTACTTAAAATCATGTTTTTGATAAGATTTGTTGTGCATAATAGTTGAATGGTTTCAGCCTGTCACAATTCCGTTACCCAGTCATAATTATGGCACTGATCTTTACAAGACTGTATTGTGGTTCTGATTGTATTGCCTTATCTCAAATTTGTAGCTGCATTTGGACACAACAGAATGTTTATTAGCATCTGATGAGGGCAGAAAAGGGATAACAAAATTTCTTTAATTGTGGAAAGAACAACAAATGCAACTGATTTTTATCTTGTACTGTCGCTTACATGATTTTGTCTGTGTATATGTCTGTGTGTGCAAGCGTATAATTCTCTACATTGCAACTTTTCCCAAAGGAAAGGAGTTTATGGGTAGTATTATACTTGCCCTTTTCATTGGGTTTTGTGTGATTTCGTCAAAACTTTGACATTTTAGATTTTTTGGCAATTTTCAGTCATTCAGAACACTTTAGATTTTTTGCAATTTTCAGTCATTCAGAACACATTTCATTTTGGCATATTTCCTTGAGGTTTGCAATTATATGTGTAGTAGCCACTCTTTCATACGAGTGGAAAAGTCCAGTGGCGTAACGAAGGGTTTCAGCGCCCAGAGGCAAGGGTTGATGACTGCGCCCCTTTTAATTTTCTTGTTGACTTTTAATAGTTCTTGTCATAGTACTGTGTACCACTGAAAGCTAATTTTGTGCCCCTCTGAACACATTTCATTTTGCTGCGCCCGGGGGCGGCTGCCCCCTCTGTCCCCCTTCGTTATGCCACTGGCAAAGTCCTAACTCCATTGGACAAGAATATATAAAGTTTACGCTCACAATGCATAATTTGATTAACCTACCAGGTTTTCCTATGCAGAAGTGTGCTATATGATGCATTGTATTCAGCTGCATAACTAATAACCATTAACTGTTGCATAATTTGTAATGCATTAAGCGTGACAATCGGATCTGATTTACACTTTTCAACACACAGAACACATCAGGTTATGAAATGAGATGATAATGTTTGAGCTTGAATAATAAAACATTTTATTGCATTGAATCAGTCTTTAGCTTCAGCTAGCAGATAAATACAAAGCACTTGGGTTTCGCAAACACCATTTTGTCTGGAAATTGTTCACTAGACTCGTTAATCAATCAAGTTTAAATGGGCACATATCACTCTACTTATTCTGCTTCAACTGCACTGACAGCCTTGAAATGTCGTTGAACACCGGAAGCTTCTGCTTGTACACATAATTATGAGTTTCCTTGTAACCACGTAAGCACGGAAGGTCTAGTAGTGTTGGCACATCTTCCACAAGCAAGAGTCACACCAGACATTAGACTAGCCAGTATTCACGAACTATCGATGTACATTACACTAATAGGTGACTTTGTTTATTGGCATATGCCCTGTGTCGCCAAATTTTGTCATCGTCACCGTACCATCGGCACGCAAGTGTAACATCGTGATCGATGCATGTCCAATGAACACCCTCATCCAGGCATCTTTTGAAAGCTGCAGCGCCCTGTAGACATCACAAAGAGAGTTCACAATAATTACCATTAACGACCATTTGTAGGATTAGCCTACTCTTTACGTTAATTTGCTGGGTTACAATTTGTTGCATCAAAGGTATATCAGCTACCAATTCTAGAAATGCAAGTAGACATTTTAAATCGAGTTTTCCTTTAGCAGGAACTTAAATACAGCATTTAATACCATAACAGAAACTGCATTAGATGTTAAATTAAGAAATTTGGCACATATTAGATCTACTCTACGTATTCTATGTCAATGGCACTGGCAGCCAAAAGATGTCGTTGAATACTAGAAACTTCTACTTGTACAAATAATTATATGAGTTTCCCTTTACAACTGTACTTGTGAATATCAGTCTGTAAATTGAAACTTGCAAAATAAACAAAATCAGTGGAATCTGTTAACTGGCAGCAATGTTAACTCTTGCTAACATTGCAGCAAAATCAGACACAAATTATGAAAAACTTACACCTTGTGGCATCGATTTGCAGTGTTGTGCAAAAAGAGTTCAATAATGCACCCTGTAATTCTGAATATTTCAATAATTCACCTAAGTGCAAAGAAGCGAAAGATGTTGCCATGTCCAACAAGGATCTCGAATGTCTTCATCTGCTGTTCTCTATCCGGGCGATAAACGTACTTTCGAAAAGCCGCTTCAAGTCTTGGTCCGTCGACAATGTAATCCTATGAGAATTAGAAAAAAAAGACTTTTGAGATATCAGAATGCTTGATACTTCTCTCAATCTCAACATTAACAGGAATTACGACAAGATTTTGATGTCACGATACTATTCATTATTATTAGTAATATTATTGTTCAAAATATTATTTATTATTGTTGCTATTGCTGTTATATAGACATTTTAGTTTCAAGGCCCTTAGAACTTTGGCTGTCACAGACTTGCTTAGTCATTTGGATACGCTTTAACACTTTAACAACGAGCATGTACTAAAAGTGACTGGGAAACCAATGCAGGACATTGTTAAAGTGTTTAACCCTTTAACGACGACCGTGTACTAAAATGTATGGGGAAACCATAGGCAGCTTGTCGTTAAAGGGTTAAGGAGCATGGCAAGTTTCAAGTTCTATGTTAAATCAGTCGACTGCTGGTAGTTGCAGATGCCAGGTACTAGTAAGCTGTTCCAGGCAGATGGAACAGCAGACTCCAGGCTTGCATTCATTTAACGGTTTTAGAAATACTTGCTGATAACTAATTGTAACAGGTGCTTGAACTGCACTGTCTTGGTATAACTAGGTTCCAGAAAAACTGGGGATAATTGTGATTGAATATTTTTATGGCACCACTTTAGAGTAAACTAATCAAGGGCGCTCTTTGCGCTCATAATGTGAGCACAGGCAACGTTCATACAATACTCTACAATACTCTTTTATTTAAACTCAAAAGCTGGCACAGACACAACTTCTACCTCATAGTATGAGGTAATTAGTCAGGCGCTTAATAAAGAAAAGATTATTATTATTACTATTATTATTATTATTATTATTATTATTATTATTATTATTATTATTATTATTATCATCATCATAATATAGGTAAATACTAAATTGCTAAATTGAAAATTGTGAAAATGGATGCAGATAGAGTTTAATAGATGAATACTTTTTCTGGAAGACCCCAGTAGGAGATGGTTGGGTTCGGTGGAATAGGTCCACCTTCTCTCAGCATATGATCCATGTCAAGCGGTACTTGTGGTAGATGACTGTGAATGATTTGTGCTGTTTCAGCTGCCCTGTCCAACGTCGAATGTACTATTGCCGTGTAGGTCAAGTTCATTTCTTTCAAGCGACGGGCAGTCATGGCTGCTTGCTCCCGACCTTCAACATTGAACAGCTCCTTCAAGTAAGTATGACGGCACAACAGATCAGTGACGCCTACCAATGGGTAGGGGGTGGAAGAACTATCTTCCACGGTTGCCAGAGGGGTGGGTTTAATTTACAGTTCTGAGTGACTTCTGAGTCTCATATATAAGTCTCTTATATATTAGTGGGGGTTTGTTCTCCCATTCCAGGTGGGGGAGGGTGGTTAGACACCACTGCAACATATGACATACAAGACATGCCTTTTCACATTACAACAGACAAGCCTTTTCAAGGAATGTATGACAGTGTGAGAACAAACATCAAATTTTTGGCGCTGGTAATCTAATAGTGAGGAGGTTACAGTACAGGACAGTAAATTAATTGTTCAACAGGTGGATAAAGCATGAAATATTTATACCCACATCATCCACATGAAAAACATATTTAAGACTTTTGAGTCAATGGCATGACTTAATTCAAGCAGGAACATAACAAGATAGATGACTGAAACTACTAAAAATGCACATCCAAAGTTGATGCACAGCCCTATACTACAAGTTCTGGCGGGTTGATCGATACCTTCAGTAGTGCCAGAACACCAAACGTATAAAGAGACAGATTGTTTCTCTTAAACTTGTCAAAATTTTAGACTTTGTTAACGGATATGTAACCACGATGGATTTTCTCAGACTGACCTCATATGGTAAGAGTTTGCATATGCTGTATAACCTCACATTTATATGAGATCACACTGTAACAATGTTCGTTTCTAACCAATAGTGTTCAATTGCTAGACAACTGCACAATTTTTACGTGTTTGCCATTTCAAAAGAAAGAAGCTAAAATGTCTCACCCAAACATGAACTACAAAAATGTTAAAAACCTTGCAAAATATCTTACCCAGTGGAGTGAGTTTTCCAGTCTCGAAGAAATACTGTCCATGTCTGACTAATATCAGATTTCTGTCTGGAATTTTTCCAATGTCTGCTGGACTGTTAGCAGCCTTACTAAAAAATATAAATCTCAATCATGAACAATCACAAACTGAAAAAATATTAACACACAAGTGTGAAGCACTTTTAGAAGCTTGCAAATAAGTTTATGTGAATACACCGTTGAACGGGATTCGGTTAATGATAGCTTCACAAAATCACAAAATGATTTTGACAGATTTACAGAACTTTATATTGCAACTGACCATGCCATAAACAAGAACTGTAGTTCTTCAAAATGCAAAACACTGGCTGTGATGCAATTTTAGTGTACACATAGTGAACTGTAATGCAATGAACTGCAATGTGATGTATCATAATGTACATGTAGTAGGCTATACTTTCATATAGTACATGTAAGGTAATATAGGCCAACACGTAATGTAAGTCAGACGTAATGAACAGTTATGCCATTAACTGCAATGTGATCCAATGTGAATACGAAGCAATGTAGTTTCGTACAAGTCCCAGTTGTAATCCCATGGAATCAGCCTAGGTGTACCATCATCACTCGACTGGTTCAGAGGTTGTTTGAGATCTTTGCGAAGTACCCCATCCACCTCCGAACTTTCCTTCTGGACCTGCTCCACGCAGACCTTGCTGCTGTGCTGGTCCATGAATGTCTGGGTCATCAAGACAACCAGAGCCACGACGACGACCACCAGGACCATGGACCTCACGAGTCCAAGTTTCGAAGCACTGCCGCCGCCGAAGCCTCGCGGTGACATTCTGAGAATAATAACAAGTCGATTTATACGGAGCCGTCATAAGCCGAGGCCGAAATTAAGGCGGCGTTTAGTGTAGGCCTACACGAGTTCAAAAAGTCACTTTCAGTCACAAGATACTTTTAAAGACACTTTTATACTAAGATACTTTGAAATAAAATATGTAACAAACCATGGATAAGTTGCGTGCTTGTCAGCTTATTTTTAATATAAACGAAATTTGATTGATTAATGTAAATTTAATTAAGTAAGAAGTCGAAGTCTAATCGGCTCCGTTGTAGAGTCCCATCATTACAGGATGCGCCTTAATGTGTTTGGCTACAATAAACTTCAGTTTAACATGCTTCATTGTTTACTTTCATGATAAAAACCCCAATGGCACTTGACACGAGGTAGGCTATAGGCTGCAGCTATAAATAAATCGACAAATTATTCTCTGGTAAGTCTGAAGTAGTGGGAGCCAGTAACGTTCCTCGATCCACGTACTCCTCCATATGGCTTAGCTTCTCTCAATCCCCTTGTAGAAATCGCATCAGATACTGCCTTCGTACGGCAAATTCAAAGTGTGGCATCTGTGCTTAATGCAGTTCCCTGCCGAAGATTCGTCTGCCCTATCCGTCTGCCAAATGCCGTAGGCTATGCCGACAAATTCAGAGGCACAAGGTCGACGTTGATCCGATGAAGGAGACCTACGTATGGTCGCCACCTCCTATGGTTCATTAGTTATATCTGAGAAAGTCTCGTTCATAACCCTCGCGTCTGTTGAACACCCCCTCCTTATACATTTTTAAAACTGGTTTTGTGTTGTAGGGCAGTAAATCAAGTGTCATTTAGATGCACTCACCTCGGTCTGTAGCCTACTGCCTAATGCATGAAAGTTCGCAGCTATGTATCATTGAGAGTCACTGTGGGTAGAAATAGGCTTGCAGTGATATCATGCGTGCAGTACCGCGCACCATAATATCCAACAGCGTAGTGTGTTCACTATATGTCACGCATGACTGCCACTCTGCCAGTACCATAAAATAAAGGTCAAGGTCGGCCTATATATATATATATATATATATATATATATATATATATATATATATATATATATAAATATATAAAATATATATATATATATAATATATATATATATATATATATATATAATTATAATCTTATGAGTCGCGTAGCCATAGGCCTACAAGGTGCGTACGCACCCCATTCAAATTCTGCTTTAGAGTCTACTCTTTCTATTGATTTATTGATAATCTTATAAAAATGTGTCCAATTGTTCCAGCAGATGACATACTTTTATTTAACCTACATTCCACGGTGTTCAAGAGACCACAGCAAGGCCTGTGTCGGTCTCGGCTTCTCTGCAGTCTGAACTAGGCTATAATCGTGTAGCCTATTATAGGCCTAATAAAATTATGATGGATGCGTCATAAATTATCGTAATGCATGATACGCAGGGTCACAGACGCATATGTGGTCTGCCCAGGCCACCAGATGTAATATAATGTAAATCTTCGAAAATTTCTCAGCGCCCACAAAAGCCACGTCAGGGAGACCAGCTTATCATCGGCGCTATATCAAATCAAGTCCGCAATAGCCAAACTCCTCTGTTCGTTTCGGTGCCAGGTCAAAATCCGGGGAGGTCAAGCCGAGGAGACAGTATGGTGCTACGGTGGCAATCGGTGATGATGGTGGATGTGTCGGATCATTATAAGCTTACCCACAGTAGAAACGAACACTCGGTTGCACACCGATATACGTTAGTTCGGATGTAGGCCTAATCATGTAGCCTAATGATGTAAACCAATAATTATAGCCTACAGCCAGGCATGATCCTCTCTTTCAGGCTTAGGCTACAACCACTGCGTAGCCTATAGGCTACCTGTAACTGTAGATCACTCACATTAAAGATCTCCTTACCATAAGCTATTCGCTGCATTATGTTGTAGAGTTGAGCATTTCTGAGTGGTCTTAGGTTATGTAGACGTCAGTAGTTTAAATTTATATATATATATATATATCTGGCGAATGAAAGGCTGAGTGGACTTTTGGGTGCGTTGCGGAATCGATCCTAGGCCTACTGCTCTTCACGCCAGTGATCATCGATGTTACTATAGTAGTAGGCCTACTCTATGGACCCCATATTCATGTAATAGTGTCTCACCTGAAATCATTCTGATGGAAAACTAAACTGACCTTTCACGATCTGATTCCTTGACTTCCTTCACGATCCGTTTCCGTACCTAGTGAAATTCTCGAAACTGTTGAGCAGTGCAAAGTTAAATCATCACACAGATAAAGCCAGTGTAAGACTTATAGAGGAACCTTCTGAGATAAAGCGCCACAGCTGCAGTCTGCAAAAATAATTAATTTTTCTAATAGGCCTAAACCTGTATCCTCGTTTTGTGGCCTAAACTACAAAAATCAACGGCTCGTGCGTTGCAAAGACTATTACGTCTATTCGTAGGCCTATGCTACGAAGCGTGCAGGGTCTTGGTGTCACGCCGTGTATAATTATTCAGAGTGAATTAGAGCGTGTCGTATATATTTAATACAGGGCCTAGGCGTAATATATAATATATAGGCCTATACTTGCTTGTCTAGCGTGCTGGTCAAAGAAAAATTATTAAGCTATTTTTCTTAGCTCGACTGTAAGACTACATTATGTAGTCTTACAGTCGAGCTAGTCTTTTTCTTTGACCAGCACGCTAGACAAGCAAATGTGTTAACGTACGTAGGATCTTAACAGACTGTCGGCGTAATAATATTGTAGAACTCGAGGTTGAACGGCAAACCTAAATTTGGGTGATCAAGAAAGCAAACATGGATCTCAAAACCAGATTTGCAGCCTGAAAACTGAATTTGTATCATCATAACGAAATTTAGAAGAAGAAAAAACAAATTTCTCGACTTTAGCGCGTTTCAACTGCCGATCCCGCTATGACTGTTTGTTACCGGGCGAGGAGCGTTAGGCTACGACATTCAATTATTAAGCTATTTTTCTTAATCGCTAATGGGGGACTCTGTAAAAATGGCTGCTATAGGTGGCGCCAGGATGGTATGGCGTTTGGCTACTCTAGGTAACATTGTGTGCTCTGTTGTGCGGTAGGTTTATTTCATAGACATCTTACATTTAATATATGATGTCTATGGTTTATTTACGCTAAAGTGACTTTACCGAAGTACTGCTTAGACCACATCACATACTGGCGACGCCTATCGCCGCTTAAAGGAACTGCTCACAGAGTCCCCCATTGAATATTATGTCGTCAGTCCAAGGAGGCAAGTGACAAGCACCACATTCCCCAAATCCGCGGAGAGCACCTAATTCTAAACCCGTCCCGTGCCATTCTACATTGTCCTTGTTCTGTCACCTTTTCAGCTGTGAGAACCCTTGCTTCAATGGAATGGCTATGGTAATTGCAAATTTATATAGCGCCATCATCGAAAGACTCATCAGAGGCGTTCTGATGAATCACTTACAACCATCGGGACATGGTTGATTGGTAACACGCTGGCACGAAGATCAAATGGATGCGGGTTCGGTACCTGCTAGCCCCATAAGGTTGACTCAGCCTTCCACTCCCTAGGGGCGATTGCAAAATGAGCAGTAGGACAGATGAGCGCCTTGCAGGCTGCCAAACAGTTAAATTCGACACCTGTTAAACTTGTTATCATCTGCAGGCTACTACTAGTACTATATCATGTAATCTTAGTCTTACTGCATACTTGTCAGTTTGAAGTAATAAATAAATATGAAAATGTAAATCAAGAGAAATCTAGGACTCAAATCAGACTAATGACCATAGCTCCAAATATTGCATATTTGGCTTAATTGCTATGTTAAGACCACCAGATTACAACTGGCACCGCATATTCTACCTTCCATTAGTAAAGGAACTGTCACTTTCATAAAATATAGTACCCCATTAACAGTGATTGTTCATTTCAACTTCGAAAACAACACTACAAATGGTACAACTTTAATAATTTCACAAATTTATCATTAGTTATCAAACTTTATTATGCTGTTATTTGTTCTATATAATTAAAAACCGAAAGTTAATATTATGCAAAACGGTATTACAGTTAAATGTGAGACGTTGCTTAAATGAGTAACAAATGAGCACTATTATCAGCTTCAGCTAAATGCAGGATTCAAATATTTCTAACTAGAAAACTTGGTCACAATGACAGTTACTAAATAATAATCTAATTTAATCGAACCTTTGTATACTTCATTGCACTAATTAACTTTATGATTCATTGGTTTTAATGATTCATTCTGAATTAAACTATGGGTGATTAACTATGTGAATTAATGGCTTCAAAAATGGACTCTCAGTGAATTAATGGGTGATTAACTATGTGAATTAATGGCTTCATCAATGGACTCTCAATGTGGGTGATTATCTTAATGAATCAATGGCTTCTTGATGTAAGTCAGTACTTTCTAAAACAGTCCCACCCCATCCTATATCTGTCTTTTGATGTTTTGATAAACTCTGTGAATTAACGGCTTCATCAATTCATTCTCCATGAATCAATGGCTTCTTGATGTAAGTCAGTACTTTCTAAAACAGTCCCACTCCGTCCTGTGTCTGTCTTTTGATACCGTCGATGCTCGTACTTCTGACAAACCTCGACGATGGCTCGTTAACCTTCGACACTCCAGCATAATTGTTGGCACACCCACAAAACGGTGAACCCTGCGCATCGACGGACAAGCTCAGCTTCTCCGGATTGATCCCTCGATAGCTCTCGTAGTTTCTCTTCGTGGACAGTAGCCTTCTTTCCTCCATCACGGGCAAATATGGCTGCCTCTCAAGCCAGTAGGCCTCGTCTTTCTTCCGTCCTTGATACTTGAACTGAGGAGGACCGTCTTCGTAATACATTCTTCCGTGGAAACCGAGCGGCTTCCCCTCTGGGCTAACATCGGGGTAATGACGTGGAACTGTATGAGGTCGGTCTCGGAAGAGAGCTCTGTACTGAGGCATTCCAAGTCTTGGGAGTCGATATAGGAGTCGCTCTTCATACTGTTCTTCGGGCAAGTCGTAGTACCGCAGATCGAAGAGAGCGTGAGGACGCTGGTACTGCTCCTTTACTTGTGGCCATGTCTTTGGAGAATTCAGACCAGCACCGTACTCGATGTAGTTTGGGTACCACCAGACACTCTTGTATGTCATGTTGGCTTTGATGTTGAAAGACTGAAAACAAATTATGACTAAGTCAGAAACGGATTTTCTATTAAGGACAAAAGTCAGACTGTACCACAGCCATCACATGTAAGTATATGGGTAAATGTATTTATTTGGCTGTTTGTAAACATGTGCCTTTTGAGAATCTCAAAAGGGAGTTTACTATGGCAATCTAACAGTTCTAAAGAGGTATGTACATCTTATGATGGCTTGAAAATGTTTTTTGAGTCGTATGTGACGAAATAGTATGTATGTTCAATGCTTTATATTTGCACGTACAAATCATTTAAGGGCAATAATAACACATGTAGGCTACATGTCTTTGAGCAATATATATATACCTATGCACTTCTTTACAAGCATCTGTACTCGATGAACCTTAAGGATTCATGATTAATTTAATTGCTTCATTGACAACTGAAGGGTGGCTGAAGGGTGGCTGTGTCAAAGCAAGCTCTCACAGGCAATGTAAACCCAGGTTATGGATTGCTGGCAACGATAAGACTGCAGCGCTATGGATCGAAGTCAGTCAGTGATGATGGCGATTGTGGTGGCGATGGTGATGATTGGCTTGCAGGTTTGGCTGGCTGACAGACTGACTGACACAAACTGCCTGCCTGGCTGGCTGGCTGGCTGAATGACTGACTCGTTAGTTAGGACAATGATATCGTAGGTATTCAATAATCGACATTATTTTGTAATTATTCAACGTTTTCCACTAGCAACTTTTAACAAACAGTAAATATTTTTCGAAAATTAATTCTGCATTATGCAAACGCTAACAGACGCATTAAATTTTATTCAAGAGTGTTTCGAGACTTTAAAAAGCAAAAATACCAAACCCGTACAGTGTATTTTATTTACATGGATTGGATTGTTTATAATCAATCGTCATGGCTACACACAGACCAGTTCTCGCGAGAATTGACGGCGATTTATAAGGCGCCTTTACAATACCTTTTTAACACCCTAATTGCGTTGTATTGTACTGTATTGTATCTATAAATTTATATAGCGCCTCTTGAAGTGCACACGAATCAGAGGCGCTAATGTCTATAGCGCCCTGGTTGGGCCGGGAGCGCCTCTGAGTAGATATCTTGAAGGGTCGCTATATCAAGTTTCATTGATTGAGTGATTGATTGATTGATTGATTGATTAATTGGCTAGAGAGTGCAATATAAATCTCAAAACTCATTTCTGTTCTGATGGGGAGTTGATTGCATTTGAACTCTCGACATAAGGTTTCTTAAGCTATTTTCCCTTTATATTTACTTAAAATCATGTTTTTGATAAGCTTTGTTGTGCATATTAGTTGAAGGCTTTGGGCCTGATACAATGCTGTCGTAAACCAGTCATTATTGTGGCACTAAGATATTTGTAGATGATGTTTAACAAGACTGTATTGCAGTTCTGATTGTAATGCCTATTATGCCTTGTATCAAAACTATATCTGCATTGGACACAACTGAACAGAACGATTATTAGCACCTAGTGAACTAATGGGGGAGGGAGCAGGTAACGGATAAAAAAATGTTGTGTGTGTCACAGTGTGAGTGCGCGCGCGCGCGTGTGTGTGCGTGCGTGCGTGTGTGTGTGTGTGTGTGTGTGTGTGTGTGTGTGTGTGTGTGTGTGTGTGAATCATTCTATCATTCTCTAATTGAAACTGTTCCAAGATTAAGGCATTTATGGGCTATTATGTTACTTGCCCTTTTCAATGGATTTTATGCATTTATTCATTCATTCATTCCAAGAAGTTATAGCCTATATTGCCCCTTCAAGAGACATACTCAGAGGCGCTTCCAGCCCATGCAGCCACAGTTAAAACTAGAGATTTGAGCAACTTATAGAATGTGGGCATATTGTTCCGAGGCAACAATCGCAGGTCCAGCAGAAAACTGTTCCAAATGGTGGGCCTCACTATCGAAAAGGCCCGGCGCTGTGCAACAGAAGAATGAACTCCTGTGATCAAAAGCTCCCATCTAATTTCCTCAAGACATGAATTTTTAAATGTCTTGCAATTTATCCAGTCATTCGAGACAAATTTAATTTTCTCATTTTATAGTGATTTCCTTGAGGCTTGCAATAATATCTGTAGCAGCCATATGAGTCGCAAAGTCCCTGTTACTTTTGGCAAGAGTGTATAAAGTTTGGGTTCACGAGTCGTGAATCACGACGTATAATTTGATTAACCATGCAGGTTTTCCTATGCAGAAATGTGCTATATGATGCTTTGCATTCAAGTTCTAGTAACCGTTAACGTTTGCATTATTTGTAATCCAAACGTGAGACTAGGCTTTAATTTACACTTTTCAACACACATAGCCCATCAGGTTATGAAATGGGATGATAATGCATGAGCTGTCTGAATGAATTGCATCAGTTTTTAGCTTCAACTAGCAGATAACATACAAACACTTGGGTTTCGCAAACACCATAATTATCTTGTCTGCAGACGTAGCTCACTAGAAATTGTTCACTAGACTCGTTAATTAATTAATTACTTGAATTTGGCACATGAGCCCCTTAGAATAACAGTGGACCTTATTTAATCCTATGGACTTGGTCCACTGTTATTCTAAGGGGCTCACATGTTGTTCCACTTCTTCTGCGTCAACGGCACCTTAAGATTTTGAACACCAGAAACTTCAACTTGCACACGTAATTATGAGTTCTCTTGTAACCGTGTAAGCACGGAAGGTCTAGTAGTGTTGGCACATCTTCTACAAGCAGAAGTCACTCTAGACTAGCCAGTATTCACGAAACTATCCACGTACATTATAATATGTGACTTTGTTACTCGGCATATGCCCTGTGTCGCCAAATTTTGTCATCGTCACCCTACCATCGGCAAGCAAGTCTAACATCGTGATGGATGCATGTCCAATGGACACCCTCATCCAGGCATCTTTTGGAAGCTGCAACGCCCTATATACATAACAAAAACAGTGCACAATAATTACCATTTAGGTCTAACAGCCATTCGTAGGATTACTCTCGATGTTAATTTGCTGGCTTACAATTGTTTGCATCAAAGGTATATATCAGCTACCAATCGTAAAAGTATTTTAAATTGAGTCTTTCTTCAGGAGGAACTTAACAAGAGCATACTATAATAGGCTACCATTACAGAAACTGCATTAGATATATTAAATCAAGAAATTTGGCACGTATTATTCTACTTATTCTGCGTCATTGACACTGGCAACCATAACTTCCACAAGATATCGTTGAACACTGGAAACTTCCACTTGTATACAATTTATGATGAGTTTCCCTATAAAATTGTACATATCAGTTTACAAGTCGAAACGTACAAAATAAATAAATCGGTGGAATCTGTTAACTGGCAGCAATGTTAACGCTCGCTAACATTACAGCAAAAGCAAACCCGCCCATTAATATGCAAACCTTAGGCCTACAGCTTGTCGCATTGTTCGACAGTATGGTGCAAGAGGAGTTCATTTATGGTATCCTGTTTTTATGAATATTTCAATAATTCACCTAAGTGCAAAGAAGCGAAACATGTTGCTATGTCCAACAAGGATCTCGAATGTCTCAATCTTCTGCTCTCTGCCCGGGCGATAAAAATACTTTCGAAAAGCCGCTTCAAGTCTTGGTCCATCAACAGAGTGATCCTATGAGAATTTGAAAAAAAGACAATACTTTAAGATTTCAGCATGCTTGATCTCCTCCGCTGTTTTGTCCACTTCTCTCACTCTGAACACAAATTAACGACGAGCGTATACTAAAAATGATTGGGAAACCGATTAGCAAAGTTTTAAGGAGCATGGCAAGCAGGGGCAGCGCCAGAGGGCTAGGGGTTAAACCCCCCTAACTGCGGCTCAGCCCCCCAAAGTGGGAAATCACTGCAAATCACAAGGAAGAGGGGACAAAAGGGAAGGTTTTGGAGCTTTAGCCCCCCCCAAACGTGAAATCCTGGCGCCGGCACTGATGGCAAGTTTCAAGTTCCATGTTAAATCAGTCGATTGCTGGTAGTTGTGGATGCCCGGTATCATGCTGTTCCAGATAGATGGTCCTGCAACGGCAAAGCTCCAAGCTTCTACTTAACGGTTTTAGAAATACTTGAGGAGCTGCATTGTTTTGGTGTCACCAGGTTCCAGAAAACTGGAGAGTAAGTTGTAATTTGTAATTTTAATTGAATATTTATATGGTGCCTCTTCAGAGTAAACTAAGCATTGCTCTTTGCGCTCATAATGTGAGCACCGGCAGCCTTCATATTATGAGGTTATTATAATAATATAAAAGTGCTAAATTGTTAAATTTAAAATTGTGAAAATGGATGCAGATAGAGTTTAATAGATAAATACTCTTTGTGGATCATTGCTGTAGGAGTCGGCTGGGTTTGGTGGAATAGGTTCACCTTCTCTCAACATATGATCCATGTCAAGTGGTACGTGTGGTAGGTGATCGTGAATGATTTGCGCCGTTTCAGCTGCCCTCTCTGCCGGCGAGTGTACTATTGTCGTGTAGGTCAAGTTCATTTCTTTCAAGCGACGGCCAGTCATGTCTGCTTGCTCCCGACCTTCAACATTGAACAGCTCCTTCAAGTTGACAGTACAACAGATGACAGAACAACAGACTTGAACCTGTTCACGTTACAAGTGATGGTCCATCAGACAAGCCTTTTCTAGGAAAGTATGACAGTACGAGAACAAACATCGAATTCTTGATTTAATTGTTTAAATATTCGACTGATAATTTCGTTATGTTTTAGCTAGTTACTTAACTAGCGGGTACATGCAATAGCTCTTCAAATCGAGCAAAGAAACTGTGAAAACAAATAACTCTTCTATTACTAGTAGTGCCCCTTTTCAGGCACAGGAAACACAACTCTTGTGAAAGTTCAGGCTAGGATCGATACAACATTGCGTCGACAAGCAAAAGAGGCTTACCGAAGGTTAATAAGTACTGCGAAACTTGTCTTACAGCAAATGGCAACAAGTTAATCCAGAATAGTGACGGCGAATGTAAAGCAAAAGAGTTCATTACAAATCTAACAACTTCTTTTCGTTCAAAGATTGTCATGATTCGCCTAAATTCAAGATCATTCAGCATAGCCTATTGTGTGTCGGTGTCACGAAATGGAGTATCCTTCCTAAATGAGTATCCCCTTAGAGAAATGGAGTATCCAGCTCAGTTTGCATTAGTGACGGTTTCTAAGTGTATTAAGTCGTAGGCTACTGTTTGGATTTATTGTACACAAGGTTTTTTTAAATTTGCGTATCTTTAGCTTGTACGTCGACCTGAAATTAATTTACTTCGTTTTCGGTGATTTTGAGTGGATTTTCGTCTTGGCTATCGTGATGCGTATGACGATGGGGGATAGAATGGTTAATCCCTTCGGATACTCTACACCGGTTTATTCTATCCCGGGGTATGCCTTAAGGGGATAGAATATCACTGGACACCGGCTTTCAGGCTCGCAAGACGGGCAAGGAAAACGAACTCGTGTGAGCGCTGATCCGAATAGGCCCTACTATGTAGCCAGTTTACAGGACATGGATAGCTATGGCTATGCGAACGCAGAAATCGTGAAGAAATCACTGGATGACACATTCATGAAACAGCTTGGACATGAAGAGCAACATCAAGTCCTTGAAGTCCATGATTGACTTGAACAAACAAGCTGCAGCCAATATGCGCACGTTGGTCAGCTGCCTGTGGATGCCAGTCAGTTTTGCCTTTACAGGAACAAGGATAAAGTGATCAGTATTACTGCTGATGGCGCTTCAGTCAAAACATGACACGTCAATGGACTGTTTGTTCAGATGGCAAGAAACTGTTTGTCAAAACATAAAATAGACCATAGTAGAGGTAAAAACAACGCAGCTGATCACGCTGATATGTGTAGGCCTACACGACGAGCGAGAAGCAATCAAATGCCAGCAGATGGTCGTCAGTGGTTGCTTGGAATCCACTGTACTCTGCTGTTCAATGTTGAAGGTCGGGAGCAAGCAGACATGACTGAAAGAAATGAACTTGACCTACACGACAATAGTAGGCTATACTGAATCATCGAGTTGAATTAGCAGTCAGTGGCGTCCAACGGTTCTATCCCCCACTTTCCAAAATCAATCATATGACGCATATAGACGAAGCAGATGCTGCAGTTGATATAAATATATAGACCAAAGCGTGCTGTGATTCCAGATAGGAACGTCTCATTTTATTTATTTGATCAGTGATTCCAGATAGTGTTCGCTGCATCAAGGAACGTCTCATTTTATTTATTTGATCAGTGATTCCAGATAGTGTTCGCTGCATCAAGGAACGTCTCGTTTTATTTATTTGATAATTCAACTTACAAATCGATGCAGTGGATCGATCCAGCCATCTGGAGTGATCATGATTCAGCGGACCAGATTACCATAAAGATACATGTACATGTACAGCTAGTAGATTAAGTATGGCCTAAGTTGACTATGCATTTAATTAGGCCTACTTCCGGACATTTGCTCAATCAGATTATCTATTAATATCTGTGTAATTCAGCTCGTCTGCTGTTTTTGATATATCGCTCGGTTAGTCAGTACTGTTGACGAACGTCGTATCGTGCTATTCACGTTGCTGTTAAGATGTATTATACTCACTGATAATCCCTGTTAATATTATCGAACCCAGGTGTCTGCTGTGTGCTGACGGGCATTAAACTAATTAATCTCTGCTAATTAGTCTCTGCTAATTAGTCTCCACAACATTTTTTGGCATCAATCTTTTAAGAATTAACTTAAAACTTTACTTTTCAAGCGTGTGTAGGCCTATACGTCGTAAGTTCTCGTAACTGAACACACTTTGGATATGCGATGCTGGTCACGTATGGTGTGACATGGTGGCCGACTGGTTAGACCGGTTGACCTGTAACGCGGAGAGTAGGGTTCGATCCTCGTCCGGGCGGTTACTGTGTACTGTGTAGAGACCGTGAGCAAGTTCCTTCGCGCACAATAATTGCTCTGCAATATAATTGCATCTGCGCCGCCGAGGCAGGTGCACTTCTGGGCTTTGGGCCACCTTTGAAAGAAGGGCGATGCCAAATGCAGTTGCACTGTTTATTGAAGAGGCGATTTATGAACATATTTCATGAACTTAAGCAACTCATTTAACTTAAATAGTACTGTAAGTTTACCTCGTACTTTACATGTTGATTTATAAACTATCCACTGAGTCGCCAGTCCCACCTGTCACCTCAACTAGGTAGACTTATTGTGTATTTTGTAGAATTTGGCTGCTCATTTCTCTGTCCAATTAGCTGCGAACAAATTCTCTCCAGACGAAAGCAAGCCGGCCGGCCAGTGAGCTAAAATTCCTTAAGTGCATAGTGCGCCATTAATATGACAAATCTTCTTCTATTTTCAAATGAGAAGCTCTGTATACAGTTTGCATGTCGAAAGAAAGAAGCTAAAAATGTTTCACCAAAATATGAAATGCAAAAATACTCAAACACATACTGCAAAAATATCTTACCAAGTGGCGTGAGTTTTCGAGTCTCAAGATCAAACTGTCCATGCCTGACTAATATCAGATTTCTGCTTGGAATTTCACTGATGTCAGCTGAACTATTAGCAGCCTTACTGAAAAAAGATAAATCTCAATCTTGCAGAATCACAAGCTGAACAAAATATGTAACACGCAATGAACTTTTAGAAACTTGTAAGTACGAATATAACGTAGCCTACGTTGAACAGGATTCGGTTTAACAAAATTCCAAAATGATTTTGACAGATTTAGAGTGGTATTACGACTGGCATTGCCAGAAACAAGATCTGCAGTTCTTCAAAACGCGAAACGCTAAATGTGATGCATTTTAGTGTACTGTAATGCAATGAACTGCAATGTGATGTATCATTGCATACATGTAGTTGACTGTCACAGTACATGTAAATGTAATATAGGCCTACACGTAATG
Organism: Aporrectodea caliginosa; assembly: GCA_020284085.1. Lineage (NCBI taxonomy): Eukaryota > Metazoa > Annelida > Clitellata > Crassiclitellata > Lumbricidae > Aporrectodea > Aporrectodea caliginosa. The sequence continues at coordinate 2,370,700 of JACEVL010006449.1, forward strand.
CAAATCATATGTAATGAACTGTGATGTCAATTCACTGCAATGTGATACAATGTGAATACAAAGCAATGTAGAGAGTTCGTACAAGTCCCAGTTGTAATCCCATGGAATCAGCGAAGGTGCGGGATCGGCACTCGACTGGTTCAGGGGTTGTTTGAGTTCTCTGCGAAGCACGCCGTCCACCTCCGAACTCTCCTTCTGGACTTGCTCGACCCAGACCTGGCAACCGTGCTGGTCCATGAATGTTCCGGTCATCATGATGACCAAAGCCACGACGAAGACCACCAGAACCATTGACCTCACTAGGCCGAGTTTCGAACCACTGCCGCCGCTGAAGATTGGCAGCGACATTCTGAGAATAATAAAAAAAATAATTGGACGATTTATATAGGGCTGTTAAAAATCGAGACAGAAGGGCGCTCTAAACGAGTTAAACGATTCAATTACAGTCATACGATATTTGAAACAAATACTTTAGTACGATACTTTAAAACGAAAATACATGTATGTAGTAGGCCAAATCCATGAAATATTAAGACAGTAAGAATTCGAGTTTAATCGGCTCTGTTGTGCATTCTCGTCATCACAGGATGCTCCTTAGTGTTATTGGATACAACGAACATCAGAGGTTGAGTCTAACAATGCTCCGTTGTGTACTTCCATAATACGTCAACATACTAGACACTGCCATGGGCTACTCCCCTCCCAAAAAGTCGCTCCCCTACACCTTGCGCCCGAGATTACATGACCGTTTTATTCCACAAGCGGACAATCTCTCACGCAGATCGTTTATAATAAGAATGTTATACTCTGTATAAATGTATGTACACCAAAGTGCGGAAATGCAATTGGTTGAATAAATAATATACTTACTTACTTACTTGCTTATATATACAGTCCTCAAGTGGGTGTGAGCAGCAATGTCACATGAGGAAACCCTAATGGCACGTGGCACGAGGTAAAGACATCAAGAAATCGATATTCTCTGAGAAGTCTAAAGTAGTGGGAGCCATTTAATTTTCTCGATCCACGTACTCCTCCACTATTCTTCTCTCCATCCCCTTCCATAAATCGCATCTGCCTTCGTATGGCAAATTCAAAGTGTGGCGGCTAGGGCTGGGACAAATGTTGATCCGGAAATCGGTTCGGGCCGGATTTTGCACTAATCCCGACTAATCGGATTCGACGCGTCCCAAGACTACCGATCCAAATAATCTTTTTGGCGACCTCCAGTGATAATCTTCAATCTTTATCGTTGAAAGTCCATGTAAAATAATGAAATTGTGACACGATTTACTCGACGCATCAACAACATGGCGGAAAAACGGGCTTCTGTCTTAAGCCACGCGGTTTCCAATGCTATATTTTCATATTCAGTTTATCAAAATTAGTTATTTTTAAATTATTTATTTATTTTAACATTGCAATTCAAAAGAAATATTGTCCATTAATCGGATGGAATCCGGATTTGGCCGAGAAACCAGAACTCATTGCACTGCCACTCTGCAACATTAACTTAACGTGATTGTACGTTATAAAAATGTTAATAGCATACTTACATTAACAAAATGTTCCTCAAATGAGTCGAATTAAATGCCTGTTATGAATTGTCCCCGACAACTATTATTATTGTTGTGACGCGATTGGCTGAACGCTGTTAGACTGACGAGCGTTAGACACGCCCGCTTGACCAAGTTAGAGACCCAACTCGACACTTCGTCCTGGACTGCAGCTAACGATAGTCGAATCTAGAATACGCTTGAACATGATACGCTGTTAGAATAAAAATAATATATATAGGCCTATATATATTCGACGTAGATTAGATATACGTAGATTAGAATTAAAGATCTTTTTATATAAGATCGATCACATGACAGTCAAAGTTGACAGCGGCTCGGAATCCATATCGACAACTTCTGCTTTGGCCAGCTCACATGCAGTGGCGGTGCCAGGGCGTCTACGGGGTGCGTAGCCCCCCTCCCCAAATGCGGCTCAGCCCCTAAATAAAAAGCGGGAATCTCTGGCAATGCTTATTTTATAATAAGCCAACTAAACAATGGCCAACGACAACGAAATCATCAACTACTATCTCAGCATGGGCGTATTTAGGGGGGGGTTTACGGGGTCAAACCCCCGAAATAAGTTTCCAAAAATGTTTTTACATGCAAAATACAAAAACTGAACTTTTGCGACCATTTCCAATGTAAACCCCCCGAAATCTTAAATCCACCAGAATTTTTTCTGGCTACGCCCATGTATCTCCGACAGTGAGGCAAATATATTAGGCCCCTACTTATTTGATTATCATGAACAGGGTCACAGGGACTATTTGAATCTTTAATGTGCCTATAGGGCGAGGGCGTTTATTAGAATTTTACGGAAATTACAGAAATTACGATGTCTTTAGGAGCGATGAATAAAATTGACATTCCAAGTACTTTAACGCTAGTCAAGACCAGTAAACAGCAAATTATGACAGCTGGAACAGAATTTCAGTCAGTCTGCACTGAAGCAAGACGCTCTGGGCCAAACCATGCGGGTTATAGTGCAGCCAGTTGGCGAACTAGGCGACGGCGTACAGCTGTCAAAACCGACATCACAGTCACAGAAGCAAAACAACTGAAAGGTTCTACATTCACATCATCCGAACAGGTGACAACAACTAATTTGCCTGCAAGCAAATCATGGCGTACCTCCAGACTAGGCAGTGCCGGATTAAGACTTCCGGGGGCCCTAAGTCAAGAACCGGGTTAAGACATCCGGGGGCCCTAATCCAAAAGCAAAGCCAATTACCAAATTACGGGTAGGCCTATCTGAACACAAAGTTTTAAACTACCTGTGCATGATAAGCTATTTTTTCTAATGAAATATAGGCCTGCACAGACTGTGAGTGTGAGTCGGTGACTAGGGTCAGTATTCAGTAAGTAAGTAGAAACTAAAACTTACTAATGCTGAAAAAAGTTTTCAAGGTAAAGCTCTAAATTAATTAAAATTAGGAATTTGCTACAACAATTTTATTTAATTTCTCCGGATTTTGGGGCCCTCAAAACGTTGTGGAACCATGTGGGCCCTAAGCCATGGGACATGGCTTAGTTGGCTTATGCCTTAATCCGACACTGAGATATAGGCCAATCGTCCGCGTTCAGCGATTTTGTTGTGACCGAACTAATTCTATCTGAATCTGGCATCTGAATTGAGTCAGACTGAAAATTCGGCCTATCGTTCTTGTTGATTGCCCGAGTGAAGAAAATGGAACACCGTGGTGTTGGCATAGGCCTATACTAAGAAGTGATCTATAGGCTACAATGCACCAGGAAATGTGCCGACGTTCCTCTGGCTTGACATCCAGCATCATGCTTGGCATTGAAGCAAAACACTTCAAAACAATTTAAATGCTGCCCTGGCCTGACGATCATTGATTCATTAGTGTGACGTGATAAATTAAAATTCACAGTACAATACAATAGATATTTGTAGCGCACTGTAACAAGACACGTCTTACACGACAGCGCGTTCCGCAGTGTTCTTAGCCATAGTGTAATGAAAATAAATGAGTTTTTAATTTTGATTTAAATTCAGTAGCAGGTGAACATTGACGGATTGTAACTGGGAGACTGTTCCATTCTCTGGGTCCGAAGACAGCAAAAGCACGATTTCCAAACTTCCTCTTGGTGCGAAGAATGGTAACGTCTCCTCGCGGAAATATACCGATCTGAGTCCCGTAGAATTTGAAGCAGAACATGGCACAATCATGGATGTCATAGGCCTATATGAGGGGGAGGTTCCAGAATGGATATGATACATGAGGAGCGAGATTTTGAAAGCGATACGGGCGGAAATGGGAAGCCAGTGTAGTTGCTGAAGAGATGGTGTGATGTCTAGGGCCAAGACATTTTATTAGGCGAGCAAAGGCATTCACAACAGATGTTAGTCGTTGTCGAGTCGATGTGGAATGACCAGATTGGACAGAGTTACAGTAGTCGATGCGAGAGATGACACGGGCTTGAGTAAGAATACGAAGGCAGGTTTCATCAAGACAACTTCTTTTTGTCTCAAGTCAGTTTAAGTCGACTTGTGGGAAAAGCAACTTCATGTCACTTTTCTGTACAAATTCGACTTGGAGTGAGTTGCAGTAAGCAGAAACGACTCGACTTGACTTGGGATTCCCAAGTCGACCCCCGTCGACTTATTGGGGTCGACTCCCAGGTCTACTGAGTCCATCTTGACCTTGGGATTCGAACACTGCCGGCTAAAATACCCGGATCTTGCTCCAGAATATCTTTGTCACTCAAATTCTCCGTTCCCTCTCTGCCACGTCACTGCGTCCTCTCAGATCCTCAGACCGGCTTGACCTCTTCGTTCCCCGTGTTAGGGCCACAATGGCTAAATCCAGATCCTGTGCCTGTATAGGTCCTTCTCTATGGAATGGACATCCCCCTTCTCTACGCTGTACCATCTTCTCTGGTGACAACTCTGCCTTTTTCTCTCCCTTAAAACCTTCCTTTTCTCTCGGGGTACCTCGCACTGGGAACGCTTCTGAAAGGCTTGTGTTGTGAGAAGCGCTTTATAAATGACCAAATACAATCTAATACAATACCTGCAGGCTAAATGCTTACAGAAGTTTTAGGTCAATTGGTCACCCTACTCTGACAGCATGTCAAGGGGCATTAGTTGGGAACCATGTGGACCTAAACGGGTCCCAAATGGGAATATTGGTCCTATATGGAATTTATGCGGGATTGCTGCCAGGATAGGAACTGTACGCCTACCAGTGACCCCTGATACGCTGTTCATTAATAGCTGAAGAAGGCCAGTTGTAACCCAGAGAGGCAGCCATGGTATGAAGTGTTAGCGACTTCATTTTCTTATCCTCGGCATATAAGCGTGGCTGGCCAATCCTCTATTTCGCCGCCTGATTTTCCTACCGATGGTGTACCGTCAGTGTACTAATCTTAAAGCTTAATTGGCTAGACAGCGCGTATAAATCTAAAAACTCATTTCTGCCCTGGTGGGGGTTTAATTTCATTTGAACTCTCGGCATAAGGTTATTTGGTCTATTTTCCATTTATTTAAAAAAAACTAAAAATCAGGTTTTTGATAATTTTTTTGCATATTGGTTGAAAGCTTTGTGCCTGTCACAATGCTTTCGTAAAATAGTCATTATTGTGGCACTAAGATATTTGTAGATGATATTTTACAAGACTGTATTGCGGTTCTGATTGTAATGCTTTGTATAAAAGCTGTAGCTGCATTGGACACAACAGAGCAGAACGATTATTGGCACCTAGTGAACTAATGGGGGAGGGGCCAGAATAGGGAAACAGAAATTTTCTTCAATTCTCTTGCTTTTATCTGTGACTGTTGCTTACATGCTTGTGCATGTGTGAGTGTGAGTGTGTGTGTGTGTGTGTGTGAGAGAGAGAGAGAGAGAGAGAGAGAGAGAGAGAGAGAGAGAGAGAGAGAGAGAGAGAGAGACAGAGAGAGAGAGAAAGTGAGATGCATGTGTGTGTGTGCGTGCGTGTGTGTGCGTGTGTGTGTGTGTGTGTGTGTGTGTGTGGTGTGGCAATGATTCTATCATTCTCTAATCGAAACTGTTCAAGATAAAGGCATTTCTGGGAAGGATGTTACTTGCACCTTTCTATGGGTTTTAGGCATTCATTCATTCATTCCAAGAATTTATATATTGCTCCTTCAAGAGACATACTCAGTAACGGTCCTAGCCCAGTCACAGCTAAACAAATAGAGATATGAGCAACTTATATAATGTGGTCATAATTATATCTTAAAGACAAAACAAGCACAGCTCCAGCAGAAGTCCATTCCAAGTGGTGGGCCCAGTATCGAAAAGGCCCGGCGCTGTGCAACAGAAGAACGAGCTCGTGTGATCTAAAGCTCCCATCTAATTTCCTCAAGATTTTAATTTTTTGGTTTTAAATTGCAATTTATCAATAGCATTAGTCATTCGAAGCACATTTAATTTTGTCATTTTATTGTCATACCCTTGAGGCTTGCATTATATCTATAGTAGCCGTATGAGTCGCAAAGGCCCTGTTGCGGCCAACTTTTGACAAGAATGCAGAAACATTTGGATTCGAAGCACATTTAATTTTGGCATTTTATTGTTATATCCTTGAGGCTTGCATTAAATCTTAGTAGCCATATGAGTCGCAAAGGCCCTGTTACTTTTGACAAGAATGTATAAAGTTTGGGTTCACAATGTATGATTTGATTAATCCATGCAATGTATTCAAAAGCACTGCATTAAGAAGCATAACTAATAACCGTTAACGGTTGCATAATTTGTTATGCATCAAACGTGACACTAGGCTTTCATTTACACTTTTCAACACACATAACCCATCAAGTTATGAAATGGGATGATAATGTATGAGCTTGAATAATAATCTTTTCGAATGAATTGCATCAGTTTTAGCTTCAACTAGCAGATAAATACAAGCACTTGGGTTTCACATCTTGTCTCCAGATGTACGTCAATGAAAATTGTTCATTAGACTCGTTAATTAATTATGTCTAATTTAGCACACATTGTTCCACTTATTCTGCGTCAACGGCGGGGGCAGCCTTAAGATGTTGAACACCAGAAACTTCAACTTGTACACGTAATTATGAGTTCCCTTGTAACCATGTAAGCACGGAAAGATGTAGTAGTGTTGGCACATCTTTCACAAGCAAAAGCCATACAAGACTAGCCAGTATGCACGAACTATCCACGTACACTACTATAGGTGACTTTGTTACTCGGCATATGCCCTGTGTCTCCAAATTTTGTCATCGTCACCGTACCATCGGCACGCAAGTGTAACATCGTGATCGATGCATGTCCAATGAACACCCTCATCCAGGCATCTTTTGGAAGCTGCAGCGCTCTGTAGACATCACAAAAACAGGGCACAATAATTACCACCAACAACCATTTGTAGGATTACTCTTAATGATAATTTGTTGGGTTACAATTTTTGGCCTATGCGCTACCAATCGTAAAAGTATTTTAAATTGAGTCTTCCTTCTGCAGGGACTTGAAAACAGCATATAATACCATAACAGAGACTTTATGAGATACGTTAAACTCAGTGATGGGCAAGAGTTAACTAAAAAGTTGCAAACTTTTAGTTACAGTTACATTTTTTAGTTAAGGATGAAGTTAACCTGGAGAAAAAAAGGTTTAGTTAAAACCTACGTTTACCTAATATTGTATTGTAGGCTATTGTATTGTATTGCATTTATAAATTTATAAATATTGTCTAGTTATTAACTGATACGTTTAACTAACTAAATCAGCAACTACCCAGCTATCTTCCGCAATCATTGTCATGAGTTACTGGTTTGATTACTCAAAGTCAAGTGAAGACCTGTAGGACGACTATTATAGTATATAATTACAAAGTTTGAAAGTGAAGCAGACATTTGACACTGCATTATTACAGTTCATTTAACCTCTGTTATTGTGAAAATGATTGGAAAAGTTGGAAAAAGTGTAACTGACTATTTTTCGTTTAGTTAACTTATTTGCAAAATCAGTTGCCAGCTTAAGTTAACCTGTTTTATTTTAGTTGAAAAATAGTCCAAATTTAACTTTAAAAAAGACTAGTTTAGTGCCCATCACTGGTTAAATAAAGAAATTTCGCACATATTATTCTACTTATTCTGCATCACTAATCAGTCAACAGATGTCGTTGAACACTAGAAACTTCTACTTGTAGGCCCTACACATAATATAATAATATGGTACGCGTTTCCCTGTGATATTGTACTTGAGAATATCATTTTGGAAATCGTAACTTACAAAATAAATAAATCGATGGAATCGCGTAACTGGCAGCAATATTTACGCGCTCGCTAATATTACAGCAAAAGCAAACCAACCAATTTTTATGCAAACCCTACAATTTGTGGCATTGATTTACAGTGCGGAGCAAAAGCAGTTCAATAATGCACCCTGTATTTCTGCGTTTCTGAATATTTCAATCATTCACCTGAGTACAAAGAAGCGAAAGGTGTTGGCATGTCCAACAAGGATCTCGACTGTCTTAGTCTTCTGTTCTCTGCCCGGGCGATAAAAATACTTTCGAAAAGCCGCTTCAAGTCTTGGTCCGTCAGCAGAGAAATCCTATGAGAATTTGAAAAAAACAATACTTTAAGATTTCAGCATGCTTGTCTGCTTCTCTCCTCACTTTGAACTCAAACAGGAATTACGAAAAGATTTTCATGTCGTGAAACCATTCTTTATTATTAGTAGTATTGCTTAACATATTACTATTTATTATTGTTGTTATTGTTATTATGTAGGCATTTTAATCTCAAGGCCTCAGATACTTGGCTGTCACAGACCTTATTAGTCACATTATTATTATTATTATTATTAAAAATAAATTTGTAATGTCGCGCGCTTTATTATTAGGTCTTAACATATTACTATTTATTATTGTTGTTATTGTTATTATGTAGGCATTTTAATCTCAAGGTCTCAGATCCTTGGCTGCACAGACCTGATTAGTCACATGACTGTAGGCCTATGCGCTTTAACACTTTAGCGACGAGCGTGAACTAAAACTCACTGGGAAACCAATACAGCGCATCGTCAAAGTGTTTAAGGAGCATGGCAAGTTTCAAGTTGTATGTCAAAGCAGTCGACTGCTGGTAGTTGTGGATGCCAGCAGCTGTTCATGATAGATGGCTCAACAACAGCGACACTGCAAACTTGCACACTGACAGTTTTATAAATCTTGCTGATAACTATTTGTAACGTGTAATCGTAATCGTAATCTCCAAACTTCTAAAGCGCCACTCGAAAGCCAAGCGCAGGGCACCAGCTTATTCACGAGCGCTGCGTCTAGTCAGAAGGGTTGTCCAAAAGAGTAGTCCGAGGAGGTCCGAGTCCGGTTTCCAGAGGATAAGAGGGGCTCAACTGCTCTGCTTTTGGTATAACCAGGATCTAGAAAACTGAGTTAATTGTAATTTTTAATTGTAATTGAATATTTATATGGTACCTCTTCAGAGTAAACTAATCAGAGGGGCCGTCCATAAATAACGTCACGCACCTAGGGGAGGGGTCGGAAATTTGTGGGGGTGGGGTCTGAGAGGTGTGACGTCACACCAGGTCTATGTAATTAAATTTCACAATTAACAACAATTTAATTTTAACAATAACAGCACTAATTGTGAGTATTAAATTTTCATTATTTTTTATTATTTTAATGTATATGGGCAATATTGGTAATAATTTTCTAATTATTTCAATATTTGGTCACCGTTAGATTTTAAAATATGCATACTCTCCCTATTTGTTCCACAAAAGAGCATTTTGCTTCGCCATGGAAATTTGGTTTTAGGGGGTCAGAGCTTTGTGACGTCATTTTTCAAGGGGTGTTACCTTTTGTGACGAAGTGTGACGAGGGAGGAGGGGGTTCAAAATCGGCCAAAAACGCGTGACGTCATTTATGGACGGCCCCAGAGGCGCTGTTTGCGATCATAATGTGAGCGCAGACAACGTTCATATTGTTGGTGTAATTATCATAATATAGGCCTAAAACATGCTAACTGCTAAATCTAAGACTGTTAAAATGGATGCAGATAGAGTTTAATAGATGAATACGCTTTCTGGACGATTCCCGTAGGAGATGGTTGGGTTCGGTAGAATAGGTCCACCTTCTCTCAGCATATGATCCATGTCAAGTGGTACGTGTGGTAGGTGACCATGAATGATTTGCGCCGTTTCAGCTGCCCTCTCTGCCGGTGAGTGTACTATTGTCGTGTAGGTCAAGTTCATTTCTTTCAAGCGACGGCCAGTCATGTCTGCTTGCTCCCGACCTTCAACATTGAACAGCTCCTTAAAGTAAGTGTGAGAATACAACAGATGACAGAACAACAGACTTGTACCTTTTCACATTACAAGTGATGGTCCATCAGAAAAGCCCTTTCTAGGAAAGTATGACAGTTCGAGAAAAAACATCGAATTTTTGATTTTATTGTTTAATTGTTAAATTGATAATTTCGTTATCTTTTAACTTGTAACTTAACTAGCAGGCACATGCTATCGCTCTTCAAATCGAGCAAAGAAACTGCGATAACAAGTCATTTTTCTATTACTACTTTTCAGGCACCGGAACACAACTCTTGTGAAAGTTCAGGCTTGGATCGATACACCTTTGCATCGACAAGCAGAGGAGACTTACCGTCGGTGAATAAGACAAGTGCTGTTCGACTTGTCTTAAAGCGAATGGCATCAAGTTAATCCAGAGAAGTGATATCAAATGTACATCAAAAGAGTTCATTACATGTATATCTCTCAAATTCTGTTCGTTCAAATATTGGCATGATCCTCCTAAATTCAAGATCATTCGCCATTTTGTGTGAAGGATCTGAGGCTCACAAGACGGACATGGAAAAGGAACTCGTGTGAGTTCGTGTGGTGAGCGCTGATGCAAATCCAAGTAGGCCTACTATGTAGGCAATTTACAGCATGGATAATAGCTATAGGGCGCGGATAGCTATGGCTCTGCAAACGCAGACAACCTGAAGCAATCATTGGATGACACATTCATGAAACAGCTTGGACTTGAAGGGCAACATCAAGTCCAGGTTGACTTGAACAAACAAGCTGCAGCCAATATGCACACGTTGGCCAGCTGCCAGTGGATGTCAGTCAGTTTTGCCTTTTCAAGGAACTAAGATAAATTGATCAGTAGGCCTATTACAGTGTCAATACCGTACACGTCAATGGACTGATCAGTATTACAGTTGATGGCACGTGTGTCAATACAGTACATGTACACGTCAGTGAACTGTTATTATTATTATTATTATTATTATTATTATTATTATTATTATTATTATTATTATTATTATTATTATTATTATTATTATTATTATTATTATTATTATTATTATTATTATTATTATTATTATTATAACTTTAACTGTAACTGTAACTGAAAAACCATAACTGAAATAACACTGTTCTAGGGCCCCATTGTACCAAGGCATGCGACAGCGTTGAACCGCTGGACAGTAACCGAAATCTTTTGAAACAGGAAGAAGGTTTCTTGTGGATCTTCCGTTGTTCTGCTCAGCCGTCTGCCGAGTTCCTTGATGAAAGCCAGGCCCTCCTGGTCCAAAGGTCCCATCGTTTCTATCGCGATTGGAGTAAAAAGGTATCTTGTTTGAAGCTCCTCGTATTTGTTCTTCTTCCTAGTCGCGGCTATTTCCGCCGCTCCTCCCGCCGCTACAGCTGTCTCAACCAAGTACGACGGCGCAAAAGTGTCTACGATTGTGACATCCCAAATCAGGGAACGCCCGTTGTTCCATGGAATCAGGGTTTGGCCATCTGGTCTTTTCCCATCCAGTCGGGCGAGGCCAGCCGGTTCCCTGATCGACGGTGTACCTGCCCTGATGAGGCTGCGTAGCACGATTTCATTGATTGAAGAGTGTCTGGCTTGTCTGCCGAAAGCCAACTTGCAAGCCATACCGTGCGATCCTCTGGCTGAAACCATTGTACCACATGCACATGTGTGTGGGACACAGATGACCGCCCCCAATCTCAAGCCCACCGCTACCCTCATATCTTCGTCATTGAGTCTTAAGCCTTGAGATGCTAGAGGTAGGGCGAATAGCCAGTCCGAGGCGTGTGGGGCCTGTATAGCATTATGCCTGGCGCGGTCGTACGAATCCCGAGAGCGCGATGTTATCTCCAGCATGGCCACCGAGAGCAGCGGTGTGTCCCAAGAAGACTGTTGCCGTCTGTAGATGGGAAGTCCATCGTTTCTGCGATGCTCTGCTGCCATCGGGTTCTCATTACTTGCACGATATAGTCTTCTGGCACCTGAGTGAGAGTGAGGATGAGCGATTGGGTGAGTTGAGATCTTGCGGCTGAGGCTAAAAAGCTGGAAGTGCCAACGAAGATGCTCTTCTTATTCCCAACCCGCCCATCCTGATAGGCATGGAAGCGAGTGACCATTGATCGTCAGAGAGAGCGATGTTAAGAATGCTCTCGGTGCCAGCTCGTAATCCAGCGTCGAATTTCATGAGGCCCGGGTGGTCGTGACAAGGTGTGCAGCGGAGGATGTGTATGAGCCTCGGAGCCCCAATTGAGCATCGCAGTATCAGGAGTGCGTCTTGTCTTGGGATCTGCTCCAGCTTTGTCATGGTACATGCTAACCTCATACGATTGAGTTTAACGTATCATTGAGGGCCTCATGTGGAGATAGTGGTGCTCCTAGCAGTTCTGCTGATGATGGATCTACCCGCAGGAATCGGTTCACCGGTTCTGGTAGGTCGATCTTTGCGTCCCTGGATATTACTTCGCATTTTGAGCTGTTGATCGATAAGCCCAAACGGGCGCAACCTTTCTCTATTGCCTCGACATCCTCGCAGGCTTTCTCGTACCCGCCGCCCACGGTGAGATCATCTAAATAACCGAAAGCTAGCGGTGATTGTAAGTGAATAAGAACTTCTTGGAGCGGTAGGCAAAAGAGAACCGGACCTAGTGGGTCTCCTTGTTGCGGGCCTTCCTGCGATTGCAGAGTGAAGTTGCCGTACTTCAAAGCTGGATGGTTCTGCGTATGCTAGATGACAGTAGGCGTAGAGTTCGGGGCACCACTCTGACAAAGAGGATAACATGATGTCACGGTGCAGGCTGTTAAAGGCATTTGCCAAGTCGAGTTTAATGATTACTGTGTCTTCTTCTTATTATTATTATTATTATTATTATTATTATTATTATTATTATTATTATTATTATTATTATTATTATTATTATTATTATTATTATTATTATTATTATTATTATTATTATTATTATTATTATTATTATTATTATTATTATTATTATTATTATTATTATTATATATTCATTATTATTGGCAGTGGCGTAACGAAGGGTTTCAGCGCCCAGGGGCAAGATTTGATGACTGCGCCCCTTTTAATGTTCTTGTTGACTTTTAGGCTATTCGTTCTTGTCATAGTACTGGGTACCACTGAAAGCTAATTTTGCTCCCCTTGTGCTGCGCCCGGGGGCGGTTGCTTTCATCTGCCCCTCGTTACACCACTGAGGACAACCAGATGACACACCGCAACTGGGGGCAGTGAACAGGGACAATACAACTGATTTGTTTGTTCTGGTTTGTTGTTCAAATGGCAGCAGAAGGTCGTCTGTGGTTGCTCGGAATACACTGTATTCTTCATCGTGTTGAATTAGCAATCAAATCAAATCAAAATATTTGCTATTGATATGACGGTGGTGTAGCGGTATGTTCGGTGCCTTGCAGCCGGAGGGTTGCGGGTTCGAATCCACCTCAAGCCGCCGCGTAGGGACCCTGGGCAAGTCCTTCACTCGCAATTGCTCATGCATGCGCTTCGGCGTTAAACTACGATTCAGTGTCCGCGCTGTAGTCGGGAGCGCCTCTGAGTAGAAATCTTGAAGGGGCGCTATATAAATATCTGAAATGAATTAAATGATTTAATAGTGAACGAAACCTGAAAGTAAAAGATTATTGGCAAATTGGTACATAAATACAGCCGTCTGATAAACATTGCCAACGTAGAGACAACACTTTCCAAGTTCAATCATATGACGCATTATTATTATTATTATTATGGCAGTAGTTTTATATAGCGCCCCTTCAAGACAGTCTACTCAGGAGCGCTCCCAGCCCAACCTCGGTCAAACAGGACAGTCTTAAGGCATATAATTGACGGGGCAGGTGTTAAGCTGATAGACTAGAGCGTGCTGTGATAAGATATTATTCGCTGCATCAAGGAACGTCTCGTTTTATTTGATCATTCTAGTTACAAATCGATGCAGTGGATCGATTCGGCCATCTGGGGGTGTTGATGATTTAGCGGACCTCATTACCATAAAGGTACGGCTAATATTAATAGGCCTATGGCCTAACTTGACTATGAATTTAATTAGGCCAACTTCCGGACATTTGCTCAATCAATCTATCAATATTTGTTTAATTCAGCTCGTCTGCTGTTTTTATTATATCGCTGGGCTAAATGAGAAACTCTGTTTGTCATGCCAAAACAAAAAAGCTCAAAATTAGGGCTGGTACTGATTAAAATAATTTTAATCGATTAATTTCCAAAATTTAATCGAAATTAATCGATTAAATTCGATTAATTTGGTCCATATGACCACAGAATAGATAAAGCGTAGCTACGCTTTAGCCTTTATCTATTCTGTGATATTACATAAAGCGTGAAGAACTGTTTGGACTGTTATACACTGCAAAAATCTTTCAATCATTCGATATGCTAACGTTCAAATTGTCAAACTGAGAAATGTAGTCAGTAGTAGCTACAAAAATCTTCAATAATTTCGCCATCTTTGACATTTCCCTTAGCATTAACCTTAAATGCAAAATAATCGCTTAATTTTCCACTCAAATGTAACCGAACAAGCCGAAATTAATCGATTAAACTTTTTAACGATAAATCGATTCAGTAACCGTTAAAATCCGCAACCCTACTCAAAATGTTTCACCAGAACATGAAATGCAAAAATACGTTAAAAACATATTGTAAAAATATCTTATACCCAGTTGTGTGAGCTTTCCAGTCGCACGGACATACTGTCCATGCCTGACTAATATCAGATTTCTCTCTGGAATTTTTCTGATGTCAGCTGGACTATTAGCAGCCTTACTGCAAAATATAAATCTCAATCTTACCCAATCACAAACTGAGTTAAATATTTAACACGCAATGAACTTTTAGAAGGTTTTAAGTCTAGGTGAATATAGGCTATAGGCCTACGTAAGTTAAACTAGATTTGGATAATGACTGCTTCACAAAATTCCAAAATGATTTTTACAGTTGTATTATGACCGGCATTGCCAGAAACAAGATCTGCAGTTCTTCAAAACGCGAAACGCTGAATATGATGCATTTTAGTGTAGGCCTACAGGTAGTGAGCTGTAATGCAATGAACTGCAATGTCATGTAGCCTATTATGACATAGGCCATATACGTATAGTGTACTGTTACTGTCAAAGTACATGTAATGTAATATAGGCCTACACTTAATGTAAATCATACGTAATGAACTGTGATGCCATTCACTGCAATGTGATACAATGAGAATACAAAGCAATGTAGATATTTCCTACAAGTCCCAGTTGTAATCCCATGGAATCAGCGAAGGTGTACCATCAGCACTCGACTGGTTTAGAGGTTGTTTGAGATCTTTGCGAAGTACGCCATCCACCTCCGAACTTTCCTTTTGGACCTGCTCTACGCAGACCTTGCTGCTGTGCTGGTCCATGAATGTCTGGGTCATCAAGACAACCAGAGCTACGACGACAACCACCATTAACCTCACGAGTCCAAGTTTCAAAACACTGCCGCCGCTGAAGCTTAGCGGCCACATTCTGAGAATAACAATTATAAGACGATTTATATAAAGCGCTGTTATAAACCGAGGCTGAAGGGCGCTGTACACGAGTTCAACTATTCAATTATACTGTCGTACGATATTTTTAAAAGACACTTTAGTTGATACCTTAAAACGAAAATATGTAACAGACCATGGAAACTTAAGTAAGAAGTCGAGTTTAATCGACTCTGTTATGCATTCTTATCATCACAGGATGGTCTTTAATGCTATTGGATACAAGGAACATCAGAGGTTGAGTTTAACATGGTTCTTTGTGTATTTCCATGATATGTTAACATACTAGACACTGCTGCAGTCCTTCGGTGGGCAACAATGGCACGGAGAAACTCTAATGGCACGTGGCACGGGTCACCTCTTCGCTGACGACGTTCAGGCTTACGTCCATGGTTCTCTTCAGCTCAGCTTGTTCTTGATGGCCGTATTGACGCTCTCTCCCATGACTTACACCTATGATGTCTTCAAATCGTATCTTTCAGTTCCTCCAAACCTCAACTCATCTGGTTTGGCACTCCCAACAACTCTAAAAAACATGACCTTTTGCTTCTTCCTCAAAACTTCCCCCAGTTCACTTTCTCTACTAGTGCACGTGATCTAGGTGTCACGTTGGAGAGTTCTCTTACCTTCTCTGAACATATCACTCAGCTTAACACGCTCCTTCTGCTTTCATCTCCGGCGCATCAGAGCCGCTCTCAGCTGCGTCTCCTCATCCACTTTGACTTCAATAGTCCATGTATTTGTCTGTTGCAGACTTGACTATTGCAATTCTGTACTTATAGGCCTTTCCAAGGTCCGCCTGTCCCCTATCCAGTCAGCTCTAAATGCTGCTGCCAGATTGATTGCTCGCCTTCCTAAAGTCTTCCATATTTCCTCGTTTATGATCAATCAATTGCACTGGCTCCCTCTCACAGCCCGAATTCAGTTCAAAGTTCTTGTCCTAGTCCTTAAGTCCAAATTGGGCATTGCTCCAAAATATCTAGGGATCATATTCACTCCCTTCTCTCTTCAATTTCTCATCGACCTCTCTGCTCCTTGGTCAGGCATACTCTTTTTGTTCCACGAGTGAGGACCACTATGGCCCAAACTAGATCTTTTGCCACTATTGGGCCCTCCCTATGGAATGCCCTTCCTTCCTCTCTACGTGTTACCATTCTTTCTGAGTCTCGTCCTACTACCTTGTCCCTCCTCAAAACCTTCTTCTTCTCTAGGGGTTTTCGCACTGGGAGCGCTACAGAATGGCACTGCTGTTAGTGGCGCTATATAAATTAATAAATACAATACAATAAGAGGACGGGCAGTCCCTTAAACTAGCCCTGAGGCAGCCATGGGTATGAAATTATTTTAGCGACTTAAATTTCTTAGCCGCGACATATGAGGACGGGTGCCAATCCTCTCTCTCACCGTCTCATCTCCCCATTGACAGTGACGGTCAGTGTACTCATTATAGCTGAGTTGGATAGGGGTGCTGATGGAACAGAAATCTGGAACAAAAGTTCTGCCCAGGCGGGGATTTGAATCCCCTACCTCTCGACTGATAGTCTAGCACACTAGCCACTACACTATCGTGCACCTATGACAGTTTATCGCAGTGTGTTCGCTATTGACAGAAAGCAGGTGCCACGCATGCATGCTACCAGCACCTTAAATTTATATAGGTCTGCCTATATACATATAACTCTATATATAGTTCTATAAAAAGCATAAGTGATATCCTAGTTCTATATTTAATTCAGTATTGCCATTAATTGATTAACTGCTATTTGTTGCGGAATTCACGTAAAACGTTGTGTTATAGTAACGAAAAGTGATCCCACCTGAAATCTGACGGAAAACTAAAAACTGGCCTTTCACGATCTGATTCCTTCTAGATCTGGATACGATTGCGATTTTATTTCCTAGCGGACTTCTTGAAACTTTTGAGCAGAGCAAAGTAACATCACCACAAAGATAAAGCCAGAGTGTAAGCTTATCGAAGTAACGTCTATTCTGTGCACTGAAATAAGGCCACAGCTGCAGTCTGCAGCTGTGTAAACATTGTGGTTTTAGAATAAACACAGATTTCGTTCCAAAATAAAACCATAAATACCCAGGTTATAAAAGAAACTATTTTAGACTATTAACACTCCAATATTAGGTATGAAGTCATTGAACTCTTACTCTGCACCATTAACTGAATGAGACTGTAGGACCTGTAGGTGATATAGGCCTAGCCCGTGTTCGATCGATTCGAGTGCAATGATCGACTTGGATCGGCCGACGATCGACTCGATCGCCTTCGTCAACTAGTAGAAGACCATTACCGTAAATCACGGGGAGGGGGACAGACGGGGCATGTACCCCAAGTTGTGACTGAGGCCCTCTGACCCCCCTCCCGAAAAAATGGGAAAAATTAGGCCCCCTAAAAAATCTGTCACCCACCCAAAGTTATGTACAGATTTTCGCCTCTGTAGACGACCTCTCGACGATCGACTTGATCGCCTTCGTCAACTAGTCTACCTGAATCGTAAATCACGGGGGGACAGAAGGGGACTTTTCCCCAAAAGTTTTGATTGGGACCCTCTTCCCCCCCAATTGCAGAAATGCGGCCCTTAACAAATCTGTCCTCCGTCCAAAGTGAAGTACAGATTTTCGCCTCTCTATAGTCGACCTCAAGACGGATCGTTCGACTTGGCAAATAAACGTTCGACTTCGTCGATTTTTGCCACAATTGCTGACGACGGTTGCATTATTATATTCCAGTACCTAAATTACTCATGAATTTCAATTGCACGCTCTTCCTCAAACTGTCAAACTGTAATTGAACTGGTAAGTAACATTTAAGGTATTATAATGATATCGTGTGCCTGTGCCTGTAAAGTGGACTTGATCAGCTCAGCTAGGCTACAAGGGAATCTTCTGCAGTAGGGTACAGAATTTAGTACGAGCTGAACAATTTAATAAGACGGCAGCATCCTGCTGACGCCCATGCCTTCAGCCAAGTAACTGAAAAGATGTAAAGATGGTGGGTTAGTTATTGAACCCACCTTCGGCCCCGCTCAGTTGTTTTGTGTGCAAAATATTAAAATATTAAAAGCATTCTCCGCTCTGCCATACATGGCGACTTGGTTGTTGCACCGCCACGGACTTTCACGGTCGAGCACAGAAGTTTTGCTATGTTCGGTCACTCCTCCTGGAACAAGCTGCCTAACAACCTGCGACATTATACATATTGAGCTTCTCAGTCTCTCTTTGTATCTTTTCCGCAAAAGCTTGAAGACCATTTTGTTCGCTCATGGACCATTGTTTTATTGTGTTAGGTCGAAAGCGCCTCTGATGAGGCTCACTTGAAGTGGCGCTATATAAATTTGCAATTACCTTTACCATTAGACTTTGACCTGTGTCCTTGTAATGTGGTAATCTGTGAAATTTTCGACACCCAACTCATTTTTGACAACTAACACACCGACCTCAATCAACAGATTGCAATCAACAATGGCATTTGTGAGCAACAGTATTTTTAGAATAACCTAGACTGAAATTGCTCGCAATTGCATGAGTTTTGTTTATATTGTTTATTAGTTCAGCAGAGAAAACACGAGAAAATATACACAGCATCTAAGAACAGAAGCAATATGCAGCAGCAGCAGCAGCAGCAGCAGAAACATGCAACAGTAGCAACCGGCAACAGCAGTAAAAATCAACAAAGCGTGTACGTAGTAAAAGAGGTCTACTCTTCTATGGAACAGATGTAGTTTCATGATACACGGTGTAGTACTCAGCGGACAGAAAAGAAAAACACCTTGTTCTTAACACTGACTAGTCTCGTCTCCGACGTTTTCAAGCTGTACACAGAACCTAATTATCGACACAGAAGCCTATAATTATGTACTACACTGTGTCCACGATAAAGTAGAACACTAGACTTTGTGAAATATCTTGGTCAATTGTAGTATTATAGGTACGAAATTTGGTACACATGAACTTCAGTCTATTCTATCTATACCCTGCAAATGCTATTAATGCAACGGTTACGAGGATATACCCTTATGAAATTGGGTGGTTCAGGAACCAAGTTACCGAACAGTAAAACGCATCGACAGGTGCGTGCGCGGCTGATCATCCTGACTCAGCACCAGTTCTTCGACAGCATTGATATTCGTTTGCGTTCGTAACGCCCGATCTCGTGGTTTCTTGCAACTGATCCGGTTGTGGCAATCTTTTTTAACAGCTTGCTGACACCAGCTAGGGACCAATTTTTCATTTTAAATGCTGTAATGAGTCTCCTTGCGCCATACCCCTTCGTCTCTCTCAACTCCTTGATTAAAATCTTGTCCTCTGCGTTGAAAACCATTTCTTTACAACCAACTACTGTTACTTAAAACAGGTCTCGTAGTGTAACTATTTCCGAAAATGACGCTTATAAACAACAGCCTATGTATCCAGAAAAATGACGTCATTCTATGCGTTTTACTGTTCGGTAACTTGGTTTCTGAACCACCCACTTTCATAAGGGTATATCCTCGTAACCGTTGCATCAATTGTAATAAAATTTGCAGGGTATAGATAGAATAGATTGAAGTTCATGTGCACCAAATTTCGTACCTATAATACTACAATTGACCAAGATATTTTACAAAGTCTAGTGTTCTACTTTATCGTGGACACATGCAGTGTATATTGTGAGTCGCATGTATGTATGTATGTATGTATGTATGTATGTATGTATGTATGTATGTAGTGTACGTATGTATGTATGAATATATGTATGTATACATGTGTGTATGTATGTAGGTATGTATGTATGTATGTATGTGTGCATGTATGTATGTATTGATATATTATACACATTTGTGGTTGAGGGTATTGTTATGTTTTCATGCATTTATGTATGTATGTATTTGTGTTTGTATATATGTATGCATTAATGTAGGTAGGCCTAAGCAATGAGTATGCATGTATATAAGTATGTACGTATGTATGCATATTCTTATGTATTGATCTATTGATTCAGTGGTACATGGTACTGGCACCCAATCGTCAGTACATGTCTTGACCTGTGATGAGTGGCATCAGGTACGCGGAGTGTCGAATCCCCATGGAGAACCCCCGTCTGACCCCCGACGCCCCAGCGCTCCTGATCTCGTAGGTCCCCGGTCCCGGCGCGTCCTTCGCCGTGTTGTATTCCTTCACGGCATAGCGACTCTTGATGGTGCAGGACTTGGTCGACCTGTTAGCGTCGGTCACCCCGTAAGCCGAAGGCCCTGGAACAGCTGCCTTGAAGGTGGGGTAGTAGGTACTGCCGAGGGCTGGGCGGCTGCGGATGGTGGCTGACGGAGGCTTCTTCTCGTTGGCTGCTCCAGACCCGATACCCGTCTTCACCGTGTAGGCGTTCGGAGAGGGAACGTCGTTCGCAGGGTGCTTCAGTCGCTGGCCCATTGAGATCCTTGGCAATGGGTCTTTGACGTTGTGAGAGTCGTAGGCGCCAGGACCAGGCAGAATTTCGGGCGCTGCGCATACATGTAATGTAACGTAAATGTAAATCTTAGAAAATTCTCATCGTCACACAAAACTGGAGACCAGATATAACGGCGCTACATGAAGTCAAGTCTGCAATACCCGAGCAATGTCTGTGTGTTAGTTAGGTAAAGGTGGAGTGAGAACAGATATAGATCTATATGAAATATATATATATATATATATATATTTCATATACTTAGTAACTCCGCCACTGTTCGTAACTCTGACAGTGCCAGTCCCAAGCCTGGATAAAGAAGGTGGGCGACGCTAATGATCTGTGTTATCACATAGTGTCGTTAAACTGAAACTACTATTATACACACAACATAATATATATATATATATATATATGCCACTGAACGTGGTTTTCAGAGGGATAATCCTTCCGTTCAATCTGGGTTTAACTATTGACGCCGATGCACTAATACGAATGACTAATGCTGATATTTTATAATAATTAACGTGAATGAAAATATTTTTATGACTGCCTGTGCATTCTGGAGTATTGCAGGGCAATCAATACAGCTGAAAACAGTAGGGTCCTACTATTGATTTGACGTGGGGAAATGGGAGGTGCTCTTATAAGCGCAATCAATCGAGTTGAAAGCCATTACTAAAGGACGCGATCAACCGAGACAATGGCTTGAAATATGGCACTACATGATATAATTACCGACCCGTGGCGCATACACTGAAGGGCCTCAATATTCACCTTGAAATTTTCACAGTATATTCGTCTTTGGTATCGAATATCACAAATGATATAGGGAAAATAAATAGCAATATCTGATATAACAAATGGTGTCGAATATATTGCAGGTTCTATCGGATGATATAACTAGTGATATCTTATGATACTGTATATGATATCGATTCACATTACGAATTATTTCGGATGATGTCAATATTGATATCTTACGATATCACAAACTATATTGGATGATATCACTAGTGATGATGATATCATTAGTGATATCTTATGATATCACATGATTTCGAATGTCATCACAAATTATGTTGAATACTATCACAAACTAAATCAAATGATATCGCAAAGTTAAGTGCCTTCTACATGTGGTAGTCTAATTTAATCTAATCGAATCTAATATAATCTAATCTAATCTGATATGATCTAATCCAATCTACACTATTGACTTTCACGGCGTCGTTTCCATAGTGTACAATAAGCATGACTCGTTGGTGCCTCAGTTCAAAATCGTTATTCGCTGGAGAGCAGATCGATCGAAATTCGAAAGGTCAGGTTACGGTGAATAAGCCATTTGACACAGATGATTGATGACACGATAAAGCATTAATTGAGTGTAGCATTAATTCAGTGAGCTTCAACGTGCAATTTTTTGTACAACTGGATACTTGGTCTCTTGCACGAGCGTCAGCATTGTACTAAATTTGGGGGTGAAATCTCTCCCCTCTGTACCATTAATGCCAGCATAGTGCAAGGCTCTGGCCTTGGACCTACTGATTTTGTCATAGCTATTTGTACCCTTAAACCTAAATGCAGTGGAAACCGCCTTCCTAAATATGCCGACGATAGCTACTTGCTGATTCCTGCTTCCTGCATTGACAGCACTCTTTCTGAACTTGATCATATCTCTCAATGGGCATCCATTAGCAATCTTAAATTAAACCATGCTAAGACCAGAGAAATGGTCGTTAGACGACCGAGGTCCAAAGCTATTGCCCTCCCTCCTCTCATCCCTGGCATCGAGCCGGTCCAGGAGATGGTTATTTTGGGTGTCACTATCTCTGATCGGATTGGCTTTGGGGCACACATTGACAAAATATGCTGCAAAGCCCGACAATCCATGTTCGCGCTACGTGTTTTGGTCGCCTACGGTCTCCACGGTCAACGTCTCTTTGACGTTGTTAGAGCTACTACCCTCGCACGGCTACTTTATGCCTCCCCTGTTTGGTGGGGATTTGCCACTGTAGGGGAGCGTAAACGACTTAACGGTATTCTGAGAAAATTGACCCATTCAGGCTTACTCCCTGCCGATTTTCCTAGTTTCGACAAACACTGTTCTAGAGCTGATTCTACTCTTTTCCGTTCAATTCTCTCAAACCCTTGTCACGTCCTTCACGACCTCCTCCCTCCCCGCAAGGTCACTCCATACAATACGCGACCCAGACCACATGATCTCACCCTACCTAGAATTGATGCCTTTGCTAAAAGAAGTTTTATTATGAGAATGTTATATGACTTTGCATAAATGTTTGTATTATTTATTTTTCTGTAAGCTACTGTGCGTTTGCTGGTAGTCAAATAAAGAATATTCTTACTTACTTACTTACTTTATTAGCTTAATGACTTTTATACTTTGCCGATACTTGCCAGTTAAACACGTTTTATGTTATGCTGAATTGTGTTATGCTCTATTGTTTTATGTCATGTTGTGTTATATGCTAAGTTATGTGATATGTTATTCTATCTCTGTGAGTTCTACTGCGGGTTCAAATAAAAGAATTGATTATTTGATTGATTGATGATTGATAGATAGATTGATAGATTGATTGATTGATTGATTGATTGATTGATTGATTGATTGATTGATTGATTGTTATGTAATGCTATGTTTAATCATGTTGTGTTGTGTTATGAAACTTCGTCGGTGTGGTGTGCGATAGGCTTACCTTTGTGTTTAGGCCTGCCAGACAAGGAATAGCTTGGCGGTTGTTGTATGCCTTGAGAAGTGAGATTGGCGTCATAGTTGTACGACGGTCCTGGACTATCATTTGTCTTCCCTTATGCACAAAATCATAATAATGTAATATATGCTTATTATTCTTTTTAAACTGTATATATACAATTTTATATATATATAATATATATATATATCAGAATCATCATATGTAATATATGCCTATATATATATATATATATATCAGAATCATCATATGTAATAATTGTATGCCTATAATATATATATATATATATATATATATATATATATATATATATATATATATGCCTATAAGCCTTATATTGTATTGTATTGTATTTGATCATTTATAAAGCGCTTCTCACAGCATAAGCCCTTCCGAAGCGCTCCCAGTGAGAGGCACTCGAGAGAGAAAAGGAAGGTTTTAAGGTGAGAGAAAGAGGTAGAGATGCCATCAGAGAGGATGGTAGAGCGCAAAGAAGGAGAAAGTCCATTCCATAGAGAGACCTGTACAGGCAAAGGGCCTGGATTGAGCCATTGTAGTCATAACACGGGAACGCAAAGGTCAAGCCGGTCAGAGGATCTGAGAGGACTCAATGACGTGGCAGAGATGGGACGGAGAATTTGGTGACAAAGATATTTTTGAACAAGACCCAGTTGAGATTTGAGCACGAGAATGAGAACTTTGAATTGGATGCGCGCAGAGAGAGGTAGCCAGTGAAGTTGATCAGCCATAAATGTAGAGATGTGAGAGACTCGAGGAAGGCGAGCTATAAGTCTGGCAGCAGCATTCAGTTCGGACTGAAGAGGAGATAGACGAACCTTGGGTAAGCCAACAAGGAGAGAATTGCAACAGTCAATTCGAGAATAAACAAAAGCGTGGACAGTTGAGGTGAAAGTAGAGGAGGAAACAGATCTGCGAATAGCCCTGAGGCGCCTAATTTGGAAGTAAGAAGAACGGGTAGGCTTAGATATCTGTTCAGTGAAAGTGAGAGAGCTATCTATAGGGTGACACCTAAGTCACGGACAGTAGATGAGAATGTGAAATGAGGAACTTTTCAGAGAGTAAGGCATTGTCGAGTTTCAGGAGTTGCTGGGGAGTGCAAAACCAAATAAGTTGGGTTTTGGAGGAATATACATTTATGCCGATTCTTAGATCATTTAGATGCATATACTGCCGTGCTTTGGCAAAAGGAAGCAAGTCCAGTTTAAGGTTAAAATGACATATCGGTATCATTTTGGTTCAAGAAGCAAGTCCAACACAATCGACTATATAAATAGTTATTATTGCATGTGGTTCTGGCGGAAAAGCAGAAGCAGAAAGAAGCATGTCCAAGTAGTACTGGAAAATTCCAAGGCAAAAAGAAGCAAGTCATGGACTTGCTTCTTTTTGCCTTGGAATTGTACGCGTAAATTCAGACCGATTTTCAGGCCTGAGTTGTTTTTCGCATTTTCTCAGAAACTAAAATCTGTGACTTGCTTCCTTTTGCCAAAGCAGGGCAGTATATGTATATAAGAAAAGGCATGTACATGTATGCCCCTGTATATTATGACTATGCGGAGTCTCCAGCTAGACTATTCTTTCGTGTTAATGACGCTCTGAAATCTACAGACTATAGATTATATTACATTAAAGTAAGATTAAACTAGATTTAATTTAGATTAGATTGGTTTAGATTGTACTAAGCCAATTTAACAATTTAACCTACATTAAACCTGTTATATTAATAATAGTCTAATCTACAGGTTGAACATAGGGTACTCTGTTTTGTGAGAATGAAGATAAGGAAGCCCTAGAATTTCGTAGACTATGCCTATTTACTGCATTGCTGTCTGGCTTTACAGTCCACAGTGGTTGTCACTTATTACTAGACAGTTTATGTCAATGGCAAGCGTAGGCTTTGCTCGATTAGGACAGGTAAGACCAATTTGCATAAGGTGAATCATACATACATTTGTATGGAATTCCGATGCTGTAGGCAGGTGCTTTCTGCTTAGTGATGCAATGATCGCTGGTACCCAGCATTCTCTTCATTTGATAGGCAGGCCCAGGCCCTGCAAGACACAATCATCATCATCATCATCGTCACCATCATCATCATTATCAGCAGCAGCAGTATAATCATCCCTATATCATCAACGTCATCACCATCGTCGTCGTCGTCGTCGTCGTCGTCGTCGTCGTCGTCGTCATCATCATCATCATCATCATCATCATCATCATCATCATCACCAACCTCTTTATTATCACCATCATTATCAGCTGCAGCAGTATCATATTCATCATCATCATCGTCATCGTCTTCTTCGTCATCATCATCATTATCATTTTGATATGCATATATGTGTATACATATAATAAGTATACACATAATTATCAGCATATAAGATAGTTTCAGCGCATCAGTGAGTAGCCTACACATCGTATATTAGTATACATTCACGTATGCACAGTTGAGCCTATAATGATTATTCAATATTTTTATGAGTAATGTTTCATTGGCAGAGCATGACGATCATTCAGAGCTCTCAGGTGAAACTGAGTTGAGCGGTTTCTTTGAAATCATGATACAATTGACGAACGACGCAAATGTTGACCGTCGGCGTATCATCTAAAAATGCGCCTCATAAGTTCTTCCTCTTCTATTGAGCGTCGATATGTTTGTTAAACGTTGCGTCAGTCATGACTGGCAAATGTTTTTCTCTTATCGGTCTTACGGAGGCGCAATATAAATATGTGATCAGAATTATAGGCCCCTAATTAAAGTTCATCAGAAATAATTGTAAGCTATCGCAACTAAGATAACTGCTTTCCTTTGAGCTGAGTATAGCTTGCCTAGGACCAAGGTTGACTCAGACTTCAACTCCCTAGGTGGCGATTGTACAAAGGAGCAGTTGGACAGATGGGCGCCTTGTAGGCTGTCATACAGTTAGATTAGATTTCTGTTAAACTTGTTATCATCTGTTGCTGCTATATCATGTAATCTTATTGCGTACTTGTCAGTTTGAAATAATAAACGAATATCATAAAAATTAATCAGTACAATACACAACACTGCATTACAATACAGTGAAGTACAAAAACAAAATAATACAATGCTGTGCAATACAATACGACAGCGCAATGAATAACAGAAGAGCACAGTACAGTAAGGTACAATGCAATACATAACAATACCTCTGCCCGGTAGAGTAAAGTGCGCCATTGATATCTATACAGTTCTATACTTATAGGCATGTGTGTGTGCGTGTATGCGTGCGTGTGCGTGTGCGTGTGTGTCTGTGAGTGCGTGTGTGTGTGTCAGTGTGTGAATAATTTTTTATGGGTCCTATCTTGGCTTCATGCATGTGGGTAATGCTTGCAGAAGATTATACACTGGCATTGCTGCCACAGGAAAAGATAAGAATAAGAGCAAAGATAGGTCGACTTATATATAGGCTGACGAAGAAGAATATTGTCGATTCAATTTTCAACAAACGTGCTTCTCATTCCAATCTATAGCTGAAACCATGGAATTAGCCGAATTATAACCAGACGTTGGTTCGCCATCGTTCGATACCTTGCCCAACCGATGATGCACTAAAACCAAGCCATAATAATTATAGAAGTGTTGGTCTACACTCTACAGTCTACACAGAGAGTTAGTGCAACACGGTTAGCTGGACTAAGACACTCATGGACGCCAGATACAACCTACATGGGACAAATTAATATTCCTCAAAGTATAAAGTTAATTGTGGCACTTCGGTTAAAAAGCAGTTATCGATTAACCATAAAAACAAGCATAGGCCTACATTATTGAATGGCTTATCTTTTCATGTAGAACGTAGGCCCTACATCACAGTGTGATTTTCCTTACAGGTTTTATTTTAGTTATAGTTATTTGCTGCCAATCTTCACAATTTAGTTATAGTTAATGATTTTTTATTTTAGTTATAGTTATAGTTATAGTTAGTATTTTTTTTAGTTATAGTTATAGTTATAGTTAATGGATTTTTATTTTAGTTAATTTTAGTTACTACTTAGTTACAATAATTAAGTCTATAAGAAAAATTGTGCGTATTAATACGCTGTTTCACAATTTACTCAGAGCTATGAAAACCTTTGAAGCATGGATACATTCAGCTTCATCAATACACGAGTTTCCAAAGTAACTGACAAATTTCACAATAAAAATTTCGCATTTTTCGTTCTCATTTATGTCGTATCGTCCATATTGCACTTCCTATTTTTATTTTTTGTATTAACGAAAATAAAGATGAATTTTCGTTAGTGTTATTTTCGTTATAGTTATAGTTATAGTTAATGATATTTTTTAGTTATAGTTATAGTTATCGTTAACGAAATCATTTTATTTTCGTTAACGAACATTTTCGTTATCGTTATCGTTAACGAAAATCACACTACATCAAGGTCTTTTCTCTGTGCTGCTGCCTATTCAACACAGGTATTGTTTCCTATGTAGGACGTTGGCAGTTTGACATTGTTTGATTCGGAGGTGATATATTGGCGGTTCAGTCATTTTAAATGCAGAGCCTTTTGGAACAAAGGACTCTGCGTGGGTCATTTCTGTTCGTCATTTTTAGTGATTTGTACGTCATATTGTTCATCGGGAACATTTGTCAAGAACATCGCAGACATTGATTTCAGTTTGTCCTTCCCCTTGGTCTCCCTTGGAGACCGCGCACATTTCTGAATTTCATAAAGACGAACTATTAATAACCCGGTACATGCATACATATCGGTCGGTAATGCATGCAAGACCCCAATGCGTTCTGCGAGGTTGAATTGTTAGGCAAATGTTTTAATCGATTCGTAGCATGTTCCACTATACTTGGTGACGTGTTGTCTCAATCCATAAAACATCGTTGAACCATTCATGGCTCTTGTCGAGAAAGACTTTTCACGCGACTGCGATGAAGGCCGCGGTTTTGTCTCTGAGTTAGCCATAACAATAGTCGATGCCATGCTTTGTTCTACATGTACACAGTCCGATTTTATTACCTCTGCAAAGGCACAGAGCTGTGGCTCGAGCGTTGTTCCAGTTTTATTTATCATGGCATAATTTCTACATGCATGAGCATGTCGATGGATTTATAACAAAAGAAAAACCTGCCCGGGAGGTCTAAATCTCGGCCAGTCTATATAGCGCATGCAGTAATCAATGTCGATGTAACAGAGAACGCGAAAGAAAGCGTAATCGTAATCTCCAAACTTCTAAAGCGCCACTCGAAAGCCAAGCGCAGGGCACGAGCTTATTCACGAGCGCTGTTGCAATCTGTAAAAGATAGATTCCAATAGCAGTGCGATACTGAATTTCATCATACGTACATGCATGTATGTATGTTTTGTCGTGCATGTATGTATGTACGTATGTACGTATGTATGCATGTATGTAAGTTTGTAGGTTAATTTGTTCATGTATGTATGCATGTAATATAGAGTCTATTTGTATGTATGCAATTATTTATGTATGTACGTATTACGTGAGTATGTATGTATGTATGTATGTATGTATGTATGTATGTATGTATGTATGTATGTATGTATGTATGTATGTATGTATCTATAGCATGATCTGCTGTTGACTTTCCAGCTTACACTGGTAGGAAACAACACTGCTTGGTGACAGAGGAATACATGCATAAACGACTTGTTCGGGTTAGTTACACGAAATCGAACCCACAACCTCATGTTCATCGACCAAACGTGTTACCGATAGACCACTGTGTCGCAGGCGATGTCCCAATTGTCCCATGCATAGAAGGCATACATAAATGTTATTCAGTCATTCATTCATATCGAACATTTATACAGCGCCGCTTAAAAAACTGCGCAGAGGCGCTCTGTATATAGACATACCTATAATCAATGTGTTGAGCTCGTGTGGATACTAGACAAGGTCCTGCATCTTCAGACTTTGTTTGTCTCATTTCCTTATATATACAGCGTCTGAAGTGTTACTTCGAAAGTCGTTGCGGTTTATGACTCATATCTGCGAGATCGATTAAACCCTTAACGGAAACACAGAGGAGGAGGATTGGGCAGGAAGAGCGAGACAGAGGCATGGGTAGACAAACAGAGACAGGGACATATCGACAGAATGAAGAGCTACTCGAGCTGGAAAGAGTAAGGATCAATTGTTCAACTACGACAACCACGAGTTATGCGATACGTCGTTCGGTTAAGACTGCGCACATAATGCCCACAAGACTTTGTAAGAAGCACTATAATAGTAGGCTACTTTAAAATGTTCCGAGTCGATAGCCATCGCAGCCATACACTAGTAACTGAGACCGATATTGTTTGGTTTTCCTTAATTGACCTCTGATGAATCAGGCAAATTGTTCACGATGTATTAGTTATCCATGGAAACGTCTCTCAAACACGGGTACGTGTAGTAGGCCTATTGTTTATTGTTTATCATGCCCACCTCCTTTCATGAGTCTATGACGTTTTTACGGTAATGTTGACCTAGCAGACGCTTTTAAAGTCAATTCATGGTTGTCAATTCAGGGTAGCCAATTCAGGATAGTCATTTCAGGATAGTCTATCCAGGGTAGCCAATTCAGGGCAGGGCAGTGGATTCAGGTTGTCAGGTCATGGTAATTAGAGGCCTTTAGGAAGGTGTTTATTTATTACTTTTCCTCTCACTGGACTCACGTTACTCGTTGGAAACAATCTCCAAAGTCATGCTTTAACTCTTAAAAGTTGCATAAAAGACGCTATAATTATACGTGAATTCATTGTAAACATACTTTCTACCTTTATCCTGTAGGTAGTGAAAATGAATGCGATTTGACTTCATCTTATAATTTCTCATGCAAGTAGGTTCTGCACTTGTAAACCCACTCGGGATATAATTGAATGGTAAACGCAGTTATATGGACCAATACAACATCACTGTTTAGTACGTAGGAACACAGGCGTTCATATTTAGAATACAAGAATCTCACAGACAAGAATATAGGAAACCTGCATGGAATGCAGGAATGCGATATCCAGTCTGTAGACCTAATAGCCTATCCGTATCTCACGTAGTGTAACGTGCAACGATTTCCCATCCTCTCCTATCGATTTTGTTTTGACTAAGCGCCTGTGAATAAGCTGGTTCCCACAACTTCGCTTTTTTTGGGCGCTGTAGAAATCTAGAGATTACGATTACGATTACTAACGGGTGAATTTTTATCTGCGCTTACATAATTTCGTAAAATCGATTTTCCCGACCCTTGTATTATAATGTTGAATTGAATAGACTTTTTTACTTCTCACCATGAGAGAGTTGATACAGATAGGCCAACCACAACGAAAAAGATTCAGACAGACTCTCTAGTCTCTCGTCTCTAGGTCTAGCCTACACTTCCATTGTTAGTGTGTGGAATTAATAAAATCATGGGAATTCGCATAGCAATGATGACGTGTCGTAAAGGGATTATGTTTTATATATAATTATGGTGTATTTGTACTTTCAGGTCTGACAACTATTATCACAATCGCATTTGCAAGTACAGATACTATGGGCGTATTTAAGGTTGGTTTTACGGGTTCAACCCCCACCCCCGAAATAAATGCATTACTGCTATTAAAAACTAAAATTGTAGAAAAATACTACAATTTCCAATTGAAACCCCCGAAAATTTAAAATCCCTCCGAATCTTTTCCTGGCTACGCTCCTGATAGGTATAAGCTGGGGGCCCGATAGCGCATTGGATAACACACTGGCATAGAGAGCGAGAGGTACCGAGTTCGAGCCCCGCACGGGCAGACATTTTTTTAGGCTGCTATTAGCGCCGTGTATTGCAGGCTGTCTATTCTGTTAGTAGTTAAGATTTATGTCTTCTGTCGTTTGTGTTCTTGTGAATTGTTTCAATTGCATAACATGTAAATGTACAGCGCAGTGCGTTTGTCAGGCGCTTCAATAAAGAAAAGATTATTATTATATTATTATAATAAATACGTTGATTTTTAATGATAGTACCTTTGTACATGCAGTAGAGTTTGTACTGCGGTCTGTTCACGGCCGACATCGTATTGTCTCCGTTGTACGACATTTTTACTGAAATCTGATGTTCTTCAGTTCGCTAAGGCAGATCAACCGACAGATATATTCAGACGATTTTGAATCCTACGCCGTAGCTGTATGCGAACGGAATGAATAGTTCCATGCGGCACCGGCGTTTCACGACAACGGTCTCGGTCGAATGCACCTGCTCGGCTCAAGTGATGCGATGAATGTCCCGCTTCTGGCTGCGGCTGCTGGTGGTTGCATGCGACGGTCCCACTGACCATGTGACGGTGTCCATGGAACCACCTGATTCTGCTGCTGCGGCTGACGACTAGATCGATGATGTCGGTCCGCATCCAAGGTAACAGCCGGTTACCCTTAGCGCCGGTGAATGGATACCTCCGGTCGATGATGGGCAGCTTTCCCGGTACCGAACAATACCCTCAGAGCGCCCGTCCCGGTTGAAAGACTCCGCAACCCGATGCCAGTCTCGCGCAAAACATTCGGCTGGCAGAACAGTGGAACTGCCAATAATAACGAACCATTCCATAAGGCGGAAGAAACCGCGATAATGATGTGATATCGCCGAGCAAACATCTCTGCAGTATAGGAGCGCGATAAAGCCTATAGGGCCTATGCTTGGCGTTCTCGCAGAGAACGACTCATCGGATATGAGTACAGCATGTACATACCTGTTCAAAGGTGGCAATAGCTTTGGCAACATGAGTGGTCCAGAACTTGGCGCTAAATAAATCAATTTGCCTGCTATCGTCATCGTCGGCGTTTATTATCGCGGCTACTTGACCAGCCAGCCACGCGAATTATTGCCACTGTTCATTAGTCCGTCATTTTTTATATTTATATGACGCCTTTTATGAATTTAGTAGGGCTGGTACAGATTGTAAAAAATAATCGATTAATCTCTTAAATTTAACTTCGATTAATCGATTAAATTCGATTAATTTGGTATATCTGTTATGTAAAACGTTAAGAAAACTGTTTAAAATTGTAGTCAATGAGTCACTTTACGACTTTCTTTCTACAAAAAGCTTCAATCATTCCACGTGCTGAAGATGATCCTTCAGCGATGTTTTTGAACCATGGTATAAGCGAACTGTTTAATTGCAATGAAGACAGTTAATATTGTCGCCATCTTCGACTTTTCCATCGGCATTTACCTTAAACGCAAATTGATCGATTAATTTTACACGACAATTATAGCGAACCGATCTTCTGGATATTTTAGTTTAGTCTTGGTGCACTATCCGTTGATGCCTTGGCGCTTATTGAAGTGACTAATAGTAATAGTACCGTAGCCTACTGCATTGATAGACGGACCAAAAATAATAATCACTTTTTGTCGACACATTTGATATGCCTAGAGTAGGCCGTATACCTTCAATTTATTCGACATTTCCAATTAAAATAGAAGCGCTTCCTGCCGTTTAATACAGTTTTTCGTCAGTTGCCTAACCTACCATTGAGCGGAAAGTAGATAGATAAAACATCGGCCTCCATGGCTTTAGCTTTGTTTTGGTTGGTCCTTCACTTTGAGTCACTTCTATAACTGCCATTCGTGATCAGACAACTTCTAGGAGATGGAAGCGCTCTATAGCTCGCTTTCTTACGTTAGCCACCTTTAGTTCTTTAACCCTTAACCTTTAGTTCTGCCGTGCTCTCAAAACAGGAAACACTTCGGAGAGCTTGTTCTGTGAGATGCATTTCGGCATCAGAGTCTGTTGAGATCGCTGGGAAAACAATTTATGCAGTTCTTCACGGTTACTCGTAATTTTTTGACTGGTGGCGTTGAATGATTGCTTTAATAGACGACTGATCGATAATGTTTGGATTGGTTCACTGTTTGATTGGTTGATTTGCTGGCTGGCTGGCTGGTTGACTAAATGACTGACTGACTGCTTTGACTGACAAACTGACTGCTTTGAGTCCTTTCACTGACTGACTGACTGACTGACTGACTGACTGACTGAGGGACTGATTGTGACTGACTGATAGACTGAGTGACTGGCTTACTGACTGAGGGAAAATGGCTGAAACTATGACTGAAATTCAAACTGACTGACTGCTATGAGTGACGAAGTGATCTGACTGATTGGCTGACTGCTCTGGCTGACTAAGAGACTGACTGACTAACTGACTGATTTGCTGAGCGACTGGCTACTTAACTGACTGACTGCTCTGAATGACTGACTGAGTCACTGACTAATTGCCTGACTGACTGACTGATTAACTGACTATTATGACTAACCGGTTGGCTGGTTGACCAACCGATCGAAAAGCATTCATTCAGTTATTATATATATATAATACAGGCCTAACTCAATCCACCAAATAGGCTACATATGAATCAACGGCAGAGATGCCTAGATCCGTCTGATGTAGGCCTACACGGTACCTAATTCAATCCTAAACACCTAGTCCCACCTGGCAGGCGTTTCCTAACTGCGCCTGAAATACCTAGATCCATCTGACTTACCTGAGTTGTTCGGTAGAAAAGACTTCCTTTACGGGACTCAGTATTAGGTGCGCAAATGCAATATATTTCAGGTCGAGTGTTTGCTTTGTGGATTTTTATTTCTGACCTGTGCTGCTGATAAAACTATAGGCCTACATGGTGCAACTGCTTCCGCGTCGTATGCTTGAGTATTAATCCTCATTAACGCTTTTACGACGAGCTGCATTGGTTTCCCAGACCCTTTCAGTACACTCGTCGTTAAAGGTTAAAACTGCACACATACCGTTAGCCTATATATCGCAGGGCCTCTGACTAAGGGCATATCCATGCCATCTTCAGCTTTCGACTGGAATCCGTTGGTTGGTTCCACGTGTGTGCGTTGGCCCGCCAGTGGTGACTCTTTCGGCTAACTGTGCATTATTTCGCTGACTGATGTAATATATTCATTCGTAATGACTAGGGCTTGTACTGATTAAAGTAATTTTAATCGATTAATCTACTAATCGAGATTAATCGATTAAATTCGATTAATTTGGTCCACGTTACACAAAGCGTGAAAAACTGTTTAGACTGTATACACTGCAAAATCCTTCAATCATTCGACATGCTAAAGTTCAAATTGTCAAACTGAGAAATGTATTGAGTAGTAACTACCTTCTATCTACAAAAATCTTCAATAATTTCGCCATCTTCGACTTTTCCCTCAGCATTTACCTTAAATGCAAAATGATCGCTTAATTTTCCACTCATATGTTTAATATGAATGATGTTTGCCATGTTGTTCATTCCGGAAATAGGTCGGTTGACGTCATAAAATAAGTAAAATATTAATCGAAAATTAATCGAACAAGCCTTAATTAATCGATTAAAATTTTTAACCATTAATCGATTAATTAATCGTTAAAATCCGCAGCCCTAGTAATGACACTTAACATCATAATAGGCTAGAGCAGAGAGCGCCGCTAAGTAGATATCTTGAAGAGGCGCTACATAAATTCTCAGAATGAATGAACGAATATCACGTTCAACGACATTTCACATTGATCATCTCTGTTAGAGGCGTTTAATTAATAAATTAACAACTACAGGGAAATGTAAAGCATATAGGCCTAAATAACCTAGAAAAAAAAGACTGCACGATTGAATGTCGGATTTTCGGGATTAAGAATGTATTAAGATACTTAATTTAGCGCGTTTTAAGTACCTCACAAAAGCGCTGCACACGTAGCTATCTGTCTGGGGCGCGGTGGTGTAGGGGTATGTTCGGTGCCTTGCAGCCGAAGGGTTGCGGGTTCGAATCCACCTCAAGCCACCGCGTAGGGACCCTGGGCAAGTCCTTCACTCGCAATTGCTCATGCGCTTCGACGTGAAACTCCGATTCAGTGTCCGCGCTGTAGTCGGGAGCGCCTCTGAGTAGAAATCTTGAAGAGGCGCTATAACAAGTGCTCATACATACATACATACATACATACATAGGCCTAAATAACCTAGAAAAAAGACTGCATGATTGAATGTCGGATTTTCGAGATTAAGAATGTATCAAGATACTCAATAAAGCGCCTTTTAAGAGCTGAACATATTATATAAAAGTTCTCTGTCTGATTTAAACAGACGCGTTTTAAGACAGTTTGAGAGTGTTTGCTACACATGTCCGAGTGCAGCAGAGCGTAAATGCAAAGGAAGACTGTTCCATGAAGATGGTTTAATACATGAGAACTTAAGGCTCGGCGAGCTCGAGTTGAAGTTCATGGGCAAGGTACCTGCATAATGTGCATATAACGGCTAGCAGTGCGCAACGGTTGTTGTCTTGTAACTGGTTCGCAACACTCCGATGTATGCCGGGCGGAATAAATAATAATAATTATTGAAGCACGTGCCAGCAAGATGATCTTTAAAAAAATCCGCTCGGTAACAGGAAGCCAGCGCAGCGCCTCTCGCATATATTGCGATATAATGCGAGAATACAGGTTTATGAGTGTATAGTAATACAGTTTAATATGATCTTATACAAACAATAAGACAGGCATGGCATGTACAAAAAGAGTGTAAGAAGGAGTACTCGATGTATAAAAGAGGCAATAGTCAGATAAAGGCAAACACACACACTGACAAACACACAGACAAACACACAGAGAAAGACATAAAGAGAAAGAAAAAGTCAGAACCAGATATATATATATATATATATATATAGAGAGAGAGAGAGAGAGAGAGAGAGAGAGAGACAGACACAGACACAGACACAGACACAGACAGACAGAGACAGACACAGACAGACAGACAGACAGACAGATAGACAGACAGAAGACAGACAGAGACAGAGAGACAGACAAAGAGAGAGACACAGAGAGAGACAGAGACAGAGACTGAGAGACTGAGAGAGAGAGAGAGAGAGAGAGAGAGAGAGAGGCAGATGGAAAGACAGACAGATATACAGACAAAGACAGAGGTCTAAACTTGATTCCAAAAGCTGACTCTACAATCACTTCGTTAAGGCAGCCATTCGGTTTACCAGGGTTGCATTGCAAAGTTGATGAGCTAATGACTGAAACATAATCCTGTCAAGGGAAACAGAAGCAGGAAAAATCTTTGTTGTGATTGTAATTGCGATTGTAATTGAATATTTATATAGCGCCACTCAAAGAGCAAACTAGTCTGCGTTAGTCCAGATGATGTTGAAACCTTTTTCAGTTGTTATTTGCTTCAGAATTCAATTTGTCATATCTGTGCCTCAGACACCGGAAGCAACAATGCAGTAATTATAAAATAACAGAATTTCACCTGACCATACTTAATGTTACTTTATCTGACCTTACTTTATGGTAGACCTACTTTATCTAACCCTATACTTTACTTTGCCCATCCCTTATGTTATTTTACCTCAGACGACTCTTAGGCTATTGCGGTCCGTATTAAATAGCGTGGAACACATTCAAAGGGGCAGCAGTATGGTTAAGGATTTCACACGATCAATTCATTGCAAAATGAGCAGGGTCGTGGCTATTTACGGTTGCCATAGAAACAAGTGTACATTTACAGTTTACATTATACTAGGCCTGTAGTTTCTTCACTGCAATCGTAACATGTTGTTTGTTATGCTCGATAACACACAGGCCGACATGTATATTATTACGCATCATAGTGTTAGGTCGGAGCGCCTCTGACGAGTCTTCTCAAGTGGCGCTATATATATTTGCAATTACCATTACCATAGCACCACTTCACGTCATCACGATGCATCATGTATCGATTTCGTAATCGTAACCTCCAAACTTCCAAAGCGCCACTCGAAAGTCAAGCGCAGGGCACCAGCTTATTCACGAGCACTGGGAAATGAGTCCGAGAGTGTTAAGAAATCGTAACCTCCAAACTTCCAAAGCGCCACTCGAAAGTCAAGCGCAGGGCACCAGCTTATTCACGAGCACTGGGAAATGAGTCCGAGAGTGTTAAGAAATGGCTGATTCAGCTAATTTTAAGGTTTAAACAGAAACCTGCGCTTACAAGAGCTAATTTTATTAAATTTACTTTATCAACGCAATCAATTCTATAATACAGAATGCCAATGAAAAATACTCTCTTTTTCCGAACAAAAGGTAAATCGACCGCTCGTTACGTGTGAATCAAAACTCCCGCAGATGTAGTCCTAGGAAACGCCGCTAAACCCTCAAGTCTAAACCAATCACTATGCTACCGACTGATATATATAACCATAACCATAACCAAAATTTTTATTGAACCCTTCTTTGACAAACACTTACAAGTAAGTATTGAAACAAAGCCTTAGGGAACAACGGGAAGAAAGAAACACCCAAGGGTCCTAAGTCCCGCTAAATGGGGTCACTCTTTATTACAGTGCTAGTAGAGCGGTTGGCAGGACACAATTTCAAAAGGCATTCTTAACGACTTAACTAGTTAACTAGACAAACAGTGCTCACACGTTAATCAGACGACTGATTTATTAAATAGTTTCGCAATTTGTGTTTGAAGAGGTAGATATTAGGTGAACTACGTATCTCAATAGGTACCGACTTCGGTCACCAAAATAAATATTTGATTATTGTTCAAATCGCGTTTTCCGAATTTCGATTTGATGAATAGGTTACATCAGCACCAGGACGTACATAGGCAACGCTTGCTTTAAAGGTAGGAGTCACAGTGCAAATAATGTGCAATAGACTACCAATCTAGCTATTCAGTCGATGTCAGATCACCAGTTCTTTATTTACACCTGCCTCAGTGGCGTCTGTTACGTTACACGACGTCACGCAGTCGTTTACATTGAAAATGGCGTCGCATTGAAAATACATTGGTTGCAACGTATAAAGCCAGCGGTTTAACTGCAGATGAAGCCAGGAAACTTGATGACATGGGTGTAAAATTAAGCTCTAATCTTAAAACCGAACTGACCCGTTTACATAATGTATCGCTTTAATTAGGCCGCCGTCGTCCAATGAGAGCTCTAATCTTAAAACCGCATTGACCCGTTTACATAATACATCGCTTTAATTAGGCCACCGTCATCCGGCGAGAGCGCTAATCTTAAAACCGAACTGACCGATTTACATAATGTGTCGCGTTAATCAGGCCGCTGTCATCCAATGAGAGCGTTCAGCTGTTTTTGCCGCCGTACGACCAGGTCATCGTTGAAGCTACGGGGAAGTCTGATTCGGAAGTCCTCCGCTCCCTCAATCCTCCTCTTCCTGAGCTCCAGCAGACTGGCCAGGTCCATTTCGGCGCCCAGTCTCATCGGACCGCCAACACAATCGCCCGGTCGCTCGTCGCACAACCGCATCGCAGCTGCCATGAGCCATCCGAGCGAAGCCGGGTTCCGCTTGACTAGTCCCACTGGGACGCCGTCCACGGTCCCTGCAGAGTCAGCAGCATCAGCCAAGGGATCCGCAGATGCTCCTCCTCCTCCTCCTTGGTCGAATCTTCCTTCTGGTCCTCTGGGGATGTCGTCACCTAAAAAGAAAGCGAAACTAGACTGCTTGGTTATGCGTATCCTACGCAATTTTCAGGTCCGCAGTGCCTCTGAGAATTCATAGTATGTATGTATGATCCAAGTCAAGATACGCGAGGCCATATGCACACAATGCATGCATGTATGGATGTATGTATGCATGTATGCATATATGTATGTATGTATGGATTGTATGCATGTATGTATGTATGTATGTATGTATGTATGTATGTATGTATGTATGTATGTATGTATGTATGTATGTATGTATGTATGTATGTATGTATGTATGTATGTATGTATGTATGTGTATGTACGTATGTACGTATAGACGAATGAGGCGTCCGCTTTCTATTGTGACGGTGGTGTCCGGTCACCACCACTTTTAAAAGTGGTGGTGATAGTCACCACCACTTTTTGGTCCTGCAATTAATATAGTTTGTAACATGAAAGCATTTGGCTATCTACCGTCTAGATGGTCTAGGCTATTCGTGCATACTTAACAGCGCAATTTTGGCAATGCTGATAGAGGCCTCCACACTGTGTAACTCTACCGTACTTATAATTATATGTTTGGTTTCATAATTTGGTGATGTCATCCATTTTATATCTAAGCTTTTAAAAGGGCAAATTATAAAATTCACATGGAAAATGAGTCGATTCATTGTAGGCCCTGAAGAGAGGGCGAAAAGTTGCAATTGTGCATGCATTGTATCATCTTTCGGTGGTCGACTGTAAGTTCTAACTGCAGTCTATGGTAATTTAGCGGGTTGGCCTAAATAGAGGTCAGATTGATAAAACTAATTCTTTGTTGAAATAGAAGTTGAATTGGTGGAAATAATTGTTTCCGTAAACAAACAGAAGCTGGATTGATAAAACTAAGCCTTTGCTTCAATAGAAGCTGGATCGATGAAGTTTTTTGCTTCAATAGAAGTGGGATTGACGAAAATAGTCTAAAGAAAAGTTGGATTGATGAAACAATTCTTAGTTAAATAAGTCTTAGAAGATGGACTGATGACAATAATTCTTGCTTAAACAGAAGTTCGATTGATGAGTTTTTTTCTTGTAAGTGGAAGCTGGATTGATGACAATTATCAAGGACATTGGTAGACTGCTTACTTATCAGCGTCAAGTTCGGCATTGAAGATATTAAAAATAATTTAGCAACCTAAACTACGGGATAACCATTTAGCTTTGATAACGACTATTGGTACCATAACGTCGATCATTGGTAGTAGGCCTACATTAGAGGGCTAACGATATTCATTTAAAAGCCGTAGTAGCAGCCGGACAATGGGTATAGCGTGTCTCTGAGGCTTCGACGCTGCGGTAAGCAGTTGGTTTTTCAATAAAGGATATACTTACTTACTTCCTTTGCAACTGGACTTGGAGCACCATCGAACACTCTCTGGACAACCCTCTGACTTAACGCAGCACTTGTGAATGAGCCGGCGCCCTGCTCTTAGCTAGCTTTCCTGTAGTACAGGAGGAGGGGATTGGTCACCACCACTTTCTGGGGCAAAGTTACGCCCTTTTATATACGTATACATGTACGTATGTGAATGAATAACGGATGAACGAATGAAAGAATGTAATATGAATGAATATATGTATTTATGAACGTATGTTTGTATGTATGTATGTAATGTATGAATAGATGTATGTATGTATGCATGTGAATGTATGAATGCGAATGTTTGAACGAATGAATGTGAACGGATGTATGTCTGTATGTGTTTATCAGGGAATGCACCCGAGACAAACAGTGTACTGGATTTTTAGATGGAACTGATCCTTCTCCGCTGGTCCAAGCTATTTCTGACTGCAGATACATTTCGCCATACACACGGTCCATCCCTCCCTATCTCCCTCGCTCCCTCTCTCCGTCCCTCCCTCCCTCCCTCCTCTCTTCGAAAAGCAGACTCGAAACTGTGTATGGTGTGAACAGAAAGGCATGCTGTTAAAATTAGTCTCGAAGTAAATAGGAAACCTATCTATAGTAGGCGTATTTTCTGAGACATATTTTGCCTCGTAATAAAGATCACCGAACATATGTATGTATGTATTTATGAATGTATGTATGTATGTATGCATATATGAATGTATGTATGGTAATGTTTGAATAGAATGAATGTATGTATGTATGTCATGTATGTATGAACGGATGTAATGTGAATATGATGAATGAATGTACGAATGTATGAACGTATGTAATGTAATGTATGAATGATGAATATGTATGTATGTAACGAATGTATGTATGTATGTATGAATGTATGTATGTATGTATGAATGTATGTATGTATGTATGTATGTATGTATGTATGTATGAATGTATGTATGTATGTATGTATGAATGAACGGATGTATGTATGTATGTATGTATGTATGTATGTATGTATGGCGAATGTATGTATGTATATGAACCATTTACATAGTGCCTTACGCGAATCTCATGAAGGCGTGACATGTAGGCATTTGTAATTACTTATTTTGTAATTGTAATTACGACAATTTCTACAGCATCGTCAGTAACAAGCAACTTCTATAACGCTTTATGAATAGAGTCTATTCAATAAATATAATATATGGGTCTTGTGTATTATTACCGGAAAGTAAAGGCAAGAGTGCATTCGAGACATTAATGCTTGTGAACGATGGGTAACTGAAAGAATAGATCTGAGCGAACAAACGATCGAATCTCTGAATGAATGAATCTCTCTCTCTCGGATGGGTAACTCTCTCTCTCTCTCTCTCTCTCTCTCTCTCTCTCTCTCTCGAATGAATCTGTCTGTCTCTCGGATGGGTCTCTCTCTCTCTCTCTCTCTCTCTCTCTCTCTCTCTCTCTCTCTCTCTCCAACCATCCTCGATACGAAGGGTTGGTCGCATTGTAGACGATTCTTCTCCATGAATGAACTCCTGTCCTGAAAGTTTCTCGCAACAACCTTTCCGTTGATAATCCCAACCATTCGAACCCCACATTGTCCATCCACCTCTTCCTTGGTTTCCCTCTTGCTCTTGCTCGGAAAAGAATAGATGAAATTGAATCCCGGTACCGTTCCTTGCATAATTTCTTTCTCTAGACATTCACCTTGTTTCCTCATTATATGCCCAAAGTAAGACACCTTTCTTTTTTTGATTGATTCCAGTAAATTCCTTTCCACTCCCGCCGTCTATGACACCCATTCATTTGTTTTTTTCTCTATCCATGATATACCCAGTATTTTTCGTATGCATTTCATTTCAAATGCGAACGAATGAATTTATAACTGAAAGAATAGATGAATGAATGAGCGAACAAACGAACGAATGAATCCCTCTTTTTGATTGTCCAGCTATTCCAAGTCCTCTTGCAGTTCTTATTCTTATCTCCTTGCTGCAATCCACGTCTTCTGTTATGGGTGATCCTAAGTACACGAACTGAGATACCTAGTATGAGCGAACAAACGCTATTTGATTCTTCTGAATGAATGAAGAAACGAATGAACGAACTAACGAATATTGAATGAACGAATGAATAAATGA
Source organism: Aporrectodea caliginosa (assembly GCA_020284085.1). Classification (NCBI taxonomy): domain Eukaryota; kingdom Metazoa; phylum Annelida; class Clitellata; order Crassiclitellata; family Lumbricidae; genus Aporrectodea; species Aporrectodea caliginosa. Next base: position 2,413,253 of record JACEVL010006449.1, read on the forward strand.
ACGGATGGGTAACTGAAAGAATAGATGAATGAATGAATGAATCGAACGAACAAACGAATGAATGAATGAATGAATGAATGAATTGAACGAACGAATGAATGAATTGAATTGAATGAACGAATGAATGAACGGATGGGTAACTGAAAGAATAGATGAATGAATGAGCGAACGAACGAACGAATGAATGAATGAATGAACGAACGAATGAATGAACGAACGAATGAATGAATAAACGAACGAATGAATGAATGAATGAACGAACGAACGAATGAATGAATGAACGAACGAATGAATGAACGAACGAACGAACGAATGAATGAATGAATGAATTAATTAATTAATTAATTACTTAATTAATTAATTAATTAATTTATTTATTTATTTATTAATGAGAGGAGTAATCCTTTACCTGAAAGTTTCGCCAGTAAGTCCAATTCCGTGAGGTCGATAGATCTGGATATTCCGGAGTAGAAAAGCAGTTGAAAGGCCACGAATACCCAGACCGGACACGTGGACCTCCGTACGACACGAGCCACACGTAACTTCATAGCTGCAACAAGTATAATCAGTAAACCAGTACAAAGAATTCACTAATATGCACCTCCACTGCTGTTAATAACAGCAAAAACTACTCAACAGCACAGATGCAATTCAGTATAATATACCACGCACTCTATTCATCGAAAAAGAATAGCGAAGAAAAACTGAATGAGACTAAGAGATTGAAAGGTAGAAACATTTTGTGCAACATTGTTCATGAATGACACTAATATTTAGGCCTACTTTTTATGAAAATAGGGTCTATTATAATTCACGATAGGCTACTCGTATTTCTTTACCGTATACAGTTACAAATAACTCCTACCAAGCAACTGTTTCTTCATTCATTCATTCGTTCATTCATGCATTCGTTAGTTCATTCATTCATTTGTTCATTCAATGCTTCATGTCTACGACATTTCTATTTTCACAATATGTATTAACAACTAGTGAACAAAAACTTGTTCCCAGACCGCATATATAAATTCTTCCCCATGGCATACCTTGCTTGGTCTGCTCAGATCTTGCAACCAGTGGCCTCTACCATTGGGGAACTATCTCCCCCGGTTGTCAGAAGTTGGGAGGGAGGGCGTTGACGTATGTTTTGGACATAAACTGGGGTTGTTGATTTCCGATAATATAACGGCCTGCAATACATTTCTAAGTGACTTCTGAGTCCCTTGTATTTAAGTCGGCCAGAGTGAGGTTTGTTCTCCCATTCCAGGTGGGAGTAGACGCCACTGCTTGCAAACGATGAGAAAACAGATGATCAGTCTTTAAATGATATGTCTTAAAGTCATTGAGTCGACCATTGAACAATTTTCGTCAAGATTTGTCCAGTTCAGAGAATTGGGAGAGACTGCAAAGTTCATTAAGGTTGCGGACAGTGTAAACCGGTGATTTTTGACAGGATTTAATGTAAGCATATGTGAGCTTAAAATGTCCATATCTCGGAACAGAAGCCATATCTCGGAACATGTTAAGCTGAAAATAGTTGCGCTGACCTAGAAATTCAAGATAACGTTCTGTAAAAATTGTCATACAGTGTTGCATTTGCGAGTTTTTAGTGGGACAGATATATATATATATATATATATATATATATATATATATATATATATATATATATATATATATATATAGAGGACAAACTAGCAGAAAAAATAGTTTAGATTTGCTGCTTAAACTAAAAGTCACACTTTCTTTTATGAAGGAATTCATTTTAGCACCTTTCTAAAACATCTTTGAAATAATGTCTTTTAAGAATTGTGTCATTCTTTTGTTACGTTTTGTTAAGTAAAACGTAAACCAGAAAAATAATCATATACTGAGTAAGATTCCGAGAGGCACACGAGGGTAGTTTTCAAAAATGATTTGCCCTTTTGGCTTATCTCCTGAAAGGGATTTGTCGCTCCTGGTCTTGAGCATCGCTAATACTGGAAACCTAACCCTTTGGGCCTGACAACAGCAGGCTTTTTCCTTGTATTTCAAAAACGGATGATTGATATGACATGATATGATATGATATGACATGTGATATGACATGTGCAATATACCATCGTACAAAACACAGAAAGGGATATAGGAGTGATAGAGTATAGAGACATCATATAGGACTACTAATACAACAGTAACCGATATACAGGGAGGCTCAAAAATATTCTCCCATCCGACACAATGCAATTTATCCGCAACCAATCGAGATTTTTCTACCAAAATTTCAGAATTTACATGGGATAGATTTAATAATAGTAATAATAATAATAATAATAATAATAATAATAATAATAATAATAATAATAATAATTATTATTATTATTATTATTATTATTATTATTATTTTAATTTTACCCGAGGTAGTACTAATCCCTCAGGCTATCAAAACTAATATCCGGAGAAAGAGAGATGGTTTTCTGGAACGGTTGTATCCCTCGGCAAGATCCGGTTCCGGCTGTATAAAAGAGCCACGAAAGGCAATCGCGTTAAAGCGCTGTATAGCTACAGTACTGACAGGCGCTGGAAAAGGTAACTAGTTTCCCTTAAATCTCCGGTGGTTAGGGTTATGCGTTTCCCCAGATCTCTGATGAAGTCCATGCCCGTGGTGTTTATAGGGCCCATGGTTTCGAACGCAATAGATGATGATGATGATGATGATGATTATTATTATTATGGTGATCCTCTCACTATAATAAGTTTGTACCTGCGGCTTAGCTTTGTTGCGGACTGAAATCGTGAGATTACGAATAGGCCTATTATAGAGGTGTTGGTTGAGTCAGTTTTATTTAGAATTGAAATTAAAGTAGAGTAGCGAGTATAGATCTTCTGGTTCTTACATCAACTATGTGCGCACAGGGAAGGATTCGTGTCAACTTTCATGTGGTCCTCAAGTCACAGCAAATAGCCATATCCTATATCAGCGCTAAGATAAGCCGCCCCGTGTGTCTCGGCAATATAAGCTACAGGCTAATACAGCCTTGGTACGCGTGTAAAAGTACTCCTATACTTATACGCTCCACCACCCAACGTATGAGTAACAGGACTGACTAGACGTCCTGCGAGTTTGCGAGCTTTTCCGCTATGGCCTTTCGTGACAGTTTTGGACTTTTTCGTTCAGACTGCTTCCTCGTGAAATTAAAATAAAGACTAGTAACAGTGACCACTGTCACGCGTAAGTTCTTGTGAAGACTGCTGTAACAGTCGTTCGAGACCCGTGTTCGCAGTTGTATATTATGCATGTAGGCTATGCTAAAGCCAAATAGTGTTTGTGATTGGTCAACGTTGCTCCTGGTTAAAACTACGCAGCAATACAGTCTAGACAAACGTCGCTATGAGAAATGACGTTTATTTAACGACGCCTTCATATCGAAGGTGATTCGCGTCAGACTATAGGTACACACACACACACACACACACACACACACACACACACACACACACACACACACACACACACACACACACACACACACACACACACACACACACACACACACACACACACACACACACACACACACACACACACACACACACACACACACACACACACACACACACACACACACACACACACACACACACACACACACACACACACACACACACACACACACACACACACACACACGCACACAATAAAACATCCCTCTACATGCATGATTGATGCATAGCTACATCGTTCGAGAATTCGCATTTTACACATTTTAAAATTTCTAATATTTCACGAATTTTTATAATTTTTTAAAACTGACAATAAGTTTGATTATTTGCTTACTTTTCAGCTTTTGAAGCAAGTAAATGTCAATGTCATTGACATCGGCAATCAATCAGCCGAAAAAGATAGCTGACTAGCAACACCACAGTAACTGAATATCAGTAGAGTCGTGAACTTTGAATTCTATCACAGTTGGGGTGTTTGAGTGTCAGTTAGCAGAACGAGAAACCACCAGCGCTTTTTGCAAAAACTCCACTGTCAATAATTATAAAAAAGGCCGAAAGAATTTCTACAAATTTCAAAATGAGTAAAAAAATCACAAATATGTCCTAATTTTAAAACCGAAGGTCACGAATTCTCGAACTATGCAAGGCCTATACAAGTGTATTAAGAATACAAATAGGGCCTAATGCATTTGTACACTGTACAGTAACTAATCCCCTAAGTCCGACCCGCACCTCGATGTGGTAAATGAGTGAACAACTGAGTAAGAGATTGCCTATTGCGATTGAGGAGATTTGCGAGAAGCGGGGCAATCGGCCTATCAGCCGCATTAAGCACAGATTGAAGAGGGCAGTACTTTATTTACAATAACTGGCTGTGACTATATCATAGCGCATTGGATAACATCTGAGCGAGAGGTACCGAGTCCGAGTCCCGTAGGGGTAGACATGCTTTGTAGGCTGCTATTAGCGCCGTGTATTGCAGGCTGTCTGTTCTGTTAGTAGTTAAGATTTTATGTCTTCTGTCATTTGCGTTCTTGTGAATTGTTTCAATTGCATAACTGTAAACTGTACCGGTTGCGATGTGTCAACCGGATTGTTTCAATAAAGGAAGAATTATTATTCTGTATAAACGGACACCAGTGACCAGATAATAATAAACAACTAATATGCTATCCAGAGGAATGGATGAATGGCAGGCCTCGTGAAAAGAGTTACAGAAAATCAAGGGTAAGCTCATAAAATTATCCAGACTTGTATTATACGAGACATAAATCTTCGAGACCGAGACCGAGACAGTGTGGACCGAGACCTATACCGAGACCGAGACAGTGGAGTCCGAGACCGAGACAGAGACAGAGACACAAGGTCCGAGACCGTTCAAGACAGTTCAAAACGAGTGAAATGCACATTGGACACAAATCCCCAAACAATATTTTTCTCTCGGCTTTTGAAGTCTAATATCAGAAACAGGTCACAGAAATCAGCCGATCACCTGAATAGTATACATGTAAGCTATAAAGAAATTATATATTTAAGACATTCTGAAATCTTTTAAATGATTCTAAAATTTAAACCAACAACATTTCATATGTTAGCGACATAAGTCACATCACTCACCTTGAGAAACTAGATGTTGTTTCGCTTATGCTGGCTTTACACCAGCGGCAAACGGCATGCCATTTATTTTGTTTTTCATTGATTTTAAATTGTGTGAATGCAAATTTTACTATTTAAGGTTCTTTATGAGACATTTAAAGATATTTGCACTGATAGAAATTAGAAAATTGAAATAAAATAATAAAGTACAAACTTAAAACTGCTCTTTTCAATATACTAGAAACACCGCTTTTCTAAACTTCCGGTTTGTTTAGCACTTCCGATTAACTATTTATCCGTTCGGCACAGGACTATTTTATAGCGCGATTCTGTCAGAAGTTCAGAACTAAAGATAGTTTACGCGAGAACTAAGGAGACAGCTTCTACAAGAGAACTTTCGCCTCGAGACAGTTTCCAAAAAGTCAAGAAATGACCTCGAGACAGAGACCGAGACAGTGGGGTCCGAAACCGTGACAGAGACATCAAAAAACCTATCTCGAGACGTCGAGACAATCGGGGGGCCGATAGTGCATTGGATAACACACTGGCATAGAGAGCGAGAGGTACCGAGATCGAGATCCATAGGCGGACATGCTTTATAGGCTGCTATTAGCGCCGTGTATTGCAGGCTGTCTGTTCTGTTAGTAGTTAAGATTGATGTCTTCTGTCATTTGTGTTCTTGTGAATTGTTTCAATTGCCATGACTGTACTCTGTAACCGGTTGCGGTTTGTCAACCGGATTGTTTAAATAAAGAATATTATTATTAATCCAAGTCTTTTCATATCAGTTGATACCAGTTCAACCATTGCCTTCTATAGATACTACAACGGTAGGCCTATTAGGCCGCCTAATCCGCATCAAGGATCGCATAGAAGCCAGTGCTAGCGCGTATCAGGAACCCAATACGGTTATAGTTATTCCCACGCATTGTTGCTGACTCGTGTATGGTTAATAAGCTGACCGGATAAATCTGCCGCAAAAAAAATTGAACGACCAATATCTAGCACAATTTTAGTTGTTGGGTAGGTCTAACCCTAAAAGAAACGGCGTGGAGATAGCCTGGCATAAGGAGTACAACAATAGTGAATGGGGTAGAGATTACTGATCACAGAGTCGTTTCAGAAACCAGTGCCAACTAGAACTAGTAAAATGTCTACTTCTAGTGAGAGGCATTTTCTTAATTAGGCCTATAACAGGCCTAATTAAGCAAATGGCTCTGAGCTCTAATGAAATAAACGCTTCCGAAATCTTAGTGGTGTTATTAGATGCTTAATACTACTACAATAAAATATTTGTTTAATATTTTTCTGATTTTATTTCATACATATTTCATGTTCGATTCAACTAATAAGCATAAAAATCATCTATTTCAGAAATGCACATATTAAATCCTATTTAAAATTATATAGAAATGCAACCGAAAATAGAGAGGGCGATTTTCGTAGAGGAGACTTTGTATAGTATACATGGGGAAATTCTATTTCAATGGGGGAGACTTTGTTTCGATACAGAGTCTCCGGGTGAGAAATTATTTCGAGCCAGAGGAGACTGTTTCGGGGGAGACTTAGGCCTAATATCGTGACACAGGCAGACCAAACGCAGTCGTTCTAGTGAATAACAGACGGGTTCAGGTAACAGTTTTTATAAGCGAAAAATCATTTGCCAAAATCGCTGGCAGACGACGAATAAGTTTCTCACAGCGGTCACGACGTTTTTGTTTGACAGATTCTGAGATGATGATGATGATGATGATGATGATGATGATGATGATGATGATGATGATGATGATGATGATGATGATAATAATAATAATAATAATAATAACAATCGTTTATTAATTCAAGCTAACAAGTACGCAGTAAGATATAGTAGCAATACAATTCAATACAATACAATACAATACAATATAACTTGTATTTATAACGCGCCTTAATAAAACAGCCTTACTCAAAGGACGCGTTACAAAGTATTGACTAATCATAGTACTTAGAGAAGAGATAAGTTTTAAGCTTAGGTTTAAACATATTAATTGAGGATGATCTTCGGATTGGTTCTGGTAAAGAGTTCCATTCAGCTGGACCAGCAACTTCAAACATTCTGTTTCCAAATTGTAGATTTGTTCTTTTGAACAACAGACGATAACAAGTTTAACATGAGTCGAATTTAACAGTATGAAATCCTGCTGCTCATTTTACCATTACCCTAGGGAGTGGAAGGCTGAGTCGTCCCTTATGAGGCTATCGGGCTACTGCGGGTATCAAACCGGCGCCCTTCTAATCTTCGTGCCAGCATTCATTCATTCATTCATTCATTACTTGAATTTGTATAGCGCCTCTTCAAGGGAACTACTCTCCCCGTTCAGTTCAAGCTCAGACGATCTGAGCTGGAATGCGACGAAATGCAGACAGATGAAAATCACGTTTCACAAATCGTTGAACAGACGATATTTGAGTGTTCAGTTCTTCGATCTTTCTGGTATAATGTTAGTCTTACTTGTTCCAGGCAGTGGCGACCTTTGACAGTCTTTGACAATTTTGTGCTATTATAGGCGAGGGAAAAATGCCGCTCCTTACTCATAAATAACATCTTTTTGACGGAAGTGACCATCATGTATTTGTCGGAATTTTCCGCCCCTTCAAAAATGCCGCTCAAAGCAGCCGCTTATATCGACTATACCTAAAGCCGGTGTCCCGTGAAATTCTATCCCCCCCCCTAAAGCATATCCCCGGATGGAATAAACCGGTGTAGAGTATCCAGGGGAAAACCATTCTACCCCACCCCATCGTCATACGCATCACGATAGCCAAGACGAAAAGCCAGTCAAAATCACCAAAAACGAAGTAGGCCTAAATTAGATTCAGGTCGATGTACAAACTAAAGATACGCAACTTAAAAAATGTTATGTGTACAATAAATCCAAACAGTACGACTGAATACACTTAGAAACCGCCAATAATGCAAAGTAAACCGGATACTCCATTTCGCTAGGGGGAGGATACTCATTCAGGGGGATACTCTTTTTCGTGACACCGGCACTAGTTCCAGGCTGATTTTCTTGCGAAGAAATCAGTTCGCCAACATTTTCAATGTTCTCTGTCGAACGAACAAGTTTTGGTCGACCACTTCTTGCATTTCTGACGACAGCTGACATCAACACGTTTGCAGATAGCCTTCATTGTGCTCGGGTTCCACTTCTTCTCTGGGTATTTCGCTATGATGACACTATATCCCAGTCTCAGATCATGCAACATCTGAATTCTCAATTTGCTTACCGCAGAAACTTAACCCATGACGTTCGGTAACGGATTAACCAATAAAGCCATTAATACATTTTAAAATATTTGCACATAATTATTAACAACTTGCTTCATTAACAGTGTCTTTACTACTTGTATTGAGGTCAAATATGGCGTCATCATTATCTGGGAGCTTTTCCTCTGATTTCTCTGTGAAAAAACTCTAAAAAATAACAATTATTGAACTGTTAAAAATGGCAGAGACTAATTCAACAGCTGTAATTTCTGAAGCAATGCAAAATTTTCAGTGAAATTTTCAGCGTTTGTTGAAAGATCTTTCTACTGTAAGTCCTAAAATTTTGATAAAAAGATCTCTATAGTCGAGAAATTGCATTTTGTCCGGTTGGACATTTTTATTGAGCCACCCTGCGTATTTATGTGTGTGTGTGTGTGTGTGTGTTTGTGTGCGTGTAGGTGTGAGTGTGCGTGTGTGGGTGTATACGTGTGTGTGCAATATTCCCTACGTGGGCTTTAAGAGAGGGAGAGCGAGCGACTGTGGCTGCCATGGGTCAGTTCGTCTTTGAGTTGAAACTCGATAGGTCCGTATAACTGTACAGAATGCGTATCGGATGCTGGCTTTCGTGGTTTCCATGGCAAAATATTTTTACCTGTGACATGCAGATGTCTCAAACACGCCGCTCGCGAGCCACATGCGGCCAGCGAAATCTTTTCTGCAGCCCGTGACTGCCTTTAGAATTCCTTACATATTTGACAATGAAAGTTTATACTTTTTGCTTTTTTATTATAACAATAACTGTTCTTATAATATAACAACAATGCTCTGTGGCGAAATTCGCCTGTATGTTATGAGGATAAGTAATGACATTTAGGCCTACATAGTACATACGTTGATTTGCGTTAATGATACTGTAGAAATTAATGTGGATAAGTTATGACATTTAATTGCATTGATTTGCATTGTTGGTGCCATATATTTTGATTCGGATAAGTTTTGACGGTTGGATATAAGGTAATTTACGTAGGCCTACTATTGATTTTTTTATCTAGTTAAAAATTATCCATGTAAGCCAAGTTGACAAAGATTTGGTCATTAAGATAGCTGAAATGCATAGGTTTTAGGCTAAGAATTGCTCCGGATAACATTTTGTGGATGAGTTCGTGTCCTGCCATGGCTATTTTGGAGCAGAAAGCACGGATCTTGTCCTATTTTTACATGGAAAAATTGAGTGGTGCAGAATTTATTGATCTACTGGTTAAAATTTCTATACCTCTACATAGGATATCTACTTCCCTTCAGGGTATATCAAGGAGGTCGAATGATCAGAAAGGGCATTCACTCTGACGAGTCACACTAGACACACGAGTGGAGAGAGGCACTCTACTAGAGAGGGGAGTGTTGAGTCAGATCAACAGAATCAGTTTAAGTGTATTTCAGAACTTTGGGTAGTTGTTCAAGCTTCATATTTTGAGCCCTCCCCCAGTTTTTAGCTATTTCAGTGCAAAAAACCTATAGTCCAATAATTTTTTTTATTTAAAGTGTGTCTGAAGTAAATTAGTTACTAACTTACCGATATAGTTTACGATTGGTGAGTGATGAAGGAAACCGACGTGCAGAATTAAGATTAATCCAAGTTCTCTGACACGTCTCCTGTTCCTTTAACGTTGCGGGTCAAAAGCGATTTTGTGCTCAAAACCAACAAATATTCCTCGCTGGAAACTAGTTTCTGTCTCGGAACAAGAATGAGTTTGTTGGCGTTTGGATTTGAGAGAGTGAATCGGAAAATCGTTCAAACGACTACGTTAGCCTAACATATACTAGGCCTGTATAACATTATAGTACGTCTACTGTGCTGTGAAATGCGTAAAATTTAGATTAGTAATTTTTGCAGTGTTCATGACTGTAGAAGATAAGAAATATTCACAATACTACTATTGTTATCGTTATTACTCTTTTGCAAAGCTGTCGCCGCTATCTGATGACCAAGCATCAACCAATTGTGCTGAGCAAGTGTAAATGAAGGACTTGCTAGTGTACAGGGAAGGCTCGAATCGTACTCTCCGTGTTACAAGGCGAGCGCCTTAACCCTTCGGCTACCGCGTTCGTTAAAAATTTCGTATTCCTAAAGTGTTGCATTGGCGAATTTTTAAGTCCGATGACCTATAAATTCAACTGTGGGCGTGACCACTTCCGATTTGAAATAAACGGTCATCGTGATTGGTTGCGAATCAGAGCGTTGACCTAGATGCTTCGTGTGACGTAAGATTGCATAGTTAGCCCTGGTGACGTGGACGAATGGCCATACTATGGCCGGTATTGAAATAGTCTCGTTGAAAAAGTTGGAAATTTAAAATGGCCATATATATATGAAGTCCAGAATGCCTAAGCTTCATAATAATTTGACCTAAGTCTGCTTCGGCCTAATAATGTTACATCGACTCGCGCGCGTTTCTGAATAGAGAAACGGATTAAGTATCATAATCGTAATCTCGAGATTTCTACAGTGCCCAAGAAAGCGAAGTCGCGGGAACCAGCTTATTCACAGGCGCTTAGTCAAAAATGTAATCGATAGGTCGGGGGTTAAATCGGTTCCAATTCAAGATCCAACGAGGTCTGATGCCATGCATGTATTAAAGCAGATCCTACAAAAGCAGCGTCGACTACAAAAACTCTTAAGTCGTTTAAGTCCATCATACACAACGCACCTAAGTCGAGGATTTTCGCTGATGCGGGTGTTGCTGCTGCTGCTGCTGCTGCTGCTGATGATGATATTCGTTTATTTCAAAATAAGTTGACACACCGCAACTTAGTACAAATAAGAAAAGAAAATCGCCTACGCTAGTCTCCTGATGTTAAGTGTCATTTTGAACAGATGACATTGTCAAGATTATAAACACTGCTCAGGCTACTAGAAGAGTCACCAGCTGATCTGAGCGGCGCTATATAAATATTCGAGTACATTTACATCACATTGCATTCGTTACGAGATGTATAGAACTGAATGGGTCCTACCTGAGCAGAACGACAGGTGCCGGATGCGACCGAAGCGCAAGAAGATGCTGCCAACTTCGGATGCTTCAGATGCTGCTGCTGCTGCAGCTGTTGTGTCGGCGACTGACAGAGCGGGGGATGAGCGGCGCACTTGACAGGAATCTTCTTTAAAAGACGTCGAATGGAAGGAGGAAGGATCCTTGTGAGCTGCCGTGAGGGTCGGCCACTTGTTGCGCACTCGGGAAAAAACCCGAGGCCAGCTATACATGTACGTGTCCTGTCTCCCACGTCGACGCGTAAGAGAGACTCTTGAGAGCATCTTTCCACCGCATGGGATTCAGAGACAGGGCGTGACCTCTGCCTCCGCATCGCACACGATCACCGGCCACTTTAGATACAGGCCTACAGGCCTACGACTTGTTGTAGGCTTTGCGAGGTGGGGGTTAGCTCAACTGCTATATAAGATCAGTGTGTTTGTCCACTGCATTCAAACTCCGCCACTACCCTACCTGTGGCAGTGCCAGTCCCAAGCCTGGAGAAAGGAGGAGGGCGACACTAATCATCTTTGTTATGACACAGTGTCGTTAAACAGCAACTAACATAGCATCCACTGCATTCATCTAAACGTCTTATACACGCATTGTATGTCGTTCATACAAATTCGTACATAATGTAGACCTCAGGCATAATTGCGTAATGCAGGTCAGTGGGCAGCAGCAATTAAGCACTAACCTTCGTAAAAGTTTAATAAGTTCGTTGACATCTGAAAAGTGGCGATAGCCTGCTTGAAGCTGAAGCAGCTAATATTGATGAGGATGAGTGTGCTGAGTCTGAAGCTGTGTGACTGTAGCAATTGGGTCGACTGTTTTGTCCCGAGGAAACATCCGATTACTTGCCGGATTCGTTCCTTGAGCGTCATTTGCCATTTCTCGTTTGTCATTTATAATCACCTGGCAATAAGCTGTGAGCGATGCTGGCAGTTAATGCTGGCTTTGCATTCGCCAGCCGGCCTCGTCTGGCGACAACCCGCAGGGCAATACGAGGCAAGTCAAGTAAGTTCGGAGAAGAAGAAGGAGAGGAGAAGGAGGAGGAAGGAGGATAGAAAGACGAAGAGGAGGAGAGAAGGAGAAGGAGGTAGAGCAGACTAGGAACGACATTTAAAATGACATTTAAAGAAAATTTCCTGGAGAATAACAATTTTCAAAAAGAATTTAAAGCTCCAACCAACAATTCCAGTTGTAACGGCACAAGAGGATAAGCATGCATACGTGCATGCATTTATGCATACATTCTACATGCATACATACATACATACATACATACATGCATACATACATACATACATACATACATACATACAAACATACATACATACATACATACATACATACATACATACATACATACATACATACATACATACATACATACATACATACATACATACACACATACATACATACATACATACATACATACATGCATACATACATACACACATACACACATACAAACATACGTACACATAAACACACACACATACATGTATGTCATTCTCCAGAATGTCGTAAACTGATGTTTCGTGTAGGTTTAGTTGAGGTTTTTGATAGGTTGTACAATGTTTCTGTTTATCTTTTACAGAATGAATAGACCTAACATTTTTCATAATTTTTGTAGCTGTTGGATGCTTGGAAAATAAAACTTTTACTAAATGAAGGGGTTCTGACAGACTGATAGACTGCAAGGAAATCATTCCGTTCTCTGGCAACAACATCCGCGTCAAAGTTGTAGAACATAGGCCTACAAATGCGTTCAGTGTCTATAGTGTAGAGTGATAACACTGGAGAACATGAGACTGGCAGCAGAAAAATTTCTCAAATCATGCAACAGTTCCATATTTTCTTGAGAAAACCTGTCGTCAAGACTGCAAATACGAGTAACTGCGTCAATCTTGAACGCAGTTTCAACCACACTCTTCCGTTCATCATTTGCTATTTCACTTGGCATTCTACGTGTTTGCGTGGCCGAACGCTTTTCAGCTGCGGTTTAATGCATACTGTGCTTTTCACTCTTGATGTCCTCGAAAAATTCATCTACCTCATGGTCCTCATCCCTCAGCTGTGTCAGTTGTGTTGGTTCTCTTAAAGTACGTAAGCTCTAAGCGTTTTTGACGGACAGACGGACCAGATATCATTCAAAGAAAGAATCACAGAACGAACCAAGTTAATGGCACAGTGGCGTAACGAAGGGGGGCAGAGAGGGGCAGCCGCCCCCGGGCGCAGCACCAGAGGGGTGCAAAATTAGCTTGCAGTTGTACACAGTACTATGACAAGAACGATTAAAAGTCAACATAAAAATTAAAAGAGGCGCAGTCATCAACCCTTGCCCTCGGGCGCTGAAACACTTCGTTATACGCCACTGTAATGGCGCACACACACTGACACTGTAGAATAGCTCAACTGCAAATAGTAAAAGATTTTAATGGTACGATATTTAAACATTTTAACTCTCATTTCCCAATGATACCTTCCCCTTATTTCTTGAGTGGAGTATTTGCTCCAAGGCTTACATGGTGTAGACGACTCCGTGCATAGGCCTACCAAAAGCCATTAGGGCGTATACCATTCCTTTGTCCTACACGGTGTACAATGCAATAAATTATTTCCCATCACTGTTCCGCAGAAGCTAATAACCATTCACCTGTAGGCCTACGGCTCCATCCTAGCATATACTGCTTAATTGCGTGCTGATATAATTTAGTTAGCCTGTAATTATTATCATATCCAGCTGATAAAATACTTCATGCTCCTCAGCTTCTGACGTGTTAGCTTTGTACTTTAAGAAAAGCGCAATAATCCTTTCTGCACACATCCAGACAAATTAAATTCCTTCTATGAATTTTTTAGGTTGTTGTTAGATGAAAGGACAAAAATAAACTGTTGTCTGGCTTCCAGTGCATGCCTTCTCACGTACCAATCCACACCTACGCAATTCAGTACCACCAGCGTTGATAGACCATCATTTTCTTATTGTATTTCGCAAAGGATTAAGACTTAGACTATGTTTTTGTAGGTACCAGCGCCTTTGAGATGAATTTACAATTTAATAAGCGCGACATAAGTTAATTCATGCATTCAATATGAGAATTTATATAGGCCCCCCTTCAGGAAACCTACTCAGGAGCGCTCCCAGGCCAGCCACGACTAAAGCCACGACTACAGAAAAACTCCGCCATTGATCAGTGCCAGTCCCAAGCCTGGATGAAGGAGGAGGGCGATGCTAATGATCTTTGTTATCACAGTGTCGTTAAACTGAAACTACTACTACTACTAAAGAAAAAAGACATGAGTGACTGATAAAATCCATACATACATTTCACATTCTCATCTACATGTAGTGTCCGTGACTTGGTTGTCCCCTATATAGCTCTCTAACTTTCACTGAACACATATCCAAGCTTACCCGCTCTTCTTACTTCCAACTTGTGCGTCTCAGGGCTATTCGCGATCTGTTTCATCCTCTACCTTCACCTCAATTGTCCATGCTTTCGTCTGTTCTCGAATTGACTACTGCAATTCTCTTCTTGAGAGAATTGGGCCTACTATGTATAGTAGGCCCAAGGTTCGTCTATCTCCTATTCAGTCCGTGCTGAATGCTGCTGCCAGACTTATAGCTCGCCTTCCATCTCTACATTTATGGCTGATCAACTTCACTTGCTACCTCTCTCTGCGCCCATCCAATTCAAAGTTCTCATTCTCGTGCTCAAATCTCAACTGGGTCTTGCTCCAAATATCTTTGTCACCAAATTCTCCGCCCCCTTTCTGCAACGTCAAAGCGTCCTCTCAGATCCTCTGACCGGCTTTACCTCTTCGTTCCCCGTGTTAGGACTACAATGGATCAATCCAGATCCTTTGCTTGCATAGGTCCCTCCCTGTGGAATGGACTTCCTCCTTCTCTACGCTCTACAATCCTCTCTGGTAGCATCTCTACCTCTTTCTCTCACCTTAAAACCTTCCTTTTCTCTCTGTGGAGTACCTCGTACTGGGAGCGCTTCTGAAAGGCTTATGCTATGATAAGCTCTTTATAAGAGTCAATTTCTGGCATTAGATTAAATTCACTTTTGGAAATGCAAGAATTTTTTCTTTCAAATGAATAATTTATTCATCATATGTTGCCCATTTATGTATATACTTAAGAAATATGGGTGCTGTTGCACACTAACATTCTAGTTTCATCAACTTCTACACGTATTTTGACAACACCCAAATTAGTAATGTCCACTCCGTTACCAAACCTGCTTCTCCATAATTTTTTATGAAAAACAAAAGCAACATCAAATAACTACACGTTACTGGTGAACCATATTGTGTCACTTAACTACATTTCTAGTAAACTCCTAATACGAACTCGGTTACATGCAGTACAGCATTTTCTTGCACTAACATAAATGTCCACTCCGTTACTACCAATTTTAGTAAACAAAATAAATCCACAAAACGTAGTGGTTATTTTTCACACATGTGTAGTAGACCTAACTGTTATGAAAATACAGAAAAAGAAAAGTAATTCTATCTAAGCACGCAAGAGAGTAAAAATATATATGAGATGTTTCTGTAATCAACCACACTTCTGAGATACCGAAGAAATGTCCACTCCGCTACCATTCCAAGTTTTTATTCTCGGTGTACTGCCCGTAACACCTGGTGAGGACAAAGGCCGCAACTGAATGTCGCTGGAAATTGATGGTGGGTCAAAGATTTAGAGGCCAAGCTGCTATCGTAATTCAATCTTTAAGACGGTGGTACCTTTGCTTGTATTTGTTTTTCATTTTAACATCAGCTTCTAATTTCTTATTCAACACGACAACCATTCGTTTGACCTTTGTGCGATTGTATGCAACCTGTCCTCTTCCTCTAACAATTCTCTCGGCAAATGGTGTAGTAATTCCAGATTGTAGTGGTGTCTGTTCTCTAATTGCTTCTACATGTATATAATCTTCTGTTTCTTACGAGCATTTGCGTTCTGTTGGCGCCATTTTCTTCTAATAAGTTTCTTGTCACGATTTCCAAGGTCTGCAATAAGTATTACCGTCTTTGAATGACGTCGCTTTTGCCAACGCAGTCTTTCTTTTAGCAGTGATTCTTCATAACTTTTGTCTTTAAGTCTCTCGCGGTATGCGCGCTGCATTTCTGCACGAGATTTTACTTCGGGCTTCTTTTTTGTCCATTAGACACTTATAAAGCAGACCAAAATAACAAAATTATTCGCCACATTTTACCCATTGACTTGCATCCATTCACGTAGCCACATTTCCCTACACAAACTTCTTACCCATGCCCAATGCAGGTGGTAGCGTGATGGTCCCAAAATAGCATTAATGAAATGCTATTTTGTGGTGAATTATTAACATTGTCCACTCCGTTGCCACTATGTCCAATCCGTTACTGTATAAGAGGTAACGTAGTGGACAGGTAACGGAGTGCACAATTTCAACAAAACATGAAATGAAATTATTATCGCCCACGTTTCGGACCAAATTTTCTACATATCAACAGGGCCGTATTTACTTAAGTGGAGGCCCCAGTGCACCGCTGTGGCGGAGGCCCCCCTTAGCTCGCCGCAGAGGCGCAGACCAGGCGCGGATGATGAATGAAAGTCTGCAGTTATAGGCTCACGGGTCACGACTAGCGAAACGCGACGCGTCAACTCCAGCATATCCCAAAAGCAAAGCTGCAATTGAAGCATGGCTAATCTGTCGTGTTAGCGTTCCCAAATTATTCGCCCATTGTAGCATTATTATTTTTCATCAATCCAATTTCTATTTTGGCAAGAATCATTTTAATCAATCCAGCTTCTATTTAGGCAAGAATTATTTTTCATCAAGGGGTCGTCCATTAATTATGTCAACAAATGTTAGGCAGTTTTGACCCCCTTGTCAACAACTGTCAAACATTGACAGACCCCTAAAAATTATGTCAACAATCCCAGAACCCCCCCTCCCTACAAAAAAAGAAACAAAATTGCTCAATACATGTAGAATCTATTTTTTCATTTTTTACACTAAAAAATGCAATCTTGAATTTCAAAATATATGAGTTTAATTTATTACCAGCTTTTTAGTAGTATTAAACATTAAGCACTTTATACATTTTAGCATTTCTTAATGTTTTCGCTACCATTTGGATGGGTCTTTGTTGATTTATTGGAGAAATATTTCTTGACGTCAACTTGTACCGAACCCCCTCCCCCTTGTCAACAACTGTCAAACTTTTCCAAACCCTCCCCGCTTCATACACGATTTTCTGCCAGTATGGTTTTAGAATCCATCGAGCTTCAGTTGAAAGATCCGCGGATAACAGACATTTTAGAGAGGAATATGTCAATCAGTCAGTCAGTCCAAAGGTGGCACCACCAGTATAGACAGTTGTCCCACGCTTTCGTCAGAGGGCGCATCGCTAGCAGTTTCGCCATCACGGTTTCTTCGACCTGTAGGCTATAGCCCAGTGCTTCCCAAACTGTGGTCCGCGGACCGGTGCCGGTCCGCGAGACCTCAGCTGCCGGTCCGCGACGTGAGTCAAAACAATGGTCAAAATGTCTCAGAATCAAGAAATGGTTCCACCATATTTTTCATATAGCCTAAAATTTCCATAAATTAAAAGATTCGTCCTACAAGTAAATGTATTTCAGCCAAAATTGTAAGCGAAAACTAGTAATTTTGCTCTTAACATTTGCGATTTTTTGACCGGCAAAGAAACCGGATGTGACGTATGTCCATCGTCTTTAATAATCTGGTCAGTGCATCCGTGAAGAGAAAATAAACACGTCTGCTTCCACATTCAAAACTGTAAGTGCAATTCTAATATATTATAAATTTGAAAATTATAGCAATGAAAAGTAATAAATATATTAATAAACAGCACTAGCATAATTGACTAATTTAATTGACCGTTTTGAGTTTTACTTTCCGACCGAAGACGATCCTCGGATAGGAACTGGTTGGATCCGAAATCCATTTATAGCATCGAAGGCTCGTTTGACTGTCACTTTGGAAGATAAATTGTTGGATCTAGCTGCTGACGAAGGATTGAAGATGGTTTTCAACACAATGCCATCACTAGCATCTTTTTGGATTCATGTCAAAGCAGAATATCCTGAACTTGCTGAAATTGTTCTGAAAGCTCTTCTCCCATTTCCTTCCACTTACCTGTGTGAGAGTGGGTTTTCGTCCATGAGCATCATTAAGACAAAATATAGGAACAGTATGGATATTCGTTCTCCTTTGCGTGTAGCACTGTCCACAATCGAACCACGACTTGATAAGCTTGCAAGCAGTAAACAGGTCCACCGTTCGCACTAGCTAGTCACTGTTACTGATTATGATTTTAGTTCAGCTAGCATTAACTTGTTTAACACTTGTTTTATACTTAGAACTGTACTTAAATTTGTTACGTTTTCCTAACAATATCCTCTCCTGCCAATGTTACTAAACAATTTGGTACCAAATTCCAAGATTTGTTATGCATTCTTATTAAATGTTATAATACAGATAATTAAGTCTCATTCTAATATAAAATATAACAGCCATTATATTTTTAAAAGTCATAACAAAAACAATTATTAGACTCGCATTTAAAGAGCAATATAGTCATAGACTTGGTTAAACATGCATTTAAATCAATTTTAATATATATTTGAAGAACTTAGGTGATCGAAGAAGATATATAAGCAATAAATTGGCACCGGTCCTTCAGCTGTCTGAAAAATTCCTGCCGGTCCGTGACACTGAAAAGTTTGGGAAGCACTGCTATAGCCTACGTGCAATTGTGGAGTTTGAAAATGGTCGTATGGGCAGTTACGTGCCAGTAAGTAAGTACGTAAGTAAGTAAGGAAGTATGAAGTATGTAAGTATGTAAGTGTGTAAGTATGTGTGTAAGTTATGTAAGTATGTGTGTAATTATATAGGTGTGTAAGTATGCGTGTAAGTATGTGTGCATGTAAGTATATATGCAAGTATGTAAGTATGTATGTAAGTACTATGTTTGTAAGTAACCAAGTACATAAGTAAGTAAGTAAGTAAGTAAGTAACCAATCTTTATGAACGCGAGCAAACGCCCACACTTCACAACCGAAATGCATACTCTTGTGAAAAGTAGAACAATACCAGTACAAAAACGTCGGCACGAGAAGCGCTTCCTTTATAGTTTAGACAATACAATGCAACTGATATTGCTCCCTGTCCAAAGTTCAGCAGTGCGTCGTGTTTTAAATAGCCGACGACGATACAGAATTTCGATGGCGCCGAGTAACTGTGAGTAAAGGACTTGCTCAAGGTCCTTACGCAGTTGCCGCCTGAGTGAAGGTTCCAAACCATACTCTCCGTGTTGTAGGCAGTATGAACAGTTCCTATAATTATATATGCAAATCAGATTCCTCTGGCTAGCTGTTTATCCATTTCACCTATAGGAAAAATTTGTGGCTTCGATGCCCAGTCGTACACTGGTCCATGGCATCACCGTCATTCACTACCATCAGCCTATAGCGAGACCCTTCCCTTTATCTGGTATAATTTCGGAAACAATTGATTAGTTTTTTCTCTAGCTACCCGTGCGATATAAGTATATAATTAGTAACTCAATAATATAGAGCCTAATAATATACATGTAAGTAGGCCTAAGCGTATGCACGAAAGGTGGATTTGATGACGATGAGTCCATTTGGCTTTTTATGCCACCCTTAGTATGAAATGAGTGAAATTGTTTCCCGTTGCCTTTCTCACAGACATTTGTGGGTGAGCACCTTGTCCAGGGTCGCTACGCAGTGGCTTGAGTTAGATTCGAACCTGCGACCCTCCGGCTACAAGGCACAGAACATACCGCTACATGTGCACCACCGCATCCTAAACCGTGTCTTGAGTAGAAATCGACTCTTGTGGTTTGGACCAACTGACAGTGCAGCAGCACTGTTATCTCACAAACCTGCAAATGTGATCAATTCGAAATAGATACATTTCCAAAAATTGTTAAAACTATTTCCCAGATCACCCAGTTCCGAAAGTTAACAGACTTAGAAAGTCGTAAATAAACGCCTATAATGTATACAATGAGGAGTTCAACAGCTGACACGAACTGAAGGAATTCCCCCTAGTTTCGCTATTTTTAACCTTCACCTCACCAACGCCCCATTTCCAGCGCATCCACTTCGTCTATTTGTGTCTGTCTGTCTGCCTGTCTGAACGTTTAAATGTAAGTCTTCGTGCGCCTTCGTCTTCCTGCAATCGAGTCTGCGTTATTTTTACAGCAGGAACCGTTTTGCTGTCTGCCTATCCGGTGGAATTTGGCAATGGGGCGTCCTTAACCTGAAGGGTGGGGATCCAACTGCGAGGCCAAACAGACGTACTATCATAAATGTACACATGCTCTCTCTCTCTCTCTCTCTCTCTCTCTCTCTCTCTCTCTCTCTCTCTCTGTCTCTCTCTCTCTCTCTCTCTCTCTCTCTCTCTCTCTCTCTCTCTCTCTCTCTCTCTCTCTCTCTCTCTCTCTCTCTCTCTCTCTCTCTCTCTCTCTCTCTCTCTCTCTGACGTCTGTCTCTGTCTCTGTCTCTGTCTGTCTCTGTCTGTCTCTGTCTGTCTGTCTGTCTGTCTGTCTGTCTCTCTCTCTCACACACACACACACACACACACACACACACACACACACACACACCGATCTATCAAACCAACGACAGCTAACGAGGTGCTGTCGATGCCTGGATCTGTCTTATGCGCAGAGCATAATAGTCGCCTAATGACAGGGGCCACGGCTTCTTCTGAATACAAAGCAATCTTTCAGATTTATAAGAAGAAGGGCAGTCCCTTAAGCTACCCCCGAGATTCAGCCGTGGGTATGAAGTGTTAGCGAGTTCATTTTCTTAGCCTCGGCATACGAGGGGATGGCTAGTAATTGCAATTGTAATTTCAAATTTATATATCGCCACTCAAATACAGACTCCTCAGAGGCGCTCCCTACCTCACACAATGAAACCACGATCCAGCAAAATGGTCTTCAAGCGTTTGCGGAAAAGAGTCGAAGATAGGCTATAGTCCACTCCCTCGCCGTCTAGACTTCCCACCGATTTGAACCCCGACCCCTTTTAGAAAAACTTGCTAAAAGCTTGCCAAACAGAAAGGTCAGCAAGGTTAAGACGAGCTCGAGCCAGTAGGAACGAGAATTGGAAGTGGGTGCGGCATCGGAAATGAGTGACGTTGAGAACATTCGCTGACGATAAATATGAATTCTCCTTTGTCGTAAATGTTTCTGTTCGTGACTATAGCTCTGGCAGTAGGCCTACTATGGTCTAATACTGTGCCATCGGAAATGATTGCCACAGTATAGGTGTGAGCGTGGGCGTCTATACGTACTTGTGTCACTCATATCCGTCATTCATTTCCGATGCCACAGTTTCCCGATCTTTTGCCACTGTCTCAGATTTATGACGATTTTCAAAATGTTGCTAAATTAGGATGTAAACAGACTTAGGCAACGTTTACTTGTGATATTTACCTTTGACATGAGAAGGAGCTCACGCCCTCTTCTGTGAAAGGATGAACCTCAACCTAATTGAGATGTCTGAAATCCTACGTTTAATTATAGATGAGTCATATTCTGAAAACGGTAGATTGAAAGAGCCTCTAAAATATAGATGTCTGAAAATCCTACGTTTAATTATAGATGAGTAATCTTCCGAAAACGGAAGATTAAAAGAGCCATAGCTTAAGCTTTAAGCTCTGCTAGTGTGTGTGTGTGTGTGTGTGTGTGTGTGTGTATGTGTGTGTGTGTGTGTGTAGAGGGGGGCGGAGCCGGCGTACGCCCCCCCTAAACCTGCAGCAAATGTTCTCAAACTAAACTGACCTAAAACTAATATAACTGCAATTTGGGAATAGGATGTTTGAAGTAGTGGACCGGCAGAATGGAGCTCTCTTACCGGAGCTCTCTTACCTACTTACCTGAGTTGCTAGCAGACGTTGTGTGACCAATGACTTTTGCCGTGACGTGTTCATGTACAGCGTAAATGAAATTGGTGTCGAGTGGTCCGCCGTCAAAACGGTAAACAAGCAGTTTTATCGACTGCCGTTGGTAAGACATAGGCCTATCTTAGGCCTAAATCTCAAAAGATGGCATATGATTATAATTTTGAAATTCGTCGTGCTGATTCTAGCCGCCGAAAGCGTTCAGCTGCCGATAATATGGACAAAAGCAAATCAAGGATATAGAACTGAGCTACTCATCATTCTCTTAACGCTCAGTGTCCAGGCATGCACTTCTATTTTTATCCAGGTACATTGAGGTCATGCAACGGGCATCAATCCCTCTATAATATCTGCCTACGCCAGAAAGCATCCAAGGAGAATGACACTGCTTAATCCACTGGCGCATGGATCAACACAAAACCGATAACTCGTGCATTCGGACCACTAAGTTCCACATTTTCTATAAAAAGGATCATTATAGGGTGATCTAGCCTATATATATATATATATATATATATATATATATATATATATATATATATATATATATTTAAGAGGATTGGTAGTATTTAGTAAGATCCTGGAGAGGTGGAGTGTGTGAAGATGTATATGTGTGTGAGTGTGGTCATGGAGGAGGAGGAGGAGCGTAGAGGAGGTCAGGAGGACTGGAGTGAGATGAAGAAGGCGAGGTACATTGAGGTCAAACGGACATCAATCCCTTTCCTCACTGCACAAATATATACGCACGCATGCACACACGACTGTGCTTTCGGCACTACACACCGGGTAAGAGGAGAAGGACGAGATGGAGTTGGGAGATGGAGGAGGGAGGAGGAGCAGAGGAGGCAGAGGAGATGAAGGAGAGAAGGAGATACGAACAGGAGGCAGGGAAAAGAGGAGGAGCAAGATGGAAGAGGAAGGGAAAAGAGGACGCAGAAGAGGAATAAGGGGAAGATGAAAAGGAAAAACACGCGGAGTGGAAGGAGGGTGCAGAAGAATTAGGAGGAAGAGGAGGAGGGAGAAGAGAGGAGAAGGTAAGGCAAAGAAGAGGCAGAGGATGAGCAAACAGCGGAAGAAGAGGAAGAGCAGCGGAAGAAAGAAGAAAAGGCAGAGGAAGAAGTGATGATGATTAGGAGCGAGATGAGTATTAGGAGGAATTCCACGGCCTCTGCAACACTGGAAAACACTCCTCCGGCCACTCACAGCAGACGTCTCTCACTGATAAACCGATGAACAAATGGACCTATATTTAGACCAGCATTTAGACCTAAGTTTAGACCTCCTGGGTTCTCGACTACACCGATCTATACAGAGAAACCGGTTGCTATTCCTGGAGTCATGCGGTCGACCTGGAACTATGCACACAGAAGTATCTGCGCAATCAGATATGCCGCATGCAGAGAGGTCCCGAAATAGTCCCAGTATCAATAGGTGTCCTGTTGCTGTGATGGTGTGTGCATACTTTAATATAAGGACTCATTACACCCAGCAGTCAGTAAATATGACTGTGATCAAGATATCTTTACGTCCAACGATGCATTGACCTACCTATATATGCATGCATGCCATTAGGGCAGCCATCCGTCCATTCACATCCACCTATAAGTACATGCAATTATCCATTCATTCATCCATCCATCTACTTATCCATGCATGCATGCATTTGTGTAGCCATCCATCCATTCACCTATGAATCCATGCAATTATGCACCAATGCATCCGTCCGTCCGTCCGTCCGTCCATTCATCCATCCATCCATCCAGCCAGCCATTCATCCATCATCCAACCATTCATCCGTCCATCCATCCATCTATCCATCCACCTACATGCATAAGTACATGCAATTATGCACCAATGCATCGGTTCATCCATCCATCTATCCATCTGTCCGTCCATCCATCCATTCATTCATCCATTCATCCATCCATCCATCCACCTATGAATACATGGAATTATGCACCAGATGCATTCATCCGTCCATCTATCCATGCATTCATTCATCCATCCATCCAACCACCAATGAATCCATACAGTTATGCACAATGCATTAGTGCACCCATCTTCCGTCCATCTATCCATCTATGCATTTGGTGCATAATTCCATTTGAAAGGCGAGGTACTGCATGGTGGAACAGTCTTTACCATTTTCAGGGACCGAGATTTCAGGCACCAAAGCCACTCTCATGTCTCATTGGAACCGTTTTCAAAATCCAAGTCGCCAATATTCTGACGACCATTTAGTCAACGTCAGGTCCCAAAATCAAATAGGGGCACTGCCCTCCAGATTCTGCCCTTCTACGAATGCCATTACGTGCTATTATCATCAGCCTACCTTATAACTCATCAAATATTTAACCCATGGGCTTATTTAGGGGGTGGTTTATGGGTTCGAGCCCCCACGAAATATGAATTACTGTTATTAAGCACTATAAATGCAGAAAAATACGACCATTTTCAATGGAACCCTCCCCCGAAAACTAAAACCTTCTAAATATTTTCCTGGCTACGCCCCTGGTTTAACCAGTTTTGCTTTTGGCCAAGGCACACTTCCTAACCTCAACTTTAGATTTTACACAGCCTGCAGATGAGCCAAGAATAGCACGCCATAGTTGATAAAGGACAAACCTCCCTCCCTCATAGGCTCACAGCCGCCTTAATTTAGTTCCTGTTACAGACCAATACTGCTTTAACTGTTCATGACCATCCTCTTAGCACAAAGCTCTTTGTTTGCTAAACACTAATTGACGCGTCTGTGTTCGGGGCTTAAGGGCTTAGCTCCAGACTTAAATATAGATCGTGTGCAGAAGTTAAACATTGCAGGAATTTCCGAAAGGCTAATAAAGCAGTTCTACGTGTGAATGAAATGAATAGATCTGGCGTTCCATTTCGTGTTCACGACATCCTCCCCATTATGTATGAATGTACATAACCACCAAAATAAATGCATGCCATCTCGTAATCATAACCCTCTGCTTATAATAAGGCAGTGTATCCGGTCACGACAGGTTAATAATTTAAATCTTATCTATTTGACTAAATCGATATCTAAATATTTTGTAATCTTATGCGTTTGTGTCAACAGTTTGTGAAATAAAGGAATAGTGTAGGGCCTAGGCTAGTAGTAGTGTATGGTCGACAAATATTTAAATCCGTCTTAATAAATAAATAAATAAATAAATATATATATATATATATATATATATATATATATATATGCACTTGATACATATGCAGATAAATGTATTATGTGTGTGTGTATATAATTATTATATACATGTGTGATATATGTGTGTGTAGTGTCGGGTGCTTTTCATGTGTGTGTGTGTGTGTGTGTGTGTGTGTGTGTGTGTGTGTGTGTGTGTGTGTGTGTGTGTGTGTGTGATGTAGATAATCTATAAACATGGTATACCGCTTATACTTCCGCGTAAACGGGAAGTTGAAAGCCGTATTATTATAATAGACATCGTGAAAACCCCTTCTATATTTAATTGTATCAACGATTAGAACATTTATTATTTTCATTACGTCCTTATTTCACGAATGATCAAAGTAATTCGTCAAGCGTACACTTCCCTGTTTTACTTCCCTGTCGCCTTAGTTGTAATTATAGACTCAAGTAAAGGCCTATACATAAGACCTACTATACTATAATACGAGGACTAAGCTGCTGAAAGGTGCTTGATAATTTAGTCAATGAGCTGTTACATTAGCATACATAGATACATGCACAATACATGCATACATACATGCATACATGTTAACATACATACATGCATGCATACATACATGCATTGTGCATAAATACATAGGTACATAAATACATACATACGTACATGCATAACCATAACCATAACCATAACCACACTTTTATTGAACCAATGAAACAAAAACGGTTTTGACAGATGCAATAGGATACAAACGAATAAATTGGAAACAAAGGGAGAGTCCTAAAAGGGCCTAAGCCCCGCTAGCAAGGGTCACCCTAGAATAATCTTAGAAGTAAACCGTCATAAGATGGTGAACGGGATATTACTGTGGGTCTATGTTCGAATACACAACGATAACAGAAAGTTTCAAAAGAACAAATCTTAACTAGTTACTAAGGTACACGCGGAATTAATGAACTCAAAATACCTGTGAACAAAGATAAGTGAATTTACATACACATACATACATATACATACATGCATACATTAGTACATACATGCATGGTTGCATACACATGACTAATAGGTCAAATGAAACAGGTGCGTTCAAACGTATATACCCCGTACATGTACTCGCAGTCCTATGTTCGTGTAAGTTCAATTATTTCGAGTGTGCACAACTTCTGCATGATTCATATGCAAACGCTTTTCTTACAGCTTTGCGTGTGAATCATTGGAATGATTATGAATACCAACAATTGCTAATTTCGCATTTCAACTGATGAATAACAGTCACTAATTAAACTGTTGCGTCACTTCCAATTTATTCACCATTCAATACGTGACTCATTTCAAGGTGCCTATGTATGTAAACTATGTAGGTGATGTAGGACATTTTCAAAACCTCGCAAAATAATAATATTTGTAGGCCTATATACATAAATACACCAATTTTAGGTGTTATATAAATGTCCAATTATGATCTCATTTATATTTATGTACGTACGTATGTAGTCTATGTACATGTATGTATGCATGTATGTATGTATGTATTTATTTATTTATGTATGTGTGTAATTATTGTAAGTAGGTATGCATTATATGTACGTATGTATGTATGTATGTATGTATGTATGTATGTATGTATGTATGTATGTATGTATGTATGTATGTATGTATGTATGTATTTAAGTATGTATGTGTGTATGTATATACAAAAGAATGTATGTATACATGCATGTATTTATGTAAGCCAACACTTTGTGTATTCCATTATCTGAATAACTGTACTGCCATGCATGGTACATAGCCTACATACGTACAAACATAGCCTACACATGTTCATGCATGTATGTACGTCAAATAAATTGAAAAATTTGAACTGATGCGGAAAAAAATGTATACATGTACATACACATGTATGTATGTATATTCTTATGTATGTATTTATGCATGTATTATGTATAAATGAACATATGTACGAAAATAACATGTTCATGCATGTATATCTTTGTATCTAAGTACGTTACGTACGTGTTATACGTACACATTAATCAAACACTATTAATCGCCCAGTTGAATGCTAAGAGCTTCCTTTGTCCCTGAACTGAACGTATGAGCAAGGCTCGAGGTCGCCCCAATAGCTCTTGCTCTACATTCGCAGCGCGGCCGCACGCAGGCATAGCGGCTCGTCTGCAAGGACACCTAGCGGCGAGACGGACAGGCAGACACACAGTCAGGCAGGGAGATCGACACGCGCACAGGCAGACTCACAGACCACATATCATACGGTAGCATGCAAGCCGAAGCCATTGACCATATCAAGGCTCTTTCGATTATTAAACAAAGCCCTGAACTGTCACGACCGTATCTGCCTGCACACAAACCTTGACTCTCTGTTAGTTAAGTCTTATATGCTGCTTATTAATGGACAAATCAGTCAAACAATCAGTCAATCATGAAATATGAAATCTTTAGGTTATAACCGAGAACGCCTTTGTGTCGTGTTGAGCTGTCTGTGCGTTCGTGCGCGTGTGCGAGTCTAACAGGTGCGCTGTGGCTTCCCCTTCACTGGTGCGTTAACTCCACTGCTGCCCGCACTCTGCTAGTGCAAGTCCCAAGAATGGACAAAGGAGGAGGGCTACGCTAATCATCTTTGTTACGACACAGCATGACAAAGCATCGTGAAGCAATGACTAGTTCCCCTTCCTCCTTCTTCAAATTTCTTGTCTCTGGCAATCAGCAGTTCTATTTTTAGTAGCCTCTGTTTAATGACGAATGTCACAGCGCCCTCCCTTTTATCCAGGCTTGGGAAGGACACCACCCGATGTCTGAGTTCTGTTTGCATTGGGCCATTACAGCCTCGGCTGCCCACTGGAACAGGCAGCATTAGCAAATATGTGTATTGCCATAGTGCTCAGCGTCCAACAGACCCTGGCTTACAGTCAATAGCATATGCCATATGGGTTCAATTCGGAAGACCTCCAACGGAGCGCAGCAGTCTACGGCCAACGAAATGGCCGTGGCCTCCTACGCCGACCGTCTGATCCGCTGCAGGGCGCCGCATGCACCGTTACTATATCAACCTTGTTGCTGTCGGTTGGCCCATATTTTCGCAGTACAAGGTTGATGGCATTTCGAAGTCCATTGCGTCATCCGGGCTTCTGCATAAGCTCTCATTAGCCCAGAAACGGTGGCTGCTGATTCTCCCCGGAGATTTGTTTTTGCCGGTTCTGTTGAAAGACTGCGTTACTTGTGATAGCGTTCACGCTTAGAAATATCTGAATTGGCGTCTTCCTGGACGCGCTCTGCTTTGTGCGATGGAGGGAGGGATTCGGTCTAAACACCGAAGAATTAGATCGCAAATCATTAGTGAATGTAGGCCAAATGTACACGATTTCTATAGCGACCGTTATGGCCTTGACCTTGCTAATTTTCCATGAACTGATCGTAATCTTTCACCACCATCTTTCAATTGCTGTTTGTTCCAAAAGATGCCATAACAATTTACAGAACGTTAATAAATAATTAACTCACAAATCCACTCTATTTATAAGCTTATCAGTAGAAAATAGACAGTACAGTCAAAGGCAGGGTGTCATTTGTAGTTGACATATTTGGGGGTGGGGGGAGACCGGTGCAATATGCATTTTGAAAATCAGCATTAATTTATAGCCTGATCCAGTGGTGACTCTGCTAGTTATCTGATCATTGCTAGCTTATGACATTTCTGCTCGTTATGACAGTTATCGTCTTATAGATTGGCACAGGAATTGCTTTTGTGAGGTAGGCTATTTAAAACGCGCTATAAAAAATGTCCGGATACATAATCGTAAATTTATATAGCGTCACTTCAAGAGATACCCCTCAGAGGCGCTCCCGACCTGACAACACCAAACCATACATACATACATGTACGTACAGCCTACATACAATCGAAGCATGCACGATAGATAGGCCTACGTATGTTCAAATACACACACCCAATTTGTCACCCACGAATTGCATACAGACACCCACGAATGCACTGATGAATAGACCAAAGCGTGCAAACTTTCATTCTCGTTTACAACGAATAATGAAAATGCCTATCACTAATTTTGGACTAATTACTTTTAAAAAACCATGGCGTTTCATGATTGATTCACCGACAATTAAGACACAATGTAACACGAACCAACATGGCGATAATTGGTCTGAGTCGACGCCATGTTGACAACACATCAGCCAACACGAGGCGTAAACGTCACACGCTCAACAGATGTGTCATTTAGGCTAGACGTGGGCCTGACTTTGTTTCGTGACCCCGGGGGCTGTTTATTCAGAGTGTCTCATTAATACCAACGTTCGTGCACGCCTAATATCGGAAATCCACGCAAAACCATTCACCGTTACCAAGGTCCTAGCCAACCAGCCAGCTGTGTAAGCCGCAGGATGGTGGGGCTCCCTTTGCGTGCCACGCTGATAAACGTCATGCTCTGCAGTTTAGCCTATTTCGGACAGACGCCAACCCACGCGTGCGCACGCTGGCTTACGGCGTTGCATGCCTGGCTGGGCTGCCGCGCTTAGTGACTGGCTTAGCAACAATCAACATTCCTCAGCCCCTCCCTCCCTCACATCATATGAGCGTGATTAAGTTGACCCGTTTGGTTGCATTCGCAGATCAAATTCCACGCATTACGCATCTAGACCTTGGCCAATTCACTCAACTAGTCAATATTGCTAATCATAAATTGTCAAAGATCTCCTGATGAGTGTTTCTGTGTGCACGCGCGCGTGCCTCTGTGTGTGTGAGTGAGTAAGTGTGATTGCTTAAAGTTGCATCACCAAAGTCGCCTGTCGCCGCAGCTTTGACTAATGAGAATCTTACTAACTGACCTAAGATTAATCATTTGCGTCTTATTCAACGCAATATGGCTTCATTCCAATTCTTTGTAATATGCTAATGACAGGTACTCCTCCTATACGACACATTCACACTGCCACTTTTTCACTTAGGGCCAAACCTGGTGGGCAGCAATCATGCCCTACACCAGAAACGCCCGATTCTTATTACCCTGCAATCAAGGCCTTTGTACTGCCACACCTCTTTGTACTGCTAAACCTCTTTGTACTGCTAACCCCTCTGTACTGCCAAACCCCAAGCACATTCAGTCCACCCCAGGGTCCGTTCACTTGAGTTTTTCAGTGTAATGTTAAGCGCTAGTATCGATCCACATCAGGCGGCGAATAGCCTACATGGGACAAATCGTTCAAGGAACTCTCCTTATATGACCAATTCTACCTAACCATAAAATCTGGTTCTTCAGACGAAAGCGCTGGTTCATTTCCCACTCAACATTTCCCTCTCAACCACTGCCGCGTAGAACCCAATTAATATTTCAGGCGACGACGAATCATGACGCCTGTTTTTTCTTCTCTCGGTGGCAACGACCGGTATTTCCACCAACGAGGTCGACGTCCACCGCCGCTGCGTAAATACTCGAAGCATTCGTGGTATTTTCCATTGACGCCATTAAGGTCGTAATCAATAAACACGCCCGGGTAAATTATGCTGTAGGCCGACGCAGCCGCAGCCGGGACAGAGCCCGGCTGCCGCGGCCGCCGATGCTGGGCGGACGGCGGCTCATCTAGGGCAGCGCTCTGTGCGGCGGCGGCGGCGGCTCCCTAGCCGTTGCCCGGGCGTAGCCTGCGGAGTGGATAGGGGTCAATGGTACGCCGCTGGCCAATCGATACCAGGTAAAGATCAACAAGGACCTTTCATAACAAGCGGCTGAGTCACCGCTCTCCGGTATACTGATTGTGAGTAAGCAACGTCGAGCCATTGGACGCGTCTAACTAGGTCGAAATCCTGACGGCCAATCGTCGGCGACGTGCTCTGTTCTCGACCAATCACAACGCGAAGAACTAAGTCAGTCGGTGCTGACGTCCGCTTCCTGATACTGACGCCCTGGTAAGCAAAGAAAACGATGACTGAAAGATGAGTGGGGGTGCGTTTTCGACGCACTGGTCTACGTCAGCACGAAGTTCACAGCGGAGGCCGCTATATATAAGGCCTCGCGACCAGATCGACTAACTCTTTGTTGCTAGTAACACATATCGAAGAACGAAAACGATAACACAAGATGGCTTCCGAAGCGCAGCGAATCATGAACCTGTCGCTGACGAAAATCGTATCGTCACGGAGCAGGAGAGGTGGGGTCAGCCTTCACCGAAACCTCCTCGTAGCTTCCGTTCTTTTCAAAGCCAGGGACGTCTACGCGGCCGAGATGGCCGGGCTCATCGTCATTCGCAACGGATGCGTGTACGAACCCTCATCCGTCGAGGACCTGAAAGCGGAAACTCAGGACCTATCGAACGAAACCCTATCTATGGACGAATCCCCCGTTACCGCCGAGGATAACCCGTCCACGGACGAAAACCTTATTCGAGACGAACAAATCATGGAAACCGTCAACGCTGTTGTCTGTCCTCCGTCCGTTCCTGAATCAACGCAAGAACAATCCGTAAAGTTTGACCTGGAGGGTGACACGTCACCCCAAAACAAGTCAGACTCTGAACTTGAAAGTTGTAAGGAGAACATTGAACCAGCTAACTCGAATCAGATCGCAGCGGACAATGTCGGTAAAGTCGTAAAGCGTAAGCGTTGTCGAAAGCTGCAGAGCAAGCAGTGCTTGAAGCGCAAGTACACAGAAGTCGAGCAAGCAGTATTAAGCATCACAGAAAGCGACGAAGGCGTCGTTTCGAAAAAGATGTCGCGAGTGGAAAATGTTGACTGTGGTGAGAAAACGGACTTGCACTGCCATGAACTGTCCTCCAGTTTACCGGATTGGGACTCTGACCGCGTCTCTGTAAATCGAGAAGAAAACCAGGTCGGCACCTCCACGTCTCGGGATTACAAGTCGTGTATGGACATATCCGATGACGCTTATTCATCGTCGTCCTCGTCTGATGATGATCAGTCAACATACAATGAGATCAGTTCCTACCAATCTTCCTTTCACAGCTTCAGCAGCGACTACTGTACCTCCTCCTCGTCATCAGATGCAATGACATTTTCTCTTTCTCATCCCATGCTCGTCATCAGCGTCTGAAACCTAACATTGTCAACTAGGATACAGCATCGTGGAAATTCGCGATATACGGAAGTGCTGCCGACTCCGTGTTCGAGGTGGATGCGCATTTGGGATGTGTCAACGTTGGCTGCTCGAAAAGTTCCTTGTACTGGTGTTTCTATTACTGCAGTGACTCAGTCGGGTGAATCGAACAGTGAAGTGTGATGTCGGCTTTGTGATTCAGGAAGTAATGTTTCCTTTGTGACTGTAGGTGTTAACAAGTATTGCTGAAGTGACTGATTTCGTCTAAATGCTAAACACGGCTGATGGCCACGTTAAATCCATCGCAGACAATGTACGTAGGGTATTACCCTGTTACATTAATAATTCATATCATGATTCTGTATATAGCTGGACTATAGGACAGAACGAACAGTACTAACGATTCTAGATAATTAAAAATGGATACAATGGATACACTCAGGTGTTAAGATGCCTACAAAACTATCGATAGTCTCTTCTGTCAGTGAACTGTGGCTATAGGTGTCTGTTATGTAAATCTTTAGGAAATTATTTATTTGATTGAATTAACTGCAATAGATGTAATTCAATTATTTTATTAATAAATCGTAACAATCAAAGAGAAAGAAATCTGGACTTCACTGTTAATCTTGCTTGTATAGATTATAGTGAATCACATTCTTAAGAGCAGTTTGTGGTAAACAGCATAATAATAATGTGGCCAGGACATGACATGTAGTGTCTGGTAAGCAAGCGCATCTTCTACAACCAGACGGTGTTAATTAACCCCATGTGCTTTGTGATAGGCTGCAAATGATTTCCTTTATAGCCACACATTTGTGCTGTCATGTCAATCAATAAGCTAGCCATATTGTGTATGCTGTTACCACCCAATGCTTTTAAGAGTGACTTAGATGTGCTTTGCCAAGGTCACATTATAGGAGTGGGCATCTGCTTTACTGTAAAAGCATTCCTATTAGGCTGCCATAGGCCACTAGGCCTAAAGTGATAAGTGCAATGTTGTGAACATTTTGCAAAGTTCCCATCAGTTTGATCAGACTAAGTTCTTATTCTATATAATGTTACCAATAATTACTACCATAGAAATGAAGCTAAATCATGCAACTGAAAGCTGCCGTAATAAATTTAGGAAAGTGTATAATAGACAGGTGAGAATACTGACTACACTTACAGGATTATTTCAAGGCTGAGAATTAAGTAGAATTGTGTTAACACATTGTGCATTAGAATTTAAGAAATTCATGTTCAAGGCTGTAAAGGCAGATCACCAATTCAACATATGATAAACTTAGAAGCTACCTAGTCAAGGGGATCAGGATGTCAATATAGGATAAACCTAGCAAGCCCAATAACACTTTGGAACACCACATCCTAGCACTCTCCAGTGCAACTGGAACTTAGCCTTTTGACTGTGTAAACAGATAATTGCACTGCCTATAGTACTTTGCATTAATCCAAACTAGACCATATGACAACTGAGTTCCTGTGAATTATTTACACAGTACAACACATACAGCTGAACTTTGAAAAGACACCTAATACAAGTTACAATAGGGTAGATTGGAGTCAGACAACAGGAAGCATTGAGACACACCCTTGCCTAGTTAATTGCCATCATACAAGTCTCCAGTGAAATTCTTAGTAACTGGCCTATTCATAGTCATAAGTGATGACAATAATTACTATGTATTGTGTATACATGTACAGATTCATCCTATTTGGTTGCATGAGCCAAAAACCAGTATACAGGGTCAGAGGCTCAGAGCTCTCCTTAGTCACAATGAGACCGTTATACCATGCTAACACCCTCAGACCCTTTACCCATTGGTCTAACAACGGGTAAAGTGCATGAATAAAGAAGTTGGCCATAGTATACACATCCCTGGCAGATGCCCAAAGAATTGTATGCAAGTCGGTCACAGGTATTAGTCACAACAAGTAGGTCAAGTAGAATCCAGCCGACCTGTTGTATTATCTAAGATTAAGCTGCCAATAATATTATTGACAACAGTACTGACAATTGTGTATTAGTAGTTTTCCATACTTGAACTTGTCAACAAAACACAGTACTTAACTTTAAGTACACCAGAGAAATATCCAACTACTGTGAACACAACGTAATTAGGTGAAACCTTTGTACATGTAAAACCATTATCCAGAAGTGATTTCTTGTAGGAAATTTACATGAAAATGTAAACATGGAATGTTATATTCTGCAGTTACACCCAAACAAACAGTTTATAATGAAAGGAAAAACACTTATCGTCAGTGCATGTTGTTGTTGTTCAAATCCAAATTCTCATCATCGGCCTACATATAATTAAAAATTATACATGAAGAACTACAAACAGAAGAGTTCTGCTACCACATAACAAACTTAAGTAGGCCACATGTAGACAGTCTAGACATACATGAAGAAACCACAAGTAGTTTTGTACAGAAGTCATCTATATAAGGTTTGAATTACTAAACAATACAATTGTAATTTGATAATGCCCTATTTACAAAGTTCAGTAGTGCACAGTGAACCCGGGCAAACATTATGAACAATAAGCAGACTGGAAGAGATAAGGTTTCAGTATGTTTGTATAACTGTACATCTAGCTGTACATGTGTAACTGGAAGAGATAAGGTTTCAGTATGTTTGTATAACTGTACATCTAGCTGTACATGTGTAACTGGAAGAGATAAGGTTTCAGTATGTTTGTATAACTGTACATGTAGCTGTACATGTGTAAACAGGTATTACACATTACTGTAACTGTATTATGCATTACTGTAACTGTACATGCGTAAACAGGTATTACACATTACATGTTGATGATGATGAATTCTGTGCTCAACAGTTGGTCCATTGGCTTTTATACCACCCGAGGATGAGATGAGTGAGGTGGTTTCCCGTTGCCTTCCTCACAGACGGCGTGTCCAGGGTCGCTACGCAGTAGCTTAAGGTAGATTTAAACCTGCGACCCTACTGCTACAAGGCACAGAACATACCCCTACACCACTGCATTCCCACATGTACCCAAACATTAATAATAATAATAATAAACAATAAGACACAAGACATACCATACAAACATATTATACAAACATTACACAAACATATTACACAAACATATTACACAGATACGTCACAAGAACAGTAATAGTCTCTGGTGCCCATGTCTACTACACACAGCCTCATTGGATTGCACCAGGACCGGATTGCACAAGAACAAAGCAACATTCAGTGAATTGGAATTCCGATGAATAGTCGTCGGTCAATTTTCACCAGCATTCCAAGCATTCAGTAGGCATTTCTTAGCAAACTGGATATCACAGGCAAGCCCAGTTCAGCTATGCTATGCATGACATCAGATCTCTCTTTGTCTGCTTGTCTCAGCCCAAACTGCACTGCCCAACCCTGACTGTCTAGGTACCCGCCTTCCCATTGCTCCCCTAACCCTTAAACGGAACCGATTAGCCACACGAGAGAAGGATAGACGTCCCGTGGATTCCCGCTTTATGCAGGCTATAATTTCGTAATGGGACCTAGGTGGTACTGTCTAGTCCACGATCAGAGGGCATACCGTTCCTTCAACGTCTCCTGTTAAAGCTTCAACACGTGGCAAATAGAAGCTGCACGTCTGACGTCATCTGACCTAGTAAATTGGCTTTATGTAAAAATAGTCAAGGCTGTAAGGCGAGTTTATTGCCGCCATTAACGTCTTTGTTTCGGGTGAAGGACCTTTTAGATGCCATGGGGTCGTTGATCGGCACTCGAAATGCGTGCGCATTAGCCTTATTAATTGCTTTTCAAGATGCTCAAATCTGCTTTGTTCCTTTAAGCACCGTTATCTGCTAATCATGGTATGTAGGAAAGCCTTTGTTTCTGACCGGTTTGGCACAAAGAAACCACCAGGGACCCTCCAGTCTCAAGAGGATTTCGTTGAAAACCGTACATGTTTTGATCGTCCGCCACTAGAAAAATTTAGCAAGTAAATAGAGTAAATAAATACACTCTTCAGATACGGGAGGATTTTCTGCGAAGACGGCGCACAAGTGATTCATATGCAACCGAAAATAACGTGTTTTCAATGTTGTCGCGCACACGCATCACATGACACCATAACAAGCCTATTAGCATACGCGTAATCGCGAGTGGCGGCGTTTTCGTTACCGTCAACATCTCTAGGGCATCGCCCGAGTTCGGCGGCCTTTTGCTAGCACTTGACAGAGAACTTTGTGCAGACTTTAAACATATTTATGCAGACATGGGTTACGGCGAACACGGTCTTGCTTGTGTTGGTTTTAGAGCTTGAGCGGTGTCGTTCAACTTTACGCACTGTGTGTATAGTATACCAGGCCTCGCAAACGGACCTACTTTTTCGGCGGGCCATAACCCCGGCTAACAACGGTCTGCATTCAGGGAAATCGGGCACTACAAACAGCCCAATTCACCAATGGGCTTCCTGTGAGAGTTTAAACACAAATTAGGCCTATTCTCGATGAGTAATTGACAGTGTGTGACAACACCATTATAGCTGACTGCCTGTGCCCTATAATTGGCAGCTGTCCGGATGTGGCGTGATGCCAGCCTGCTTTGTTGCTCGACCCCTTAGCACAATATCCGGGATTTGAACCCAAAATGAGTCATAGTCCGCACATGATACACAATAACCGTCTCGTGATTTAAATAGGTCTATTCATACAGCATCTGCCAGGCAATATATATGTCCAATAACACACGGTATGTAGGCCTATTTGTAATTGTGACTTTGGGTGCCATTAGGAAATATCATAAGCAAACACACCCTTTAGGGTGCATTTGCATTCAACTCGTACTTATCAAAATCATAATTATATAGGCTACGAACCAGCTGCTCTTCCTCCTGCTTATCACTGGCACTGTATTGGCTAAATATAGACCTAATGACATGCCCAGTGCGACACGCGTACCAACAACAATAACAACGCGTGCGTACAACTCTGCTGTTTTGAACCCTAGGCTATTATACACGCCTCTGATTGGTGTGCACTGCGAGAGGCGCTGTATAAATTGATAGATACAATACAATACAATATGGAAAAACAGCGGCGCAGATGCAAGTGGCGGTAAATACACATGAATGTAAAATTTAAATATAGGCCTCCACGTTTTTATATAGCCACTGTTTGGCTTTGGCTACGACCCTGATCGTACTCTGGCAGTGCCAGTCCCAAGCCTGGATGAAGGAGGAGGGCGACGCTAATGATCTTTGTTATCACACAGTATCGTTAAACTGAAACTAAGCTTAGGCCTACTACTACATTGGAGGTACCTTGCTGTCTGTAATTATAGCCTAGGCCTACTTATTTGGTGCAGTGTCGCAAATGTTTTGCACCGGTCCAAGTAGATTCGTTCAACTAAATTCCTGGTGTCGACTGTCTATATTCAGTCAGTTAGCACTGTAAACCATACAGGGCAGGCGCAAGTTGAGCCCAGTGAAAAACAGGGGGGAAATGTTTTTTCAATTTTGTTCACACTTTCTGCAAGTTAAAGAGTCTTCACTCACAGTCCTGTGAAAGACCCACTTTTCTTGTATAAATATTATTTGTGTGAACCGGTCACACACTCCGATTAACTCGCTCGATTTTGTTAAGTGTATACGTTAAATTTTAAATGGAAGCTAGATTGATGATAATAATTGTTTGCCTAAATGGAAGTTGGATTGATGAAAGAAATCTTCGCACAAATTGAAGGTGGATTGATATTTTTGCAGATGAAACCTACGAATTACCGACACATTGATCTAATCAGAAATGAGCTAAAACTCTGCAATATGGGATCTAAGAGAGATGGGAGGCCCGGCCCGGGAGGGGGGAAGGGATAGATTGAGCCCGGTTCTTTAGGGGGGATAGAAGCCACTGCAGTCAGTTAGCACTGTAAACCATTCAGACAGTCTCATTGCCGCACAGAGCTACATAAATAGAACATATATGAATATAAGAAGCTTAAGAGAATGGCGCTATATATATATGAAAAGTGACATGGCGTTATTTTCTACGTAGGCTATCAGTTCAACGACTGGTTGCTGATCTCGTTGATAAGCAAGTGCACATTCATTTGCCGACCAACAGTTGGTAGGGGCCTATTTTAGAACCCGATAACAAAGTTATAATCTCGTTCACACAAACGCCTATTGTACACGTCTGAAAATGCGCAAGACCAAAGCGTGTATGACAAAGTGCACCTTGATTTTAGATATATTATATTCTATATATTGACAAGGTGCACCTTACATACATATATATGTATATATGTGAACATATATTGTAAATATATGACTATATTCAAGGTGCACTTTGTCATACGAGCTTTGGTACTGCGCATTTTCAAGGTAGCTCAATTTTGGATAATAGTGATTCACTGAGCTTATGTCGACAGCTGTTCAAGAGTTCCAGGTCTCTATAGTTACTAATATTGCGCCACACACCGTAATAGGCCTACATCGATGTCACTGGGTATACCGTATATTGGACATCGCACAACAGGCTGACGGAAGCCACCTGTTTAAATCCCACTCCGAAAATAGACATGGCTAATCACAATCACACGTGCGTGACTATACAACCGTCTTATTTAGTCCAAGTGCAGCTAGGCCTATAGGCTATAGTCCTCGAAGAATATTTTCTTTCAGTCATAACAGGTTGTGTGTCGTCATTTTGCCCAGTCATGTCTGTAGGCCTGGTTAAATAAAAACGCCTCCATTGCAAATAGCTGAGCAACGGGGCCTTGTGTGATGTCAGCGCATTGCGCACAAGTGAAACAGAACAATGAACAGTGGTTGGAATGCAGCATCCAATCATTCTTGTAATTAATTAGACTGGAGCACTTTCAAGTGACGCTGGATGAAGTCCAGAATTGAGACAAGATAGCTTAGAATAGAATAGGTCAGCTTAACGACCCCTATAGATGACATCACAGGAATTGATGATGGATTGTCATCACCATCGTCATCGTCATTAGCATCATCATCATCATCATCATCATCATCATCATCATCATCATCATCATCATCATCATCATCATCATCATCATCATCATCATCATCAACAACAACAACAACAACAACAGCAACATCGTCATCAATCAACATCGTCATTATCGTCATAATCATCATCGGCATCATTGTCGTCGTCATCATTATCGCCATCATCATCTTCATAATCATCATCATCATTAGCATTTGCGCTGACAGTAGCCTAGACAGTTTTGTAAAGCATCCTAGAAGTAGCTTGCTTCCGACGATGCTCTATAAATTGTCGTAATTACAATGACAATTACAATCATCGTCACCACCATCATGATCATCGTGCTCCAGCCTAATTAATTACAAGAATGATGAGATGCTGCATTCCAACCATTGTTCTGTTTCACCTTTGCGTAATCCGCTGACATTGCTCAAGACCCGTTGCTCAGATAGGCTACTTGCAATGGAGGCGTTTTATTTAACTAGGCCTACAGAAATGAGTGGGCAAAATGACGACACATAACCTGCACAGTGAATAAGCATCATAATTATCTCAACGCCAGCCACATGGCGTCGATGAGTGTGAATAAATGATGTCCCTTGCATAGGCGTAGGCCTAGCTACATTGAGGCACGAGGAGGCACTGTTGCCTCCTCTTGCTTTCTTTAGATACTGGAACTTCTATTGACCAATTATACCCCAATAACCAGACTTTTGCCAATGGTCTGCGAAGTTGCCTCCTCTTGAATTTAAGTCTGGCTACGCTACTGGTCCTTTGTTTCGTTGATCATTTGTTAAGTCCAGTGCTCCTATCATTCTTAATTTCTTACTCCAGAACTGATTTTCGTTATATTAATAGTCAATCCAGCACCAGCACATTTCTTGGTCTTCGCCGAACCACTTTGTCCAATTATTTACTTATTTATATTATTGTCATTATTATTAGGCAATTATAAAACGCCACTAATTAGTGAACAAACATCAATCGATGGCGCTGAGCAATTGTGAGTGAAGGACTTGCTCAAGGTCAATATACACAGAGGGACTCGAACCCGTAGCGTATACTCTCGGCGTTATAAGGCGAGTGCACTTGCCAATCGGTTATACCTTGTCTAGCAGTGTTGTTTGGACATCCAGAAGCTGCTACGTCATCATTTCTAACGTTCTGTGGTATTAAAATTTCTGCATTTTCTGTAGTAAATCATTTCTGCTGTGAGCATTCTTGTTTCATCTTGCTTTCGAACTGTCCACCTGCATTCTGATCGATGCGGGAACATTGCTAATCCTATCTGCCTACTCATTCACACAACATGCATCGCTGACTTGAGTCACATGGCACGTCGTATACATGTACATTGCGTTCGTATAAATACATGGCCTAATATAACATTATTTATGTTCAATCATAAAAATTTAATTAATGCAATGTGGGAGTTGAGAGGCTGCAGTGCGTTCCAGCCACATTTCCCCATATGTTTTTGTACGCGAAAACGGCAGAGAAAAAATGTTCAGCCGTGGGGCGAGCGAAGACCTTGGTATACGTTGCATAATTAATTAATAATTATGTATTGTATTGCATATGACTGATATCATATAAGCGACGAAACCACCAACCCACGCATTTCCCGACGAACTTGCCCACGCACGTATTACACAGATCGTGTGTGTGGGTGTGTTTCTGTGGAAACATACGCCCACACCCATCACACCCCCACAAACTTAGATCTACGTGCAAGCTGGTGATGTCAGCAGTAGCTATAGCGTCGAGTTGGTGTTAGACATATCTTGTGACGGTCAATATTGTTCAAATCGATCTTACATCATCTCATGAGTGTTGGCGTGCGGACGTTGACGATATTGACGACAATTCATGTGCATGTATGCATGCCTGGGCGTATTTAGGGGGTGGTTTTACGAGTTCAAACCCCACGAAATAGATGCATTACTGTTATAAAAAACTAAAAAATTTACAAAAATACGACAATTTCCAATGGAACCCCCAAAAAACTTAAACCCCTCCGAATTTTTTCCTGGCTACGCCCCTGTATGCATGTATCATACATACGTACATATACGTATACATAATGTATGTATGTGTGTAACTGTGTATGTATTTATGTATGTATGTATGTATGTATGTATGTATGTATGTATGTATGTATGTATGTATGTATGTATGTATGTATGTATGTATGTATGTATGTATGTATGTATGTATGTATGTATGTATGTATGTATGTATGTACGTATGTATGCATGCATGCATGCATGCATGCATGCATGAATGCATGCATTTCGGTATGTATGTATGTGCGTATGTATGTATATGTGTGTAGCCTATGTATCAAGATACTTAAGTTCCCCACCGAAGCGCTGCACACATGGCTATATATCATGTCAATTTCAATTCAGTGCATGCAAAAAGTAAGTAAGTAAGAATGTTCTTTATTGAACGCAAGCAAACGCTCAGCGCTTTACATACAAAGTCAGAAATAATTTATGTACAAAGAAAACGATAATTAGAAGAAAATTAGGTCAACTAGAAAACATATGTCTAACTGTACAACATCCTAGCTAAGAAGCCATTTTGAAGCCTGGTAAGGGAATCAAATCTAGGGAGAACACGGTTATGTGAGCGTGGGCGCAGGTCATGGCCAGTGCAATTGACAGAGGGGAGATATAAAAAAAAACACATGTAGGCCTACGCTTGTCATAATTATGCAAATAGAGGTAACTACTAACTAGGTAACTCACTTATTTCATTGTTTTTAGATCAGAAAGTGCAAGTCAAGAAAGCTGT
This sequence comes from Aporrectodea caliginosa, assembly GCA_020284085.1. Classification (NCBI taxonomy): domain Eukaryota; kingdom Metazoa; phylum Annelida; class Clitellata; order Crassiclitellata; family Lumbricidae; genus Aporrectodea; species Aporrectodea caliginosa. The sequence goes on from JACEVL010006449.1 coordinate 2,455,619, forward strand.
CTAAACACTGCTTCCGTTCAGTGATAGTTTGTCTTTTAGTTATTTATTTTACTTGTGAGTTTGGAAAAAAACTAGGTCTATACGGATTTATGTAGGCCTATAGGTCTGTCGGGTCAGCAAACGAATTATTTTGGGTAAATATTTTGAAGCGTCTGAGTAAGGGAAAGTCATTTGTAACAATTGGAATTTGGGAGTTCCAACTAACATTAGGTCTACATGCAGAACGGTGGTTTACATAGCATGACATAGCAAAGGTTTTAAGTGGTGCAGAAGACTGTGTTAACTTAAAACCACCGCGGTTAAACTTAGGCCTTATATGGTCTATAAACTTTCGGCTCTATTTCGTCACAGCCAACAGTTTTCTTAACCACATTTCAAGATAGGCAAACCAGAGTCCACGATAAGGCATCAAAATCTACAAGTGGCCCAGGTCTAGATGAATAGGCTTCGCCTCTCACTGTCTAATGTTTGATGCAAAGTGAATAGGCATAGGCCTACTGCATTCTTTCTCGTGAAATGTGAATGTACATGTTTTGTATAGCGACCTTAAATGACCTCGACCCTGATCACTTTTCATTTAATTGATCGGGTGAGATCCTTTAAATGACGTCACGCAATTTTGGCCGATTTTGAACCGCCCTCCCCCTCGTCACACTTCGTCACAAAAAGTAACAGCCCCTTTGAAAAATGACGCCACAAAGCTCTGACCCCCCCTCTAAAACCAAATTTCCATGGCAAAGCAAAATGCTCCTTCATGGAACAAATAGGCAGAACATGCATATTTTAAAATCTAACGGTGACCAAATATTGAAATAATTAGAAAATTATTAATAATGGTGCCCATATACATTAAAATAATAAAAAATAATGAAAATTTAATACTCAAAAATAGTGATGTTATTATTAAAGTTAAATTGTTGTTATTTGTTAAATTTAATTACATAGACCTGATGTGACGTCACATTTCTCCACCCCCACCCCTATGTCACACATCGTCACAAATTTCTCACCCCCTAGGTGCGTGACGTCATTTATGGACGCCCCTTTACCACCGCTGCCCGTTTGAATGGGTGCCACACCTTTCACAGACCCCGTTTACGGACTGTGCTGGTCCCAAATTTACATCTCTGAAAAAGCCACCTTTGTACGGTGTTAACTCCGCCACTGCTCGTTCTCCGGCAGTGCCAGTCCCAGGCCTGGAGAAAGGAGGAGGGCGACGCTAATCATCTTTGTTATGACGCAGTGTCGTTAAACAACAACTAAACTTCATATATCCGACCTTTGTGCTTGTGCTAGAAATTCTAAACACTAATAAATAGGCCTAGGCCTGTATACATTATCTCTGCAGGTTTTGGCTATACGCTATAGCCTACAATTATAGACCCATATTCGCAGAAATGCACACCACCCATTATTAGAGACAAATTATCAGGCAGATAGGCCCGTGGGTGTAGGCCACTCTTTCATCGCTATGCAAGCGGTTTCGTTTTCAAAACTGTGAAGTCATCAAACAGGAAGTAAGGTTTCTGATAAAGCGTAATTCGACGCCGTTGATTTTGCTATAACCTAGAATGCACATTTGTATTCCATACCGCATCAAGGAAGTTCGGTGATTCTCAGAAGTACAAGGGCGAGGTGATAGCTGAATGGTATACTATACGCAGGCACGAAGAGCAGAAGGACGCGGGTTCAATACCCGCTAAAGTCTGGACCATAAGCTTGACTGAACTTGACTCAGCCTTCAACTCCCTAGGGGTAACTGTAAAATGAGCAGCAGGACAGATGTGCGTCTTGCAGGCTGCTATACAGTTCAATTTCTACTCCTTGTTATCATCTGTAACTACCATATTACACAACCCCAAGCATGTACTTCACCAACTCCTACCTCCACTCCGACTCCTCTCGTCTCACCAATTAAGACATAGAGCACACAACCATACTCTCCCATCGTGCACCCAAGGACAACAGTTACTCTCAATTTATTCCCAGATCATTATATAAAATATTTACTAGTTTATTCTAAAATATTCTAATGAACTTTAATTATTCTTTATCACTCATGTTAGCATTTCTGCGTTTTTGTCAGATTGTTTTTCTCAATTAAACGAATATATATATATATATATAGGCTATACATTATACACTATTATCATGTAATCTCGTTCTCGTCAGTTTGAATTAATAAACGAATATGTCGGAATAGCCTAGTATAAAAGAATCTTGGGGTTGAACTATATTTCCGCTGAATTGCAGATGCAATTAGCGGCAAAGACAAAACAATTTCTAGCCGCCGCAGCAGCAGCAGCAGCAGCAGCAGCAGCAGCAGCAGCAGGACTCCGCAGGATGAACAAAATCAATAGCATCAGCAACAACAGAAACAGCAATAGCAATAGCGACAACAGGCTTATTACTTAGGCCCATATATATGGGGCGCGGTGGTGTAGGGGTAGGCCTATGTTCGGTGCCTTGAAGAATGCTGCATTGTCATGATCGTATCGGCTAATATATAGGCCTACCCGGTATGCGCCTGTGAACAAGCTGGTTAATATAATTATAGGCCTACCACTTACATAGGCTAGCATTCTTTGGACGCTGTATAGGATCTTAAGATTGCGATTACGATTAGCCATAATTAGCATAGCATGGAACAACTGTTACGCAAGCATAGCGTCAAATATTCGCATTCTTGATCTACAAGGTACGCTGCGCAATATTGGTCAGAGCGTACGTCCCATGCGTGACGATGCATGCACCTCTGTGCGTTTCGGTCCCAGTTCGTCTCCCGAAGGTGGCTTATTTAAGAGATTTTAATCTCGGATTAGCACGATCCGTACAAAGGGACCTTAAATGCCATGGTGTGTAACCATTCAAACGGGCAGCCCTTGGCAGTGTGATTCTCGTTAACGATAACGATAACGAAAATGTTCGTTAACGAAAATAAAATTATTTCGTCAACGATAACTATAACTATAACTATAACTATAACTATAACTATATCTATAACTATAACTATAACGAAAATAACAATAACGAAAATTCATCTTTATTTTCGTTAATGCAAAAAATAAAAATAGGAAGTGCAATATGGACGATTCGACATAAATGAGAACCAAAAATGCGATATTTTTATTATGCAATTTGTCAGTTAGGCTACTTTGGAAACTCGTGTAGGCCTATTCATGAAGCTTAACCCTAGGGCTACCAAGCTTTTTTTGTAACACGGACTACCAAGGGGGGGTGGTTACCACCCTGGATTTCGTGTTTGGTTTTACATATCATAACTTGTAATATAGCATTGGATTCAGCATTCATTTCTGCACAGAATGGTATATTTAGTTGTACATTATGTGAATGCACCTCGAAATTACATCACTTTTAACAACGGGACCCATTAATTAGCAATATTGTATATTATTGCGTACATTTTGTACTTTTTGGATAAACAAATATAAGATTATGTGTGTTTTGAAACTAATCTATGTATAAAAGATACACAAAATCATCCCTACACATGTTTATGTAGTATAAATCCATACATATATATCCATACATATATATCGGTTTACGTTATAACGCTGTATTCAGCCATTTTCACACAGATTACGCGTATTATTATTTATTTTGATCACTTCCGGTATTCAAAAGACAAAGATGTAGGTAAGCAAATGAAGCACTTCATTCCATATAAAGAATGGTATCTTTGTTTCTCTTCCAGGAAGACAAATGAATACGCTACAGACAAAAAACTAAGGGGGAGTCCTTCCATTCAGCCATTTTTCACGCATGTTACGCGTATTATAATTTATTTTGAGCACTTCCGGTTGTCTCAGGTCAACTCAGTGACCATAGAAATGTAGCCCCACATTCCCTCTATAGAATGGTATAATTTGTGTCTCTTAATATTAAATGACGGATAAGATATAGTCGAAAATCTAGGGGGGGTGGTATCCACCCCCCTCTGGTACCTCGGGTATATTGGGTATAACTTTTGAACGGTGTGAGATATCATCTCACATTTTACCTCAAAACGTGTGCAAATGAACCCCCTACAGCTACCTAAAAGGTCAAATTTTTATTCCATACGGAAAAAGTTTGAGATGAAAAAAAGGGGGAGTGGCAACCCCCCCCCTTGGTAGCCCGAGGGTTAATGCACCCATGCTTCAAAGGCTTTCAAAGCTCTGCGCAAATTGTGAAACAGCGTGTTAATACGCACAATTTTGCTTATAGCCTTAATTATTGTAACTAAGTAGTAACTAAAATTAACTAAAATAAAAATCCATTAACTATAACTATAATTATAACTAAAAAATAATACTAACTATAACTATAACCAAAGCAAGAAACCATTAACTATAGGCCTAACTGTAACTATAACTAAAATAAAATCTGTAAGGAGAATCACACTGTTTTAATCTCGGATTAGCACGATCCGTACAAAGTGCCGACCTTAAATGGTGTGTAACACTGTAACCATTCAAACGGGCAGCCCTAGGGAAGGATCTCACCCGATCAATTCATTGAAAAAACGAGCATGATCGAGGCTATACGGTCGCTATAAAGACGTATGGATTTACATCTACGATGTGGGCTACTATTTTAGCTGTCACATGGTCAAGACACCAAGGACCAAATCCACCAAGGACAAGGATTTATGGTTGCTATAGGCTACGGTCCCCTAAGACGGTGTAGGCTATATAGGGCTGTAGGCTAATCTTGCACACGCGTGTCTGCCTGTGAACACGGGAGCCTACAAGGCGGCATTTGAACTTTGTATCAGACTTAAGCCTCGGGTCTTGTGATTGTGGTATTTTATTTCAGTAACGTGCCAAACTCCAGTCTGTAGTAGGGCAGATCGATCGAAGATAACCTAGGCATCCAGGCAGCCGAATAGGCTATACGAATTTTGGCCTTCATTTAATTAAGCACATCTGATGACCTGAGAAATTAAATATCTAAAGCTATCCAATGTAATGCAAAATATTAAATATACCTAGTATTTTGCAGTACTGCATAAGGCATTTACTACCTAATCAGAGAATGATAGCCTACGTGATGGCCTAAATCGGTTATTTCTAAAGCAATCTGATAATGCCGAGTGCCCGAAACGCGTTCATTTGGGCTTGCAAATTTGCTGCAGCGGATTGTGCGCCGTGGTCCTTAAATGCCATGGTGTGTAACCATTCAAACGGGCAGCCCTTGGCAGTGTGATTCTCGTTAACCACTAACGATTCATTGAAAATGTTCGTTAACGAAAATAAAATTATTTCGTCAACGATAACTATAACTATAACTATAACTATAACTATAAAAATATCTATAACTATAACTATAACGAAAATAACAATAACGAAAATTCATCTTTATTTTCGTTAATGCAAAAATAAAAATAGGAAGTGCAATATGGACGATTCGACATAAATGAGAACCAAAAATGCGATATTTTTATTATGCAATTTGTCAGTTAGGCTACTTTGGAAACTCGTGTAGGCCTATTCATGAAGCTAATAACCCTAGGGCTACCAAGCTTTTTGTAACACGGACTACCAAAGGGGGTGGTTACCACCCCCTGGATTTCGTGTTTGGTTTTACATATCATAACTTGTAATATAGCATTGGATTCAGCATTCATTTCTGCACAGAATGGTATATTTAGTTGTACATTATGTGAATGCACCTCAAAAAAATTACATCACTTTTAACAACGGAACCCATTAATTAGCAATATTGTATATTATTGCGTACATTTTGTACTTTTTGGATAAACAAATATAAGATTATGTGTGTTTTGAAACTAATCTATGTATAAAAAGATACACAAATCATCCCTACACATGTTTATATAGTGTAGTATAAATCCATACATATATATCCATACATATATATCGGTTTACGTTATAACGCTGTATTCAGCCATTTTCACACACAGATTACGCGTATTATTATTTATTTTGATCACTTCCGGTATTCAAAAAGACAAAGATGTAGGTAAGCAAATGAAGCACTTCATTCCATATAAAGAATGGTATCTTTGTTTCTCTTCCAGGAAGACAAATGAATACGCTACAGACAAAAACTAAGGGGGAGTCCTTCCATTCAGCCATTTTTCACGCATGTTACGCGTATTATAATTTATTTTGAGCACTTCCGGTTGTCTCAGGTCAACTCAGTGACCATAGAAATGTAGCCCCACATTCCCTCTATAGAATGGTATAATTTGTGTCTCTTAATATTAAATGACGGATAAGATATAGTCGAAAATCTAGGGGGGGTGGTATCCACCCCCTCTGGTACTGGTATATTGGGTATAACTTTTGAACGGTGTGAGATATTATCTCACATTATTTTATCTCAAAACGTGTGCAAATGAACCCCTACAGCTACCTAAAGGTCAAAATTTTTATTCCATACGGAAAAAGTTTGAGATGAAAAAACCTAGGGGAGTGGCAACCACCCCCCTTGGTAGCCCGAGGGTTAATGCACCCATGCTTCAAAGGCTTTCAAAGCTCTGCGCAAATTGTGAAACAGCGTGTTAATACGCACAATTTTGCTTATAGCCTTAATTATTGTAACTAAGTAGTAACTAAAATTAACTAAAATAAAATCCATTAACTATAACTATAATTATAACTAAAAAATAATACTAACTATAACTATAACCAAAGCAAGAAACCATTAACTATAGGCCTAACTGTAACTATAACTAAAATAAAATCTGTAAGGAGAATCACACTGTTTTAATCTCGGATTAGCACGATCCGTACAAAGTGCCGACCTTAAATGGTGTGTAACACTGTAACCATTCAAACGGGCAGCCCTAGGGAAGGATCTCACCCGATCAATTCATTGAAAAAACGAGCATGATCGAGGCTATACGGTCGCTATAAAGACGTATGGATTTACATCTACGATGTGGGCTACTATTTTAGCTGTCACATGGTCAAGACACCAAGGACCAAATCCACCAAGGACAAGGATTTATGGTTGCTATAGGCTACGGTCCCCTAAGACGGTGTAGGCTATATAGGGCTGTAGGCTAATCTTGCACACGCGTGTCTGCCTGTGAACACGGGAGCCTACAAGGCGGCATTTGAACTTTGTATCAGACTTAAGCCTCGGGTCTTGTGATTGTGGTATTTTATTTCAGTAACGTGCCAAACTCCAGTCTGTAGTAGGGCAGATCGATCGAAGATAACCTAGGCATCCAGGCAGCCGAATAGGCTATACGAATTTTGGCCTTCATTTAATTAAGCACATCTGATGACCTGAGAAATTAAATATCTAAAGCTATCCAATGTAATGCAAAATATTAAATATACCTAGTATTTTGCAGTACTGCATAAGGCATTTACTACCTAATCAGAGAATGATAGCCTACGTGATGGCCTAAATCGGTTATTTCTAAAGCAATCTGATAATGCCGAGTGCCCGAAACGCGTTCATTTGGGCTTGCAAATTTGCTGCAGCGGATTGTGCGCCGTGGTCCTGGAAGTTCCTAGGAATGGTTATTATCATTCGGGGGTGGAGGTGGAGTAGCCGGAAAAATGGCTGGAAACATTGGAATGGAGCAGCTGATTCCAATTGTGAATCGTTTACAAGACGCCTTTGCCTCACTGGGAGTGCCTCTGGGGTTAGACCTTCCCCAAATCGCCGTCGTTGGCAGCCAGAGTGCCGGCAAAAGTAGCGTCTTGGAAAATTTCGTCGGACGGTGAGCGGGCGACTCATTATCAATGCCCGACGTTATCCCATTAATGACTTATATAGCGCCTTTAGTAGGGGTCCATTTCACTACCACTGTTTCCTAAATGCTTTATGCACGGTAATTGGTAATTTGTGTAGTGATTATTCTTTTAGTTGTCCCTCCGAGAAATAGGTTGGGTGTAAATAATTTATGCACAAACCTTGAAGTAGAGGCAGATTCATGTAACTCAAGTATTATGCCAATCAATCAATCAATCAATTTTTGTTTATCAAATAAGATGACAAGTATGCAACTTATACATTTTACGAAAGGTCTGACTGGAAGTCCAAGGTGAATAGAATAAATGTTATGTGTCTTTGATATGCACTAGCTTTAAAATTGTGTACAGAGGTCCACCAAGGGTTTAAAGTTGTTAGTAGGCTAAATGACAATTAATTAAATATTATTGATCAAACTTTTTGTCAGGCTAATGATGAAATTTGCCAAAGATGTTAGGAGTTGAAAAAGGGTTTTCATTTGTTTGGGACTTGTGTAAAACAGCAGAGAACATACATGAGCCATGACATAAATATTGACAGGTCCTTCATATTGCAACCTCACGTATCGAAAATGCTATCAAAATTGACACCTGACCTGATGATGCATACTGTAAAGTTTTAAATTTTATATATATATATGCAGGCGCGTAACTAGCATTACGCAATTACGCAACTGCGTAAAGATTTTAGCAGCTCTCAAATTTTTTAACCGTTTAGATTACTTTTGACATTCTAGATTACTATTATTCGTTGAATTTCTAATGTGCAGACTTTATTACTGTACAGTCAGTAAAACATTTCCCTTCGCCGAAATAGTGAAGACTCCGCAAATTTCGTGGCACTTCTGAAATTTCGATCACAGACCAACACTATAGATTATCGTAAGCTAATGTTATCTGGTCCACGCAAAACCCAGTACAATCATAAGTCCGTTGATTCAAAAATCAGCTGGCCCACCTGTGTGGCCTGTGAGTTCGAGACATTATTGTGGCAGAATGTCGTGCGGCTAGGTTGTACACATTATTGTTTGATGCGAGCACAGAACAGATATCGGTCATCTTATACGATATGTTGATAGCGTGAACAACCCGGCCGGTTCTCAACATGTGGCAAAAGAACAATTTATAGGGCCTAACTGTCATCCCAAGTTTTCCCAACGCCTGACACCACTATTGCGACATTCGTAAAGCAGCAGCTTTATGAAGTTGGTTTATGTATAATATGTTAAGGTATCTTGATAAGGACAATTTGCTGCCGACTTTTCAATCTGGTTTTCGTAAGGGCCATTCCACGGAGACCCTGTTAGTTCGCCTCCTCTCTGATATCTATGGGGCTATTGATAGGTCACAGGTCATCCTCTTAGCATTATTTGCTGTCAGCACGGCGTTTGACACCGTCGATCACGATATCATTCTTATAGGCGCCTATCTACCTCGTTTGGCCTTTCTGGTAACTTTCTTGACTGGATTGTATACCTCCATCACCGTTCCTCCTCTGCGGTCTATACGTGTCTACTAGCACTCCATGTGTTCCTGTCCCGTTTGGCCTGCCCCAGGAATCTGTGCTGGGCCCTCTTCTCTAATTATATTATTTATACTGCTGATACTGGTCCTCTCCTGGCCTCTTGCTGAGCCTTGCTCTGTGCTGAACCAATCTTATGCGGGTGACCTGCAGGCGTTTTTGCACTGTCCTGCGTCAGCAGCCATTACCGAAGCCCGGGCCATGGACCGGGCAATGGAGGCTCTCGAGGCCTGGATGTCCTCCAATCGCCTGCGGCTAAACTCATCTAAGACCCAGTTCATTTGGCTTGGCACGCGCCAGCAGCTCGCCAAAATTGATTTGGAGGCCCTTGCCCAGGAGTTCCCGCAGATTACTTTCTCACAGTGGCAAAGAAATTAATTAATTGATAAATCCAGGCAGGCTATCAACTTTATAAAATAAAATTATAGGCGTGTATGTAATGAGATCGACGATCGTCATGAAAACTGCAATCTCTTAGAGAAAATAACATATCCAAAATTAAGTGGCCAAGGGCAGCATTTTGGGCCGTCGCCCCGGGCGGCATTTCAGCTCCGTACGCCATTGCTTTCTCATCCTTTGTCCGGGACCTTGGTGTCACGTACATTAGACCAAGAACTATACGTTCACGCGGCATATCAGCCGGCTATGCCGCGATTGTGTATGCCAGCTGCGTCAGCTTAGAGAGGTCTTCCGTTCCTTAACCTGTAATGCTGCCTTAATGCTTATCCACTTCTTTGTTGTTTCCCGTCTTGATTATTGCAGCGCCCTCTGCGTGGGTTTTCCGGCGACTCGGGTTGGGTGCTTGGTTCGGGTCTTACGCTCGGCGGCACGCTATATTGGTTTCATCCCAAGATTCCGCCATGTTACTGACTATATGCGGGATGTCTTGCATTGGCTTCCTTTCCCACAGTGGATTGCTTACCGGATCTCTTCCTTGGTCTGGCGCTGATGTGGTCTCTGTTTATCTACAGGAGCACCACCCTCAGCATCCAGCACCGTGGTTCTCCTCGCTCTTCTAGGCAGGCTGAGGTTCTTGTCTCCCGGTCGCGGACTTCTATTCTGCAGCGCCGTGCTTTTTCTGTTGCTGGCCTGCAATCTGGAATGGGCTTCCTTTGGCACTACGCCTAATGCCGAGAGCCCTTCAGATCACGTTCTATTCTAACTTCAAGACTGTTCGGACTTCGGAGTTGGGTCGGGTGCGCTCCTAAGTAGGCCCTAGATAATCTTGAAGGGCGCTATGTAAATCTCTGTAATGAATGAATTAATCATAATTTTGTCAAAGAGCTGATGTAAAATGTTATTACTTTTAACCAAAAAGATTGTCTCCAAAATGGAACATTACAAACCAACAAATAAATTTATTTTCTTATGCTTTAGTTAATTGCTTTGATGAGTCTGTCTGTTTCTAGTCTACGTTGGTTGCTGGGACTTTGCAGCTGAACCCATTTTTAAAATCAAATTATGAAATTATAATTATAATTTTCCAAAGAACTTATGTAAAATGTTATTACTTTGAATCAAAAGTTGGTCTCCAAAATGCACCGTTACAAACCCCTTAATGAAAATTTTTCTTACCCTGGGGAGAGGGCACAGCCCCTCCCCAGACCCCTCCCCTCAGAGTTCTTCAAAACTGCGTAATTTTATGGAAGACCTGGTTACGCCACTGTATATATGTATATATATATATGTATATATATATACATATATACATATACACACCTGTATATATATATATATAGTAATTATTGACAAGTGTTAGCAAGTACTTGTTTATATGAAATCATGTATGAAATCATGTATGAAAGAAAAGTACTTGTTTATATGAAATCATGTATGAAATCATCTATGAAAGAAAAGTACTTGTTTATATGAAATTATGTATGAGAGAAGGTTCTCAGGAGTTGTAATGAAGTTAATTAAATGTCACGAGCACAATGCAAGAAGCATATTTCAATTTTTCTGCTGTAGTGATTTTCTGCCTCGTGGATCGGGTATCGTAACAAGACGCCCACTTGTCTTACAGCTCATATTCGCAAAACAAGGTAAAACTTTAGATGACCATTTTCAGTTGGAAGAACTTTAGGAAAGTTAATGAAATCCCTCATTTATTACACGACTCTGTCAAATATAGTCTGTCGACATGGAATCCTAAAGCTTTTATTTTAGCTGAAATGGAAATCATGAATACTGGATAAAATGAGAATAGAAAAAAGCAATAATTTCTATTCAAATGATACTGTTTTTTTTCTGAAAACCCTGACGCAGTATTGAGAAGTAGCCATATTACAATAGGCCATATGGCTTTATTATTTCGGTAATTGCTTTTATGTTTACTCATTTGTTCCTGCCAGTGGAACAGTACTGTTCCTTTTTTGTTTACTTGGGGGGGGTCCGGTGGCGCGTTGGATAACATCTGGCGAAGAGTGTGAGAGGTACCGAGTTCGAGCCCCGTTAGGGCGGATTTGCTTTGTAGGCTGCTATTAGCGCCGTGTATTACAAGCTGTCTGTTCTGTTAGTAGTTAACTAGTTAAGATTGTTTCAATTGCATAACATGTAAATGTACAGCGCAGTGCGTTTGTCAGGCGCTAAATTAAAGAAAAGATATTATTATTATTATTATTATACTTGTTGACACACATGAACTGCTATATGGGGCATTCCAGGTCAAATCAACGCACTTTTGAGTAAAATTTGGCATCACCATCTCTGATTTTGATGAAATTCGGCAAGGCATTAGAACCCATTGAGAAACTCTCAAAACCAAAATTTTAGATTTTTGGGTCAACCGGTGTCCGAGATATGGGTCACTGAATCTCGACCCAAACGGTCCGATTTGCGCCGACTGGACAAGGGTTAAACTGCTGTATCTCAGCTCCTATTGCACCTAGAAACAAAAATAAGATACCTAATTAAAGCTGTGTCAATCCTCTATATGGGCAAGGCATCTAGAAATAGTTATTTTGAGTAACTAAAAAAATGTGAGCATCTTTAACCTAGTAACCCTGACCCGGGTCACTTTGTACTCTCATAATTTTATGAACTTTTTACCATCCAAAGATCTCATTGTTCTAAATAGTTGGTGAAAAATTCAGAGTGGGATCTCCTAAAGTTGTTTTGTTTTGATTTTTTGAATGGTCATCTGAGGGCGTGATTCGCGCTCTAAATGAAGGTAGACTATGTTAAAATTGTCTTTTATAGTGTGAGAATATCATTTTTAATCAAAAATAACAATTCAGAGCTCAGTCCTCCAAGTTTCAGTACTAGCTAGAGATTCTGTCTTTCTAGTTCTATTGTAGTAGCTTGCATCTTATGGTCATTCAGTGTAGACTCAAATTAATATAGATAGAAAGTACTGCAGTAACTCATTCGCGAATGTAATTAATTCGACCACTTTACACTAATAGTAGTGGGAAACTATTTGTGTAAATTCTAAATAATTCACAGAATCAGAAAGTACACAAAAAGTTGTACAAAATCACCAAATTTTGCAAGCCTATGTGCATCCATCCCTGAGATAATGGCACTTTTTGCTACATCTCATGGCAAGGGTCTATGCGATAGAGCTGGTGGAACCGTCAAGCACGTTGCTGCACATGCCAGTGTGCAGAGGCCATATGACAACCAAATGATGACACCACATCAGTTGTTCTTGTTTGCAAAGGCAGACATTCCATCAGTCAATTCTGTTTTGCTACCACAGAGGAATACAAGCAAGAAGTAGCTTTGTTGAGCAGCAGAATTGAGTCTCCACTTACAGTTGCTGGAACTCACAAAATCCACTGCATTTGTTCTATATCAACAGAGCAAGTGGAAGCACTTGAAGAAATTCTCAAATAGTCACGAATCCAAAGTTAAACGTGTTGTGTTCATCAATCAGAGTCTGTTAATGCTCTACAGTCTGTCGATACTGACCATCAAGCTGTGAAATTTGCAGACTTGAAGGGTTACCAAGTATGATGGCTACTGGTGGCTTGGATGTGTAATGCTGACATTTCCTGGACAAAATGAAGTGGAAATAAACTTTCTGCAGTCACAAGGTGCCACTCGATCTTTCCATTATCTACGTTCAAGTGATCTACTGAGAATACCTTGTGTGGAGGTTGACAGCAGGACTTCAACCAACAACAAGCACGGAGGGCATATGCGCTGAATGCCCATGAGATGCAAGCTGCTACAATAGCACTGGAAAGACAGAATATCTAGCTAGGACTGAAAAACTGTAAATGTTGATTTGACAGAGCTCTGAATTGCTATTATTTGATTAAAAATGATATTCTCACACTCTAAAAGGCAATTTTAACATAGTCTACCTTCATTTAGAGCGCGATTCACGCCCTCATATGACCATTCAAAAAATCATAACAAAAAAACTATTGGAGATCCCACTCTGAAATTTTCACCAACTGTTTAGAACAATGAGATCTTTGGATGGTAAAAAGTTCATAAAATTATGAGAGTACAAAGTGACCCGGGTCAGGGTTACTAGGTTAAAGATGCTCACATTTTTTTGGTTACTCAAAATAACTATTTCTAGATGCCTTGCCCATATAGAGGATTCACACAGCTTTAATTAGGTATCTTATTTTTGTTTCTAGGTGCAATAGGAGCTGAGATACAGCAGTTTAACCCTCGTCCGGTAGGCGCAAATCGGACCGTTTGGGTCGAGGTTCAGTGACCCATATCTCGGACACCGGTTGACCCAAAAATCTAAAATTTTGGTTTTGAGAGTTTCTCAATGGGTTCTAACGCCTTGCCAAATTTCATCAAAATCAGAGATGGTGATGCCAGATCACTGCGTTGATCTGACCTGGAATGACCCATATGAAACTGTATGAACTTTTGTTTTTGGTGATCATTAAAGTATATGAATTGTATTGACTTTTCTAGAATATGCCGAGTTTCTTCACTGTAAAGGCCGCATTTTTACGGACTTTGATTTGGTGCGTAAAGAAATCGAAGATGATACAGATAGAATGACAGGGATGAACAAAGGTGTCTCAAATATTCCAATCAATTTGAGGGTCTACTCTCCCCACGGTTTGTGCCTGGCTTTATTCATTCATTCATTCATTCTGGAGATTTTTATAGCGCCCCTTCAAGAAATCTACTCAGCCATGGCAAAAGAAAAGAAACTTGAGTGATTTAGAGAACCCAGTTTGATTACTCAAAGTAATCTGGTTTTCATCCACTCAGTTCTTTAGAGCTATTATTACTCATGTGTTATTATAAAAAAACAATGGAAATGTGATGACAAAAGAATGTAGAACCTCTGATGTTTTGTTCCGTTTTTCATCTCATCATTGCTCAGTTAACAGATACCAGAGCCTTGTTCTTTCCATAGCATCTTTTTGCCAATAATTATTTGATCAATAATGGTATGACTATCAGTATCTACATTATCAGAATTTCCTTCAACATCAACACCAAATCATTCTTGTCATCATTGTCCTTATTGTCATAGCCTTTCCTTTCATGATGGATAACAATCTTCTTGATTGTCTATGCTTTTCAAGAAAGCAGATCACTTGCTTTCTGACTCTCCCAGCGACAATATGCAGTCTGTGTACCCAGTACTCATTTTTTAGCATTCACAGAGGGTAGTACTCAAGTAAAACTCGTGAAATATCTTTTCTCTTATCAAAATTTGAACCCAGGACCTCTGAGTTAATAACCTGGCATTCTAACCACTAGACTATCATGCCGTTGTAAAACTGTGACTTAATGAGGTTAATTTCTGGAATATAAACCCATGGCGCAGTAGCCTGAAATGATATATTGAAGAAGTTGGAGCTACCACCCACAGATGCCAAAGACTGTTGGATTTGTTATAAGTTGCCAAGCTCGCTGAAAGTTAAGCTGGATGCTGTTCTTTTTTTTCAGTTTTGAATTTGACACTGATTGACTTGCCTGGAATGACAAAAGTGCCGGTGGGAGACCAGCCTGTTGACATCGAAGTCCAGATACGCAACATGCTTCTCGAATTCATCGGCAAAGAGACTTGTCTGATTCTGGCCATTTCACCTGCCAACTCGGACCTTGCAAATTCTGATGCACTTAAGATTGCAAAGGAAGTTGATCCCCAAGGTAGGATTTCACCCATCAACTCTGGATGAGAATCCTTTGGGTCAGGTTCTGCAGGTATGCAGGGACTCACCAGTGGTGACTCTTATGTGCATGTTTAATGTATGGATCAGTATCATGTTAACTGTATCACACGACATATGAAATTTATGACTGAGGTCTACCTTCAAAAATTACTTCATCTGTTGTAACTTGTGCAGAATTATTCAATACCCCAGTGCAACTTGTTTCTTAAAGCCCAAAATGTGTATATTATTTGTTTTATAAATTCTTAGACACGTGTACATTTATTATGTGGGTCCTCCTGATTGGGGTATAAATAGGCAATATATAAATGATCATCAAGTATGGGTCTTTTAGCTGAGCCACGATGCAGAACATTTATGGGCTTGCTTGCATTCCATGCCTCTATAAATGTTTGAATGCAATACAATACAATACAATACAATGCCTCTGCCCTCAAGGAATGGAATTGACTGCCACTGTCTCTTCATGGCTCAAATTGATTTCTTTCCTTCAAAAAGTGGCTCAAAACTCACTATATCTCCTTGTATTTTATTGTATCTGGGCATTTATAAAGTGCCTCTAGCAGTAATGACTATTCAGAGGCGCTTCCAGCGTAAGCACTCAGACACTTGGATAGCTAGCTGCATCTTCTCCTGGCAGCTGACTATCTGTGCCTCAGATTCACATTTTGGTGTGACCATGCACACAGTAAAAATTTAATTAATAATAATAATCGGATACATACATGCACAACTGCACATAATATTATGTATGTGGCAATACTGTAACTTCGGTGTTTGTTTGTCAGGTCTACGTACCATCGGTGTTATTACAAAGTTGGATTTAATGGACGAAGGAACGGATGCTCGAGACATCTTAGAAAATCGTTTGTTGCCATTAAGGAGAGGTAATAATAATGATAATAATAATGATGATGATAATTTCTATGGTGCCATAACACAGCTCATGCCATTACAAGGGCACCTTGACGACCAACAGCATATGATCAGTCAGAGATATGCCTTAGAAAAGAGATATGACTTGAGTCTTGGCTTGAATGACTCGACTGAGTTGGCTGAACGGATCGTGGGAGGTAGACTGTTCCAGCAGTTGAAAAAGCATATAATTAGGTCCATAAACCAATTACCATACTATGATTTGATGTGATAATTATCTAGAAGGACACCTATCATCACGACACTTTGTAAACCATCTGCTGCTTGCATACATGCTCTAAAAGCAGGCAGACATTGAAGCTTGGAGTATGATGCCCACTAGGAGTTCATGGTTGCTGTGTAATTTACTGGTATTAATTAATCATAATTAATTAATTCCAAGAATTTATAGCACCATTCAAGACACCTACCTACTCAGAGGTGCTCCCAGCCACGGCTAAAGAATAGAGATTTAAGCAACTTATAAAATGTGGACATGTTGTTTTGAGGTAACAAACACAGTAGAAGCCCATTCCAAATGGAGGACCCCATTTCCGAAGAGGCCCGATAGAATTTGCTTACTGGCATTTGTGAAAGTTTCTAATTTTTAACAATCTTTAGGCTATATTGGTGTAATCAACCGGAGCCAGAAGGACATTGAAGGCAAAAAGGACATTAGAGCTGCCATGGCTGCAGAAAGGAAATTCTTCTTGACACATCCATCATATAGGTAAATTGTTAAGGTTAACTCTTTTATCACTCATCACAGAACAGAGTATGAGTTGCAATTCGGCAACAATGGCACTATGTGATTATTATCGGATGGTATCTACCATTTCTCTGGTCTATGCTGGTTTTCAACTGACCTGATTCCAGATGATAATGACGACAACAACAACAGTGACAATGATGTCATCATCATCGTTCTACATCACTAATCTCATTTCACTTTACCTTGTAACCTTATTGCGGCTTGTCAGTATGATTTACATTAAACGAATATATATTATAGCATCATCATCATCCATCATCATCATCATCTTAATGATTATGGTAACAATGAAATCAATTGTAATTGTAACCTTAAAAATTAGAGTGTTACCTTAATTTACCCTTAAAGCTAAGTTCAGGGCACCGACTTGACCTCGAGCGCTGTGTCAAGTCTGAAGGGTTGTCAAGAGATACTGAGTGAAGAACAAATTGCCTTAAGACAAAAGACACAAAGAGCCTGAGGAAATGGTACTGTGCATTAAGTGAATGATGTTCTTATAACAGGTAATCATGATTAGTAATTGTTTTCTGATGAAGGCACATGGCAGATCGGATGGGAACGCCATACCTGCAGCGCGTGCTCAATCAACAGCTGACTAATCACATCCGTAACTCGCTGCCAACTGTGCGTAACAAGCTGCAGTCTCAGCTGCTGGCAATGGAAAAGGAGGTGGATGAGTACAAGAATTTCAGGCCTGACGACCCAACTCGTAAGACAAAGGCCATGATGCAGTACGCCTTTAAACTTTCATTCTTTTTTCAATGGCCTATGCAATCACTGTTATTCCATCCATTCTTTCATCATATGTGTCTGGTCTTTTTGGGTGTCTGTGGCCTCTTGGATCTGGATTGTTTGCATCTAAAGATCTAAAGCAGTGTTTACCCAACTGTTTATATGAAATCATGTATGAAATCATGTATGAAAGAAAAGTACTTGTTTATATGAAATCATGTATGAAATCATCTATGAAAGAAAAGTACTTGTTTATATGAAATTATGTATGAGAGAAGGTTCTCAGGAGTTGTAATGAAGTTAATTAAATGTCACGAGCACAATGCAAGAAGCATATTTCAATTTTTCTGCTGTAGTGATTTTCTGCCTCGTGGATCGGGTATCGTAACAAGACGCCCACTTGTCTTACAGCTCATATTCGCAAAACAAGGTAAAACTTTAGATGACCATTTTCAGTTGGAAGAACTTTAGGAAAGTTAATGAAATCCCTCATTTATTACACGACTCTGTCAAATATAGTCTGTGGACATGGAATCCTAAAGCTTTTATTTTAGCTGAAATGGAAATCATGAATACTGGATAAAATGAGAATAGAAAAAAGCAATAATTTCTATTCAAATGATACTGTTTTTTTTCTGAAAACCCTGACGCAGTATTGAGAAGTAGCCATATTACAATAGGCCATATGGCTTTATTATTTCGGTAATTGCTTTTATGTTTACTCATTTGTTCCTGCCAGTGGAACAGTACTGTTCCTTTTTTGTTTACTTGGGGGGGGTCCGGTGGCGGCGTTGGATAACATCTGGCGAAGAGTGTGAGAGGTACCGAGTTCGAGCCCCGTTAGGGCGGATTTGCTTTGTAGGCTGCTATTAGCGCCGTGTATTACAAGCTGTCTGTTCTGTTAGTAGTTAACTAGTTAAGATTGTTTCAATTGCATAACATGTAAATGTACAGCGCAGTGCGTTTGTCAGGCGCTAAATTAAAGAAAAGATATTATTATTATTATTATTATACTTGTTGACACACATGAACTGCTATATGAAACTGTATGAACTTTTGTTTTTGGTGATCATTAAAGTATATGAATTGTATTGACTTTTCTAGAATATGCCGAGTTTCTTCACTGTAAAGGCCGCATTTTTACGGACTTTGATTTGGTGCGTAAAGAAATCGAAGATGATACAGATAGAATGACAGGGATGAACAAAGGTGTCTCAAATATTCCAATCAATTTGAGGGTCTACTCTCCCCACGGTTTGTGCCTGGCTTTATTCATTCATTCATTCATTCTGGAGGTTTTTATAGCGCCCCTTCAAGAAATCTACTCAGCCATGGCAAAAGAAAAGAAACTTGAGTGATTTAGAGAACCCAGTTTGATTACTCAAAGTAATCTGGTTTTCATCCACTCAGTTCTTTAGAGCTATTATTACTCATGTGTTATTATAAAAAAACAATGGAAATGTGATGACAAAAGAATGTAGAACCTCTGATGTTTTGTTCCGTTTTTCATCTCATCATTGCTCAGTTAACAGATACCAGAGCCTTGTTCTTTCCATAGCATCTTTTTGCCAATAATTATTTGATCAATAATGGTATGACTATCAGTATCTACATTATCAGAATTTCCTTCAACATCAACACCAAATCATTCTTGTCATCATTGTCCTTATTGTCATAGCCTTTCCTTTCATGATGGATAACAATCTTCTTGATTGTCTATGCTTTTCAAGAAAGCAGATCACTTGCTTTCTGACTCTCCCAGCGACAATATGCAGTCTGTGTACCCAGTACTCATTTTTTAGCATTCACAGAGGGTAGTACTCAAGTAAAACTCGTGAAATATCTTTTCTCTTATCAAAATTTGAACCCAGGACCTCTGAGTTAATAACCTGGCATTCTAACCACTAGACTATCATGCCGTTGTAAAACTGTGACTTAATGAGGTTAATTTCTGGAATATAAACCCATGGCGCAGTAGCCTGAAATGATATATTGAAGAAGTTGGAGCTACCACCCACAGATGCCAAAGACTGTTGGATTTGTTATAAGTTGCCAAGCTCGCTGAAAGTTAAGCTGGATGCTGTTCTTTTTTTTCAGTTTTGAATTTGACACTGATTGACTTGCCTGGAATGACAAAAGTGCCGGTGGGAGACCAGCCTGTTGACATCGAAGTCCAGATACGCAACATGCTTCTCGAATTCATCGGCAAAGAGACTTGTCTGATTCTGGCCATTTCACCTGCCAACTCGGACCTTGCAAATTCTGATGCACTTAAGATTGCAAAGGAAGTTGATCCCCAAGGTAGGATTTCACCCATCAACTCTGGATGAGAATCCTTTGGGTCAGGTTCTGCAGGTATGCAGGGACTCACCAGTGGTGACTCTTATGTGCATGTTTAATGTATGGATCAGTATCATGTTAACTGTATCACACGACATATGAAATTTATGACTGAGGTCTACCTTCAAAAATTACTTCATCTGTTGTAACTTGTGCAGAATTATTCAATACCCCAGTGCAACTTGTTTCTTAAAGCCCAAAATGTGTATATTATTTGTTTTATAAATTCTTAGACACGTGTACATTTATTATGTGGGTCCTCCTGATTGGGGTATAAATAGGCAATATATAAATGATCATCAAGTATGGGTCTTTTAGCTGAGCCACGATGCAGAACATTTATGGGCTTGCTTGCATTCCATGCCTCTATAAATGTTTGAATGCAATACAATACAATACAATACAATGCCTCTGCCCTCAAGGAATGGAATTGACTGCCACTGTCTCTTCATGGCTCAAATTGATTTCTTTCCTTCAAAAAGTGGCTCAAAACTCACTATATCTCCTTGTATTTTATTGTATCTGGGCATTTATAAAGTGCCTCTAGCAGTAATGACTATTCAGAGGCGCTTCCAGCGTAAGCACTCAGACACTTGGATAGCTAGCTGCATCTTCTCCTGGCAGCTGACTATCTGTGCCTCAGATTCACATTTTGGTGTGACCATGCACACAGTAAAAATTTAATTAATAATAATAATCGGATACATACATGCACAACTGCACATAATATTATGTATGTGGCAATACTGTAACTTCGGTGTTTGTTTGTCAGGTCTACGTACCATCGGTGTTATTACAAAGTTGGATTTAATGGACGAAGGAACGGATGCTCGAGACATCTTAGAAAATCGTTTGTTGCCATTAAGGAGAGGTAATAATAATGATAATAATAATGATGATGATAATTTCTATGGTGCCATAACACAGCTCATGCCATTACAAGGGCACCTTGACGACCAACAGCATATGATCAGTCAGAGATATGCCTTAGAAAAGAGATATGACTTGAGTCTTGGCTTGAATGACTCGACTGAGTTGGCTGAACGGATCGTGGGAGGTAGACTGTTCCAGCAGTTGAAAAAGCATATAATTAGGTCCATAAACCAATTACCATACTATGATTTGATGTGATAATTATCTAGAAGGACACCTATCATCACGACACTTTGTAAACCATCTGCTGCTTGCATACATGCTCTAAAAGCAGGCAGACATTGAAGCTTGGAGTATGATGCCCACTAGGAGTTCATGGTTGCTGTGTAATTTACTGGTATTAATTAATCATAATTAATTAATTCCAAGAATTTATAGCACCATTCAAGACACCTACCTACTCAGAGGTGCTCCCAGCCACGGCTAAAGAATAGAGATTTAAGCAACTTATAAAATGTGGACATGTTGTTTTGAGGTAACAAACACAGTAGAAGCCCATTCCAAATGGAGGACCCCATTTCTGAAGAGGCCTGATAGAATTTGCTTACTGGCATTTGTGAAAGTTTCTAATTTTTAACAATCTTTAGGCTATATTGGTGTAATCAACCGGAGCCAGAAGGACATTGAAGGCAAAAAGGACATTAGAGCTGCCATGGCTGCAGAAAGGAAATTCTTCTTGACACATCCATCATATAGGTAAATTGTTAAGGTTAACTCTTTTATCACTCATCACAGAACAGAGTATGAGTTGCAATTCGGCAACAATGGCACTATGTGATTATTATCGGATGGTATCTACCATTTCTCTGGTCTATGCTGGTTTTCAACTGACCTGATTCCAGATGATAATGACGACAACAACAACAGTGACAATGATGTCATCATCATCGTTCTACATCACTAATCTCATTTCACTTTACCTTGTAACCTTATTGCGGCTTGTCAGTATGATTTACATTAAACGAATATATATTATAGCATCATCATCATCCATCATCATCATCATCTTAATGATTATGGTAACAATGAAATCAATTGTAATTGTAACCTTAAAAATTAGAGTGTTACCTTAATTTACCCTTAAAGCTAAGTTCAGGGCACCGACTTGACCTCGAGCGCTGTGTCAAGTCTGAAGGGTTGTCAAGAGATACTGAGTGAAGAACAAATTGCCTTAAGACAAAAGACACAAAGAGCCTGAGGAAATGGTACTGTGCATTAAGTGAATGATGTTCTTATAACAGGTAATCATGATTAGTAATTGTTTTCTGATGAAGGCACATGGCAGATCGGATGGGAACGCCATACCTGCAGCGCGTGCTCAATCAACAGCTGACTAATCACATCCGTAACTCGCTGCCAACTGTGCGTAACAAGCTGCAGTCTCAGCTGCTGGCAATGGAAAAGGAGGTGGATGAGTACAAGAATTTCAGGCCTGACGACCCAACTCGTAAGACAAAGGCCATGATGCAGTACGTAAACTTTCATTCTTTTTTCAATGGCCTATGCAATCATGTTATTCCATCCATTCTTTCATCATATGTGTCTGGTCTTTTTGGGTGTCTGTGGCCTCTTGGATCTGGATTGTTTGCATCTAAAGATCTAAAGCAGTGTTTACCCAACTGTGGGTCATGACCAAAAAGTGGGCTGCGAAGCTCTGGCAAGTGGGTTGCCAAATTTTTTCGAGAAACATTTATTTCTTTGGAACAACAACATTTGGCTATGATGACTTTTTAATGCTTTAAATATGCCAATTTCTAAACACTGTGTGTAAATCCGCATATTTCGATGCCAATTTACGAAGCAAATTTTAGTACAATTTTGCGCAGTTGGTACTGAGACGCCAAGATATCTACAAGTGGATCCCGACCCAGAGAAGTTTGGGAACCACTGGTCTAAAGCACGATGATTTTGGAATGAAGTTTGTCTTTGAAGCAACCTTCAATTCACACCTCGTGTAGTACTTTAAATGGGTACCAGAGAAGTTTCCAGATTAGATAATTGGGTTGGGAAGATTGAAATTGTGTTAGAAAGATCTCTGGCTAGTGAATCTACTATTTGGACATCGAAATTGAGTTAAAAACTGAAGAGATTAGGGTCTGGTATTCATACTCTCCTGCTTGACACAGATGAGATATGCATCTCCTTTGAGATGTTCTCGCAATTAGCATCATCAACTTTACTTTCTGTTTCAGAATGGTGACGACTTTTGGCCAGGATCTGGAGAAGAGCATAGAGGGTGCTGGAAGTGAGATAAACACACTGGAATTGTCGGGTGGTGCCAAGATCAACCGAATATTTCACGAACGTTTTCCTTTTGAACTGGTTAAGGTAATTTTGAGTTTGTGAATGTTCCATAGTTAAGATCATATGCCATGTATTTCATTTACCACATGCATTCACCAAACTATTATTCATATTACAGATGTTGTTAATCTTTCTAGTTATCTTGAATTTTTTAATAAAATCTGACAGTGTTTTGGTTACCCTGTTGGACTTTGACTGTCAACCCTAAGGTATGGGGTTAAAATCCTTGCTAAGGAAAAATATATTGCACTCTATAGCAAACTCTGCTACAAAATAAGTACACTGATCATGAGCTGTAAGGGGAAAAATGAAACGGTGTTGGAGAAAACTGTGTACCCGTCGTTGCCTGTTGGGGCTAAGAAAATGAAGATAGTTTTCAGAAGCTATGAGTATATTCCAAACTATGCACAGTAGTTAAAATATCAACTTACTAGCTTTTATTATGAAGTCCGATGATTGCACATTCTTGTTTTCCACCGTTCTGTGATATTTAAGAAACGGTCTGATATTCTAGATTGAATGTGATGAGAAAGATCTGAGGAAGGAGATTACATATGCCATTAAAAACATCCATGGTATAAGGTTTGTTTTGAAAATATCTTGGAGTCTTTATATGTCTTTAGTTGCGTCCTTTGAATCTTCTTCTTAGAAATGTCTTTTTCTGCTCCTAGTTTGTAAGTCTACACAATACACATGTCGGATAGACCCTGTAATATGATGTTGTGTTTTGCAAGAAGACACGTGTATTAGAAGGTGCACGATACACGATAGTCTCTGTCTTGGTTATTTTGATTGTGGGATTCAAATACCTGTCAGAACAGACAGATCTTTCGAGATTTCTGTTCCAGTTGACCTCTTAGTGAGCCAAGCTATGACATTAGCACTCAAATGTTTTTAGTCGCATTACATTACTTTAAAAGTCAGTTGGTCATTGTTCTCTTTCTGCGCACTTGTTTGTGCTGCTTGTGTTATTTCTCACTTTTTAAAGTGTTCACTTTAAATACTTTGTGTACTAATGTGAGATAATGTGTACTTTAGAACGGGCTTGTTTACTCCTGACATGGCATTTGAAACAATCGTTAAGAAGCAGATTGATCGACTAAAGGAACCATCGCTTAAATGTGTCGACATGGTTGTCACGGAACTCACCAATGTTGTACGCAAATGTACCGAAAAGGTAGACGACCGATGCCTTTCATGTTTTTTTGTGTCTTTATTTACAACATCTGTGTTGACTCTTCTTTATTGTAATTATTGTAATTGAAAGTGCTTGTCTCCTGAAGTGTTGATCAATCTGTGCTTTTTACTCTTGATACTCTTGACTCGCCTGATTTGTAGCGTAGCATTAGCTCGAGATACGACGCATAGTCCTTGATTTTGTTATATGTAATTAATTAACAAACAGTTCAAGGATTAAAGTACTTGAGACGTTCACATAAAATTCTCTACACGTTCAGGCTTGGGTTTTCCAAAACTGCAGGCTCATCGTCCCCATGCATTGCCAACCAAAATAATGTTCACAGTGCTTTTGCATTTAACGGTAATTCAATTGATCTTTAAAAAGTACAATAGAGCAAGCTAACATGAGTTATGATATAATGTGGTTGGTGACATGGATCCCAAATGTAGTTCAACTATAGAAAATGACCTCTTTATAGCCTGACCTCATTATTATAGGCTGGTTTTTGATGTGGCTCCATTGACAGTATTTTACCAATTCTACGGTGTATTTTTCACCAACAAGGGATATATTTCTGTGCTGTCTCTTTCACTGACTTTTGACTGGTTGTCCTAGTTGACATCAACCTCCTTAACTCTGTAATGTGTGGAGTAGACCATTCTGTAATGAATCTACATCCATCCAATATTAAGAAACAGGCTTTTGTTTTTCCACAGTATTTGCGGAACAGTGTAACATTTTAGATGGAAACCATTTGGAGGCATTTGTGACATTTTATCATACAAATTGTATATATATATATATATATTTGTATGTGCTTTTCTGAGTATTCAGGCGATTATGTAGCACCATCTAAACCTACGATTTAAGAACTTGCCATCTAAGAACTTGTCATCTAAGAACTTACCATCTAAAAACTTACCATCTAAGAACTTACCATCTACGACCTTATCATCTAAGACCTTACGATGTAAGAACTTGCCATCTAAGAACTTATCATCTAAGACCTTGTGATCTAAGAACTTACCATCTAAGAACTTACTGATGGTACTAAATATATAACCATTGCCATGACTTCTGTTTTGTTCAATTTGCTTCTGCAGATGGCCCGTTTTCCACAGCTGCGAGAGGAGACAGAGCGCATCGTAAACACGCGTGTTCGTGAGAGAGAGCAGAATGCAAAGGAACAGCTGATCCTGTCCGTTGATATTCAGCTCGCTTACATGAACACCAATCATGAAGATTTCATTGGATTTGCCAAGTACGTCAACCAGTGATTCTTATAGCTGTGCTGTGAGTCACGTTGACTCATGAATACAAAGTTTTACACAATTGTAAAGGTTGACTCATATGAGTATTAGCTTGTGAATGTTCACGCACAAAATTTGACTCGTATGTTGCCATGCCCTGGGTGTCCAGGGTCGCAGCTCCCTCTGCTCTATTGAGCGGGGCGTGCTGTTTGTCCGTTTTGCCCATACCTCTATTAGGCAGAACCATGCCTTCTCAGTCTTTGGCCCCTCAGTGTGAAACGGGCTCCCCTTGGCGCTATGTTTGCTCCCCTGTGTCCACGCGATACATTCTAACCACGAAACTTCTTTTTAGCCATGCTGGAGACGGGAGCACTTCTGAATAGTAGCCTTGAAGGATGCTATATAAATCTCTGTAATGAATGAATATTGACTTAACTGAATGTTAACCCGTGATGCTTGATTTGTGTGCATGAATCCCATTGTTTCATGTGAAATTGGAATCTTTAATATACTGTGGAATCATTCATTTTGTAGGGAAAGCGTTACCTGGTAATCTTTGCTAAAGAAGTTGGGAGAGGTTTCAGATTTTCATTGCACTTGTTTTATTTCACTGTTTGTTTCTCATTCTACAGTGCGCAGCAGAGCTCCGAAAACCCTAGCAAGAGAAAAGTTAGCAACCAGGTGAGCAGTGGTTTATGTATGAGCATAATTTAGTGCATCTTGGTTTATACGTATGTTCCGTTACTTTTATATTGGGCCTTTTAAGAACATCTTGACTCATGGTTTGAATTATTTTGTATGTATGTGCTGGCCTGCTGGGATATTTGTGTCAAAGCAGTTGCTTGCAAGTTTAGGTGATGTTAAAGTTAATTAGTAGGTATGAGAATGACCAGTTCAATTATTGGTGAATGATGGATGGATGTATGTATGTATATAGACATTATATGTAACATTTTAAGTACATCATTAAGTACATTTTTAGTTCATTAAGAACATTACCTACATTAGCCTATGTGATGTTAGGTTTGACATATGCATGCTGACTCATGTTAATGTTGACTCCTGTGACTGTTGACATACAAATGTTGACTCATGTTAATGTTGACATATGCGAATGTTGACCCATGTTAAATCTTTATCTGCTGACGATGTATGTGTACAGGTTATTCGTAAGGGTTGGTTGGCCTTGCATAACATCAGCATGTTCAAGGGAGGAAAGGCCGAGTTCTGGTTCGCGTTGACTGCTGAGAATCTCATGTGGTTTAAAGACGAAGAGGTAAGGTGTCTGGCGTTTCCATCATTTCTTCCTCTGTCTACCCATTAAAATAAAGAGCCAATTTGTGTGTATTTTGCCACTATTACGGTACATTTACTACCTTCGACTGGAGAGTCCTAAAAGGTGCTGTATGCTAGGATACATACAGTTGGGACCTATTAAAGCACTGCCCGTTTATTCACAAATCCTCTTAAGAAGCCGTTACACCATGGCTCCCCATTGATACCCATTTGATGTGCGAGACTTATTAACACACTGTCATGGCGACTTTGGCTGTCAGTGACTGCACGTAAATTGGAACATACATACATTCATACATACTTACATATGTACATACATGCATACATACGTAAATAACACACACTTTAACTGCGTTAACTGCACTTTTTAATCAGTTAGAGAGTCATGCATGCAATGCTTTTGACAAGCGTTTAAAGGACACGATAGTGCATTGTACAAGCAAGCCTCTTACAAATCACACAGATATGCATATGTGCATGTGTGCAGACTTGCTGATTGTTGAAATGGACCTTTTTGACTGTCTTATGGACTTTTGACTGTCTTATGGACTTTTGACTGTCTTATGGACTTTTGACACTCTTATGGACTTTTGACTGTCTTATGGACTTTTGACTGTCTTATGGACTTTGTGTGTTTGTTGTTGTGTTTTTATAGTTCCACTAACTGTTTAACAAGTATAATTATATAGGAGCTACATCTGCTATGTTAACGGTTCATATAAGATGAATAAATAAATGCTTTAACAAATGAATTATGTGCTCGCAGGAGAAGGAAAAGAAGTACATGCTTTCTCTTGATAATCTGAAGCTGCGTGATATGGAGGGTGGATTCATGTCACGACGATACATGTTTGCTCTGTTCAACATGGACAACAGGTGAGTAATTAATCTATTTGTTTAACCCTTTAATGACAAGATGGATTAGTTGTCCATACATTTTAGTACATGCTCGTCGCTAAAGTGTTAAAAGGTCAAATGGTCAGTCATTCAGTTACTTATTCAGTCACTCATTTGTAAATAATAATAATAACAATAATACTCAAAATAATCATAATAATATTGATGATAACAAGTATATTTTTAATTGTAATTGGACATTTGTATAGCACTACTAAAAGAGCAAAAGAAATCAGAGACGCTTTCTGCGCTAGCCTACATGATGTTAGCCTAACCTTGATGTGAGGAACCTCAACGATTGAGACTAAGGCAGTTTTTAGCCTACCACTTGGTCTCTAGAACCTCAATGATCGAGACTAAATCAGTTGTTTGCCTACCTCTTTGTCTCAGGAACCTTAACAGGAATCATGATCAAGACTGAATCTGTTCGATGGATTGTGAGTTTGGAAATGCTTAGTTGAGACCCCGGCCTGAAGTCCACTTGGATGGACATCGGTTGACAAATTGTAGAAAATTGTGCAAGTCAATGTAGTTTTAAGAACCACTGTCCATCTCGGTGGACATATATTGCAGCGCCACGTAGCGAGTATATAAGACGGAAAGAGGTGCCTAAAACGGTTTGCCATGCACAGGACATGGAGCACCACCTAAATCGATGTCCATCTAAATGGACACGGGTCTCAGGAGGTTAAGAGTGACCATTGAATGGTTTATTAGATAATATAATAAGTTCCCAGAGTAGACTAGAGTTAATAGTGAAGCCAATTAATTATTGGTTATTTACTAGTTGACCTAAATTTAATTCTTGTGCTTTATTGTCTGAACATATTAAATATTGATTGATTGATTGATTTTTTTGATTGAGTGATTTATTTATTTATTGATTAGTAGAATGATATATTGAATGAATGAGTAATTTCATGCATCATCACAGAAACCTGTTTCGTTTTGTTTAAAATAAAAATCAGAAATGTCTACAAGGACTACAAACAACTGGAGTTATCAGCTGACAGTCAGGAAGATGTGGACAGCTGGAAAGCTTCCTTCCTCCGAGCTGGAGTATATCCAGAGCGCAAACAAGAACCGACAGATGACACTGTAAGGAACATTTGCTATTACTGACTGTTGCTTGCATTATTTTGCTTGTTTATTTCTTAAGATAGTGTTTCTTAGAGCGATCTGACTGTCCCTAAGACAGTTGCTGACTCTAAACTATTGTATGCAACTTCGCTACATAGTGACCACATCTGGAGTGGCTTTGATCCCTCTGCAATTCGTAGCAGGATTCTGGAGGGGATTTCACTGGCATCTCTTCGCTGCTTAAAGACCTTTCTCTTTTCTGGCCTGTCATGCTGAGAGCGCTTCTGAATAGCTCTGCTGTGAGAAGCGCTTTACAAATGTTCAGATTAGATTAGATTAGATTAGATAGATCCACAGAAAGCCATATTCATTGGGACTAATTTGTGCAAGTCCAAAGACTGGAAAAAGGAGGAGGGAACACAAATCATCTTTGTTATGACACAGTCTTTAAACAGCAACTAACTACTGATGGTAGCTGGTGGTCTGCTGTGGGTACCATATACATAATGTGCCTGAGAAGTTATTTGAGAAATGTTTCGAGTTGCAGCAAGAGAAGGACGATATTGGTTCCATAGATCCGCAGTTGGAAAGACAGGTGGAGACAATCCGTAACTTGGTCCACTCCTATCTGAAGATCGTGCACAAGACCCAACGTGACCTTGTGCCGAAGACGATCATGCACTTGATCGTCAACGAGGTGAGGTCACTTTTTTGATCGGTTAGATCAATGTGATTGTGGTCTGCATTAGAGGTCTGCGGGTAGAGGGTTTTTGCTACCCGACCCGTACCCGTAACCCAAAACGTTACCCGTACCCGACCCGTACTCAAAATTACTACCCGATCCGACATACCGCGGGTATACCCCACCGTACCGTACCCGCAATTTATTACTTAGCCTTCACATAGTCCCAGTCTCTACCAAGCCAGTTATCATGTAATCGTAATAATAATAGGCTGCTGTGGTGGTGATTATGCTGATGATGATAACGATGATCTTGATGATGATGATAACAATAATAATAAACAGTAGTATCAGCAGTAGCAGCAGCAGCAGCAGCAGCAGCAGCAGCAGCAGCAGTAGTAGTAGCAGCAGCAGTAGCAGTAGCATAGTAGTACTAGTAGAGTAGTAGTAGTAGTAGCAGTCGTACTGTTGTGGAAACAAGAGGCACTTTGTAACTGTAATACCTATTGAATACCTGTCAATGAATGTCAAGTTCATTAAGGCGCACGGACATAGGTCAGCACAAGCATTATGGTAGTAACACAGAATACCGCCAGTTATAGTAAGTCTTTATAGGTGCAAGACTCAGCATTACATGTAACCCCAAAATTTCATGTCGTTACGGGTAAACCGGGTTAATGGATCAATCTATACCCGCTGGACGGGTCGGGTACGGGTGGTCGGGTATACCCGCAGACCCCAGTCTGTATGTATGTGTGTATGAATCTGGCTACTTTTAAGAATCTCACTAAGGTGTTTAACATGACAATCTGGCAGATCCATGCCTTTTCGGTGGTGGGCCCTTCGACCTGGAATGGCCGACCCTTGGCACTCTGTCTGCTTCCTAGAACCTTACCTCTGACATTTTCTCTCATCTTAAGACTGTCCTAGTCAGAGCTGTGCTGGGTTTGGGTGTGCTTCTGAGTAGTCCTCTTGAAGGGACGCTATATAATTAAATTCTCGTAATGAATGAATGAATGAAGATGGCTCAAAAATGCACACTTGTTATCGCTAGGCTTCGGACACGGTTGTGTTATAACCAGACTCAGATTACTGTCTTCATGGTAATTTTTGGATGTCAAATGAATTCATCAATAGTCTGCTTATTATTCATTCATTCATTCATATTAAACATTTATATAGCGCCCCACAGGTTGTTATTTTCAGGTTGTTTTATCGTAATGTAATGTTATATTTAGGTGTTTCATATGTCAGGTTTCATTGTCGATTGATTGCTCTTGATTGTCAATTCTTGTAATGAGATTTGTGAGTTGATAACGTCTTGCTTTTGTGTTGTGACTGGCAGTATTTAGTTTTTGCATAATAAGCAAATGATATTATTACTTAAGTACAGATTTTAATATTTGTGAATCTGGTTTTTATTCGGCAGATGAAGGAGTTTGTTCATTCAGAGTTGCTGGCGCATCTGTACTCTGCTCGAGATCAAGTACGTACCTTTCATGGGACGGTGGTGGATAAGTGACGTGAACATTGTTGTCTACTTATAGTTCCTCTGCCTCTGACTTATTACTTACTGTCAGTGTCTTACAGAATTTCTACATGTAGATGGCTTTCTTAGAAACCACCATCATCACCACCATCATCACCGATTGCCACAGCAACACCATGGTTTCTCCTCAGCCTGACCTCCTGGATTCTGACCTGGCGACTACTGCAGACGTGATTTGATATAGATTTACATTATATTACAAGCGGGGCATTCAGACTATGCACTTGTAAAGTGCTCTGCTGTTGTATTTGATCTGTAAGCCAATATTCCTGTTGGTGTCACGACAATTCGTCTACAGACTTTTCGTCAACGACACTTCGTCTACG
Organism: Aporrectodea caliginosa; assembly: GCA_020284085.1. Taxonomy (NCBI): domain Eukaryota; kingdom Metazoa; phylum Annelida; class Clitellata; order Crassiclitellata; family Lumbricidae; genus Aporrectodea; species Aporrectodea caliginosa. The sequence goes on from JACEVL010006449.1 coordinate 2,487,240, forward strand.
GACATTTCGTCTACCGACATTTCGTCTACAAAGTTATTTGATATTGTCACTAAATTAAAATGGAAGCTGGATTGATGAAAAACTGTTTCCCTAAATGGAATTGGGATTGATGAAAACATTCCTGTGTTGAAATAGAAGCTGGATTGATCGAAATAATTTTTCCCCCGTAAATAGAAGCTGGATACCAAGCTGGATACATGGATGAAACTAAGTTTCCATTCAATAGAAGCTGGATTGATGACAATTATCGTTTCAGTAATTAGAAGCTGGATTCCTGAGAATATATAGCACGTTTTAGCGAAACTATAAGATAGCAGCCTCTGTTGATTAGCCGTAATGGATACAGATACACTTGTAGAAGAAATGTCTGTAGTCAAAGTGTCTGTAAACAAAGTGTCGTAGACGAAAAGTCTGTAGACGAGTTGTCGTGGAACCATTCCTGTTATGGTGTGCTGCCTCTGTTGTTTCCAGAATTCCCTGATGGAGGAGTCAGCTGATGAGGCTCAGAGACGAGACGAGGTCCTTCGTATGTACCATGCAACAAAAGATGCGCTGAACATTATTTCCGATGTCAGTACTACGACGGTGTCAACTCCAGTGCCGCCACCTGTTGATGACGATTGGATTAAGCCATCGGAGAACAGTCGATTCGCTAACAATGGGTTATTTGACTGTTTCTCCATCTTGTTTTCACTCGAAAATTTTGACCATTTTTCATTCTAAGCGACTTGTGCATTATTATAACAACACTGTTGAAGTCATTAGATTAGATTAGATTAGATTAGATTATTGATTGTATTGTATTGTATTTGAACACTTGATAATGCCCCTACCAGATTGCCCACAGATGGCTCCCGACTACTGCGCGGACGCTCATTCAGACTGAGCAAGCCCACGGTCCCTATGCGGCGGCAATTAGATATTAGATTAGATTAGATTAGATTAGATTCGATATGTTCAGCTAAGTTCCTCTACAGAGGTATGTGTGGGCGTATGCCTCTGTAGCCTTGATTTTAATTTTGTGTTAGCATCAGCTGGGAGGTTAATATTGAGTCTTATGATACACTGTGATCCCGTGGCTAGGAACTTGAGCTTTGCCCTTGCAAGGTCAAAGGCCTTGGAGAAAGAAATGAGCACATACCAATCAATATTCATATCCATGGATATGCCAACTGAAAGAGGTACAGTCTCAAATTAAATTATGTTATTTAAACAGGCGAGGTAGGAGGATGAGCTTGCAACTAGCATGAATTGTTCCACCTAAACACATTGATAACTTGTGTTGTCCCTACTAAACTGATTTATTCTCAGCCTTTACTGAGTCTTTTCATGTATCAATTAAAATGACATAAGAGATTGAACAGAATTCTGAGTTTTCAAGACATCTGCCTTGCAGCTGGTTTATCCACCACAGGTTGCTCCACTGTTTCAATGAACTGGCTATGGACCTAATTATGGTTTTAGTACACCATCAGTTGATGCCTTGTGCATTAGACACAGGTGCTATAGAAGTGGCTAATTATTAAACGGACCTCATATTTACTGCCCCCAACAGCCCACAATAGGGTAATTGATCAAGCGACACTTTGGCATCTTCAAACATTTACTCATTACGGATGATTTACACCGCGTTTAATGCCGAGGATAGATAGCACACCAAAACTTTTATGACATGTTAGGTTTGCCCAACACATAAATTATGCGATTCTCTTGTAAACCAAAATGCGGTTAGCAATAGGACATAAAGGATATACTTACTTCACTTGCTGTATTTCTCATAGACTGTGAAATTCAAGCAATTGCATAAAGAAGACTCATTCCGATTTCATCACCAGTTTCTTCTGTGGTTGGCCACCATTAAAAGCTGCCATTGTTTAAATGCAGCTTTTTCCATTTGACAACAGAATGCTTCATTCACATGCTGTATTTCTCAATCAGTCAATCGGAATTTATATAGCACCTCTTCAAGATCTCTACTCAGAGGTGCTCCAAACCCAGGTTAGGTGGAAGAAAACTGTTTTAAGCGACTGATCAAAGAAATATTTGGATTCTAAGAAATTTAGCAGTATTTTACTAAATTTCATTTCATGATTTTGTTGTAATAATTGTGTTTTTTAATGGGTTATATAGACCTCCCTCACCAAAGACAATGCAAGGACGACCATTACAGACGGGTTCCATGACGCCAATTGGGGCTCGTTCTGCCCCATCTGCTCCGTCAAGGCCAGCGCCAACAGTTCCATCACGGATGGGACCAAGTCCAACTCCAGTGGGAAACATTCCATTCAATCTTCCTCCACCTCTGATTCCATCGTAAGTTAGGGAGAAGCTCCTGTTGTGTGTCCTATTTTCATACCTGTGTTAGCAATAGAGTTGAACCCTGATATTGTTTTCGATTCTCTTTGGAGCCAAATAGTGCTATGAATAGTTTATAATGTTATGTTTTCAGCTAAATTGTCTCTAGAATCCAACTACATTGTACATAGGGTAAATGCACTGTTTAAAGGTTTTCAGTTGCTAATTGTAAATGCGCTATATAAAATGTCAGTTTGCAATTTCCAGTGCTGATCTAGATTGTTTTAACTTCCAGTGTACTAATTTTAAAAAGTGATCTTTAACTTTTTACATTTTACAAAGTGGAACTCATATTGCATATATAGTGTTCTAAACATTGCTTTCAGGTTTGGAAAAGTGAAGTTAAACATGGAAATAGAAAGTCCAAGCAAAGCCATGTTTTTAAGTCATTGATTTCATGTGGCACTGGCAATTCTAAAAATGTCACAATGCTCAAAACATTTAAAGTACAAGCTTGCACTTGAAATGCCCTGTATTTATTGATCATTTCAACAAAGTTTAATTTTTATTGTCTTTTCTTTAACTGATGCTATTATCCACATTTGTTTTATAATGCTGATGGGTCACACAGAATGTGCTATTTCTTTCGCAGTCCATAACGTGTTTTAATACTTTTTAGGAGACCTGGTCCTGGCCAAGGACCCCCGGGAATACCAGACCGACCTCTGATTCCTTCTCGACCTCAGTAAGCTGGCTGTGGAACAAGAACTGAAAGCTATTCCAGTTCCGAACGGTGTGACTGTATTTCTGGATTACTTTGTGGAGGCCAGCAAGCATTGAAGAGGTGTCACTGTATTTCAGGAGTGACTTTTAGAGGCCATCAACTAGTCATTACTTTTAGATATTGTCTAGAGATTTGCTGATCGCAAGAACAATTTACTGCAATATCTTTAATGTTTGATGTGTAGCCTAGCATAGCCTAGTGATTATAGACCACAGATATTAGTCCTAGGCATTGGTCTGTCGCATATTTAAGTCGCATACGAGTTGAAAATATCAGGCAATTTATTTCTCTGTTTCGCAGAAGTCACCAGAAGTGTAAAAATTCCACAGTTACTAAGCACCAGTCTTTTAACTTTCATCTCACTTGCACAGCAAGAGTGTTCAAGTTTGATTGATTGATTTTATTGAAGATGAATGGTCAGTGCTCTTATACATAATGTGAGTGGGCATTTGAATCACACCGCTTGAAGAAAATGCTTTAGGGTATTTATGTTGATATGCAGTTGTTGACTATGGTACTGAGTGTAGCTTGGTTGCTGTGCTGTTGCTTTTATTTAGGATGGCTGCCTGTTATGAAGATCTGTCAACATCATTTCCAACTTGTGTTTTCTTTCTAAGGACTCGTGTATCATTATATTTAATACCGATATTGCAATTGTTTCATTCTGAGTTTAAGGATAAGGAGAGCGATGTCAATTTGCGAAGCATAATCAAAAGTCCATTTAGTATTTTGATCAGCACTTGTTGATAGTTTGTTGCGATACTTGTATTACTACTTTGCAATTGTTATGTAAAATTATATTACCGTTAGCAATTTCTCTGTTGTGGATAAACTATTTCAAATTGGACTAGTGAATTCTTAAATAAACTTTCTTTAACCACTATTGAATTATCTAGACCAGTGCTTGCTAAAGTGGTGGTCCGCAGACCAGTGCCGGTCCGCGAGCTCTCAGTTGCCGGTCCGCAACGTGTGTCCAGAAACTGGTCAGTTTGTCTCGGAATAAATAAATGGCTATTATATTTTTAAAAGTCATAAAAACACTTATTAGGCTATCATTTAAAAGGCAACAGAGTCTTAGAATTGGCTAAACATGCATTTAAATCGGAATTTAGGTGATCGAAAACAAAAAAAGATAAATAATTGATAAATTTGACATCTGTCCTCCTGCAGTGGGAAAATTCTTGCCAGTTCATGACACTGAAAAGTTCATTTCTGTCGGTCTGTGAAACTGAAAAGCGCTGATCTGGACCAGTCTTAAGCGGTAACTGATGGGTGCAAATGGTGGAGAATGGTAGCCAATCGGCTATATAACAGTGAGCATGGGTTCGAATTTCCTTCAAGATGTTACTGACGAAGTCTTTCTCTCGCAATTGCTCACTACCATCGATTGATCCTTTGCCGTTAGATAGTGGTGCATAATAAATTAATAGATAAATAATAATAATAATAATAAAACTATGTGAGAGATTATTCGTCATTGCTCTTACAGCAATTTTCTTTTCCTTGGCTTTACGTTCAGTATTAATTTAACTGTTAGTTTCTTTGCCTCCTCACATGCGGCTCCATCAACACTTCGGCCTGGCACTAACTGAAGTAATTTTGTAAGCCATTAGCTTTATAGGCATTTTTTGCAACGTATTTACAAGCGATCGTTATATTCCAATTATCTGTATGGTAGCTTTTCATTGTTAAGTATTCCATTTGTGATAGTGAGAAATCTAGTGTTAGCACATTTTCACTTTTCAGTGACATAGTTTCAATATTAATTAGTTATTATAAGATTAGATAATGTTATATTGTGATTTTAGGTTGGCTGTGTTCACACTGTTTAGGACATTGACCAATGCGTTGAATAATCAATACATATTAACTTATTATTTATACTGAGTTAACTTATTTATATTTAGTCAACTGTTTTGTTACTCTGCTAGTCATTCATTCTTTTTTACAATTTGTATGTGATCTGCCGATAGAGATTGGTAGGGAAGACGTTCTTAAATCATTGTGTTTAAGTATTTGTGTTTTCGAGTTGCTTTTGATGATTTATGGCAGTGGTTTGGGGAGAGTGACTTAGAATATTGGAAGTAGTTTGTACTTGGGAAATTCGTGTTGCAAGCTTGAAGTATCAAAAGAGTTGAGCAGTGTTTTTTGTGCTTTCTACAGCGGTAAAATAGCAGTTGGTGTTGGTAGCTGGGATGGAATCAAATGAAAAAGCATTTAAATTAAATTAAATAACATTTTAATTAAATTAAATCAAATGAAAAAGCATTTAATTGAAATGAAAGAACATTTTAATTAAATGAAGAGCATTTCAGTGAAATAAAATAGCATTTAAATTGAATGAAAAGCATTCAAATGAAATGGAAAGAATTTAAATGAAATTAGAAGCATTTAATAATAATAATAGAGATTTGAGTGCCGTAATGAAATGTAAAGCATTTAAATTTAATTAAAAGCATTTAAATGAAATGAAGACATTTAAATTAAACGAGAAGCACTTAAATGAAATAAGAAGCATTAAATTAAATTAAAAGCATTTAAATTGAATGAAAAGCAGTTGAGTGCATTGAAAAAGATTTAAAACTGCCACTGAGTTTTCTCAAAAATTAACTCAGTGACTGTCCTCTTGACGTACGAGTGTTATGCAATGTATTTGCAGTATCTCATGGTTAGCTAGGTGTGTATGCATGTTTGTTAAAGCAAAGCTATAATTTTAATTAAAGTTTAGTTAACAATTGAAAATTTCTTTTTGCATTGCTCACCATCCTGATTTGTTTCTTCGTAACATGAAAGCTTGTCGTCGTGTAAAAGACTTTTGTAGAAAGCAGTTTTGAAGCGAGGATTTCGCGGAGAGACTTTTGTACTTGTGAATACCGGTTGTGTTTTGGTTTTGACCATGTTTACAGTCCAGTGTTTTAAGATTCTCAGCATTAAATTTGAGGTTTCTTTGAACTATGTTGTTTGCAGGAAAATAAAAACTGGGAACTTCATTAGCGTGTTCATTATGTTACCACTTTAGCAGTTGTGTAATAGCTGTTGCTTTCTCAAGATTGCCATTTAACGTCACACGGGAGTTTGTATGTCTGTATGTATGTGTGTATGTCTGTATGTATGTATGTGTGCATTAACTAACTATGCATGCATATATATATATAAATATATATATATATGCATGTACGTATATGTATGTATATAGCAGTGCTTTTTTTCTAGAAAAAAAGGTTCCGGAACTCAACAAATTCAGAACAGTTATAGTGGCATATTTTATGGTAATATTTCTATTTAATATAATATCAATATCAGTAAACACTGAAAGCACTTAGATTAAATAAAGATATCTAAATAATTTACAAAAATTTTAATGAAAATTTAGATTGGCTACATTATTTTTTAATAGCTGAAAAAAAGGTCCCGGAACGGCGTTCCGGACCGTTCCGGCTGAAAAAAAGCACTGGTATATAGATATATATGCATGTATATACAGTGTATGTATGTAGGCAGTGTATGTATTTATGAACTGCCTGTGTAGCTCCTTTTATTAACCTCTCAGAGACAATGGATGATGGCTTTCATTGTCCTATGATCCTATCCGCAGAGGAGCAAAGTCATCATCCCCACGTTAGTTCATAAGTCTGGCAAGTGCTGAATCCAATTGTTGAATTATGTAGAACTATATTCGACGGGACGCAACCAGTGGCACATTCGGCCGAAACCTAAGTGCACCTTTATCTATCCTCTGTTACTCATGACGGCCCAAATGCTAGGTGACAGTTTGTTCTCTTATGCAGCCCCATGACACCATCCAAATCGTAAATAAATGATTCATACACATGCAAATGCAACACAATGTCATACACATTATATATGTGTGTGTAGGTGTTTGTGTAAATATATGTGTCTATATATATATATATATATATATATATATATATATATATATATATATATATATATATATATATACATATATTTATATGAATACGGTATGTCTACAGATACGTGTATATATATATAGGCCTATGCAAGTTTATGCCTATATATAGATACATACAATTATACATAATCCATATATATATATATATATATCCAGTATGCATATACATCTGTCAGAGTGGACCCATTTTCTCCATATATATTTATACGGCTTAGTTTGGTGTGCCATCGGTTGATGCCATGTGCATTGTACACTGGTGTGATAAAAGTCACTAATTAACAATACATGATAGAAGTTACTAATTAACAATAACAATACATGATAGAAGTTACTAATTAACAATAACAATACATGATAGAAGTTACTAATTAACAATTACAATACATGATTAAAGTTACTAATTAACAATTACAATACATGATAGAAGTTACTAATTAACAATAACAATACATGATACAAGTTAGGCCTACTACTTAACAATAACAATACATGATAGAAGTTACTAATTAACAATAACAATACATGATGGAAGTTACTAATTAACAATAACAGTACATGATAGAAGTTACTAATTAACAATAACAATACATGATAGAAGTTAAAAATTAACAATTCATGATAGAAGTTACTAATTAACAATAACAATACATGACATTTACACACATCCATGCTAGGCATTCATTCATTTATTGTGAAGCTTTATATAGCGCCCCTTCAAGATTGCTACTCAGAGACGCTGTCTGCGCTAATCTAAATGATGTTAATATGATCGAACAGTCGAAAACAAACACGGCTCAAATAACAGATTACTAACGTGTCTTGCATTGGTATGTGATTATGTTATGCAAATATATATACACATTATATACATATGTTATAAATACACAATATATACACATATATACATAATATACATACCTATACAAACATATGTGTTTGTATATATATATTATATACTTTACATGTCTATATATATATATACCCATATATGTGAACTGTCTGTCTGTCTGTCTGTCTGTCTGTCTGTCTGTCTGTCTGTCTGTCTGTCTGTCTGTCTGTCTGTCTCAGAATTTCTTACACACTGTATACATAATTTTGCCATATACAAAAGCATAATGCTTTTATTTGATATGTGGTTGCACATTTTGAATGACATTCTTACTCCTCTCGAGGGAGAATGCCACAATCAAGCGACGAGAAGCATTGTGCTCGAGCGACGTGGCAAATTAGGGGAAAAGCTTGTCATAACGAAGGCCGCAGCAACGTCAGAAAGCAACGGTTCAAAGATCACGAACACAAATGGCGAGAGAGACAGACAGAGAGAGACAGACAGAGACAAAGACAGAGACAGAGACAAAGAGACAGACAGACAGAGACAGAGAGAGAGACACAGAGAGAGACAGAGAGAAAGTGTGTGTGTGTGAGAGAGAGACAGACACAGACAGAGACAGAGATAGAGAGGCACAGATTGAAGGTGTGTGGGTGAGAGAGAGAGAGAGACAGACAGACAGACAGAGAGACAGACAGAGAGAGACAGAGACAGACAGAGACTGAGAGACAGACAGACAGACAGACAGAGAGAGACAGAGAGAGACAGAGACAGAGAGAGTGCAGCAAGAGTGCGACAAGAGATTACAAGGTCGGGGGATTTTCTCGGATCGCAGCATATGCACATATGCATGGGCGCTCTTTATCAACGTGAGGAGATGCAGGCGGCTGTAGGTGCCATGCGGGTTGATTCCATATAAAAGGGATAAGTCAGGCATCCAGGCATTAGATGTTTCGGAGGGCGCAGAGCAAGGTCGAGACAAAAGGAAGTGCAGAAGCGGTCAAAGCCTCTAGTCTTCGGACAGTTCGTACCTTGAACACGCAGCTGTTTGTCAATCTGTTTCTAAGGTCAGTATGTTAACAGGTGGTTGATGGACATTTTAAGCTCTTAATAGTTAAGTCGGCTATAGATGTAATTAGTTACGGATGTCCTGATTTTGGGGTTTTAACCTTTGGATTAACCTTTGAATTAGCGTTTGGACTAGATCTACTTTTTGAACTAACCACTAGACGAACTTTTAAACTAAGATTTGGATTTACCTTTGAACTAACTGTTGGACTTACATCTGGAGTAAAATTTTAACTAAGCTTGGAATTTACCTTTTGGACTAACCTTTCTGTTGTTAGGATCTACATGGAACAGTAGCCCAAGTAATATTACCAGAGAGTTTAAAATGAGGCTACACGTCAGTCGATTGGTTTGAACGCTCGCATTGTGACGCGGAGAGTACGGGTTCGAGTCTCCCTAAGACGGTTACTGTGTATACGACCTTGAGCATGTCCTTCATTCAATTTCTCAGCGCCATCGAAAGATTCTTGTTTATTAGGTAGTGGCGCTTAATAAATGCGTAGTAGTAGTAGTAGTAGTAGTAGTAGCAGCAGCAGCAGCAGCAGCAGCAGCAGCAGCAGCAGCAGCAGCAGTAGAGTAGCAGTCTGCGCTGACCTCTTGTGTGGCCTGACCTTTCCGATGCTGCATAGGTTACTCATTTACCTATCTGCCTATCTCGAAATAACGGAGGACTGGTCATTAGTCTTTCCATGGATGAATACCCAGATACGATCGCTAAGGTATTCGGACATTTCCCCCCGTACATTCCCCCCCCGGAATCCCCCTCCAGAAGATCACTTACTCAGTAAGTAGGCAATCTACCATTGTCCATGATAACTGTCATCAATCCAATTTCTATTTAAGCAAAAAATATCTTTAATCAATCCAGCTTCTATTAAAGCAAAGCATGTCTTTCCTCAATCCAACTTCTATTTTAGCAAAGATTTAGTTTCATCAATCCAACTTCTATTTAATCAAAGCATTTCTTTCATCAATCCAGCTTCTATTAAAGTAAAAAACTTATTTTTTTGTCAGTCCAACTTCGGGAGAAATGTGTCCGGATGGAAAATGTCCTAGACCCGATTGCTGATGAGGTTAGATTTCCTGTGGCTTCGCTGTGCTTTCCAGCGTTGTATCCACAGCCTGCCACAGCATTTCCTTGTGCATCAAATGAGTCCCTTACGAGTTCTATCTGGGTCACATAATTATGGAAATATTGGTGCTATATGGGTCCCATGTTGGCATGTATGGCACCCGTATTCTCAGCTGGGACTCATAGAGAGCATTTACGGAATCTACCAAATGTTTATAGCCATGGTGGCAGAGGTGATAAAACGCTGTCACAATATGAGCACAACTACTATCATGACGTTAGCACTACATGTTGTTGTTGTTGTTGTTGATGATGATGATGATGATGATGATGATGATGATGATGATGATGATGATGATGATGATAATGATGATGATGATGATGATGATAATAATGATGATGATGATGCTGATGATGATGACCGTGATGATGATGAGGATGTTGAGGATGATGATGATGACGATGATGATGATGATGATGATGATGATGATGACCACGATGCTTACGATGATGATGATGTTTGTGCTGATGATGATTCATCCTATGTGCAGTCACCACTAATGATGAGTTACGGAATTACCTTACTCTCGACGATGTTGTGCCTGCTGTTGGTGCTTCTGTTCTCATCTGACATGGCCAAGTCGCAGCCAAGAGATGAGGTCGATAGCAGCCTCCGTAGCTACGCCGGTCAGCGACAGTTTGGACAAAGACGGCTGCTACAATATCTCTCTGGAGAGAAAAGAGGAAAGGTAGCAGCCTCCTATTTTATTCATAATAATATTATTATAATTGCATAGGGCCTACTTGATCATGGGCCTATATTATAATGTATAATGACACAATTAGGCCTATATTTTAAATTTGATTGAATACTTACTTCTTAACATGTGAACAAACAATTTACAGACTGCATAAATAGTCTATAATCCACGCCGCTGTGAGCGGCGCTATATAAATTACTAGTTACATTAGCCCAGTGGTTCTTAAAGTGGTGGTCCGCGGACCGGCGCCGGTCCGCGGAGCTCAAGTCGCCGGTCCGCGAAACAATCCCTAAAAATAAAAAATTTGATCAACTTATTCCTGGAAAATACAGATAATTATAGATATATTTTTTAAGTTAAAAAAATTTATAGAATGAAATTATTATTTAACGTTATTTGCAATAAATCAATCTAGATTCTAGATCTAAAGTTCCCATTATCGCCACACCGTGATCGCTAGGCATATGGACTTCGATCACCTAGCGATTGAAACTGTCACCAACTGAACACAACCATTCGTACGCCAGATATTTGTTCTTTGTTGATGGAATTGAGCGATAATTAAGAAACGGCTAGCGTATGAATATTTTTGTTTATTTGCAATAAGACAAATTTAAACACGAAATAAAGTTCTAGAAATCTTAGTTTTAAATTTAAAAAATAAGAGAAACAATGAGCAAAGCACATCAAGTCTCTTTGGACAGTTTCTTTAAAAGTAATGAAACAACAGCAAAGCGCCGCAACTCAGACACGGACAGTGACAGCACACAAGAAAACGATGATAATGTACGGGAAGGATCTCTTTTAAAAAAAGCCAAGAAACATCGTTTGTTTAATAGAAAATACGATCAAGAATATTTAAAATATGGATTTGTTTCTTCCGGAGATGAAAACAGCCCAAAACCACTGTGTGTAATCTGTGGAGTTACACTTAGTAATGATGCCATGAAGCCATCAAAACTTCTTCGCCATCTGAATTCAGCACATCCCGCATACAAAGATAAGCCTATTGATTTTTCAAAAGAAAGCGTGACGAAATAAAAGATCAACAGAAACAGATGTTAAAGACCACTAAAGTTAATGTTTCTGCATTGCGGGCATCTTGCTTGACTCCATTTGCTGTAAGTTTAGTCAAGTTTAATTTAATTAAACTTTCAGTAATTAGGCTTGCTACTTTTAGATAGGAGTAAGCCTTCTCGTGTAATAAAATTACTAGTTATTATTTATAAAAACTTGAACGCTTCCTTTAACTATAATAAATACATTCTGATATTTATTGTTATATTTAACAATGAATAACAAGAACATGTGTAATTACATATATTTGTAAAAGCAGTTTATTGATTTAGTCACTATTTCGCATTATTTCGCTCTTAGAATAATTTCAATAAAATATTAAGATAAAATATGGACTCATTCCTCTAATTTCCCTTTATCTTGGATTCGATTGTCAGATAAAATTTTGCATTTCTAACTGGTGGTCCGCCAACAACATCATAAATGCACAGCCGGTCCCTGCTTCTAAAAAGTTTAAGAACCCCTGCATTAGCCTACATTACATCATACATTACATTACAAATAGTCTAATCTAGAAATAGAGAAAGCAATCCTTTAAACTTTCATGTTAGCCAAATTTGCGGTTTGCAATTGGTCGTACAATAAAAAATTGTATTGTATTGTATTGTATTGTATTGTATTCTATTGTATTGATAGGCAACGACGCCGACGATGAATGTGGTAACGATCATAATAATAACAATGACGCAATATTCGTGACGTCACAAATGACCAATACAATAATTGGGACGTAATATGTCTAAATGACGAAGACAATGTTTGTAGGCTAACGTCATATTATGACGATGATAATAGTCGTTATGTCATAATAGCAACAAATTCCTTGTTCACGTTGCAAATTGGCGTATACATTAAAGGCTGTTTAATTACATTCAGATTCCACTTACTGTTAGAAACTGCAATTTTAATTTCAAGGTAGGTGGAGAGCATTACGGCACTGAATGATCGATGACGAATCATGACAATTTTTTATAGATCTATGCTTTGTTTATGTTTAGTGCGCATGGCAAACGGAGTCATGTGACGCCTACACGGCGCCATGTTGCTCGGGACTCAAGTGCAGCAACTACATGGGAGGCTACTGTCTGCCGAAGTTACAGAAATGCATCTGTCTACCAGAGAGCAGAGAGATCTACTGAGCCATCACCAACACCTCATCTAAAACTAAACGAAGTAAAATGAAAGCGAAAGGAACAACGGGACGATTTCTCGTCATTTAGGCTACAAGCAGTTATGAACCTTAGTTACGGACTCTAGATCTCTGTCGTCTGATGTAGTTACGGGCAGAATGCGTTGATTATGGGATTTTAAATTGCTTATTGTTTTTTGCGAGGAATTCCGGGCTGTTGTTAGGCTGAGATTTGATTGTTACGAACTTTCGGAACTCGTGCCAAAGAATGATCCCGAAACTCTCTGTTCGCCTTGGTGCCTACTTTTGCGTGTATTGATCTGCATAACTGTTTCTTCTGTATGCAGTGCGCATATGCTTCTGTCGGTTCCATGGGCGTCCAGAAGGGGGAAGAGGCATTTACCCCCTGTATCTTGGACATATTTAAAAAACTTCACTTAGCCTACCATCTTAGTTTGTAACAATGAATGGCTATGATTTTTTCCACAGTTTTATTTTTTTTAATCCAAACTAATCAAGATAATCTGAAAAATAAAAATGATATAAAACATTTAAAGTTTTAACAGTTTTGTGTTTGAAATAAACGTTGAGATATAGCTGAAAATGGATCACAGAACGCTATAAACAGGCTCCATATAGCGTGTCAAGTGCTTCCAAAAGCGCTGGCGGCTGCTGGGATCCGCGCCAGCCGCTAATCGTTTGAGCGAGCGCCGAGGGTGAGGTGATAGGTTGCTTTAGGCACCCTTGTTAGTCTCCCGTGCCAGCAATTCAAAACTATGCCCCTCTTTAAATTTGTGTACACCCTAAAAAATTCCTGCGACGCCCATGTACGGTTCTCTGCTTGTCTGTCTATGCGTTTCTTGGCATGTCTGTTTATGTTTCTGTCTATACGTCTGTCTGTCTGAGTTTGTTCTTCGCAAGAATATATGTTATTAACATGGTGCGATATTGGTTGAGATCACGGAAGGCAAACTTCGGCCTCACTGGTTCCGACCATCCCTAGTTGGGGGCATTTTCCTAGCCATTAGAGCCGGATTAAGTGCCATAAGGTCTCTATTAAGAGCCACCAGGCCTCTGTTTACTGTAAAGAGCCATTAAGTCTCTGTTCAGAGACACTAGGCTTCAGGTCAGAGCCATAAGTCCTCTTCAGTTTCATCATGCCACTTTCAGAGCCATTAGAAAAGAGCTCTGTTCAGAACCACACGGCCTCTGTTCAGAATTATTCTTCAAACCACAAATCGCGCTCCAAAGTCATTAGTGTTATCATCACTTCACTCTTCAACACTTTGGCTGTACTGTATTGTAACAAACATTTACATAGCGCCTTGCAAGAGCCTCTTTGAGAAATTCCACAAGAGAGACTGCTAACTATCTTTAGTGCCGGTGTCTGATGCACGAGGCATCAACCGATGGCACACCAAAATAAAACCGCAATCGGATCAAAATCCAGAAGATTAATCCGCAAAGAGAGACTGCAGCCGATGGTGGACAAGTAATTTGAAAAAAAGATAAGCTGTAAGTAAGGAACGAAACGAGGCAAGTGACTGAGCAAAAATTAACAGATACAGGTAGGGAATTCCAAAACTGCGATCCAGCAACCTAAAAAACTTTTTCGCCAAGAAAGGTTCTAGTTTTAGGGATGACAAAAGAAAGGCAATCAGATAACCTTGCTCAACAGAGGTGACAATGAAGAATAAGGACTGAGTCTAAACACTGGTTGACTACAGAGTAATGTTTTGTAAACGATAAGCTCCAATTTAAAAAAAGATTCTTTGCTGAACAGGAAGCCAGCGCAATGTATTAGTTATGACTGTCATTGTAGCCGAAGAATTCTGAATTATCTCGGATATCCTGCAAATTTGACCATGTAATACCAGTAACAAGTGAATTACAGTAATCTAGGAGCATGGAGATCAATGCATTCGCCAGAGGAATCCTAGCAAATACAGGGACAACATAATAATTATCTGATTCTGCGTAGGACTACCTTCCGATTGTGCATGCACGGCGATTTACAAAATAATGCTATCGAAATAGTCTGTAAAGGACCACTATTGTTACAGTGTCAGAGATGACAAACAAATTACGATCAGAGCCAGCCAACTCAACATGTGAAGCATCTAGTTTGAAAGATTCAAACCATTCAAACTGTTTCAGCTGTTGTGGGTTAGTCCCCGGAGTCAGTCACTAAAAAATTACCGACTCACTTGATGAGCTAGCGACTGACTTAACGACTTAACATGCGAGTTAGTCGACTGGCCGTAGACGTTGAAGCAAACGTATTTTCAACGCTGTTTGCCTGTACGAACAGATGCCATTTTCGATTAAACAATTGCGTGACGTCATGCAACGTTACAGATGGTAGGCCTAAAATTAATAAGGAACTGGTCAACTGACAATGTGACATCGACTGAATGTTAGAATTTTAGTCTGTTGCACTGTGACTCAGTGTGAGAATTTTCCAAAAAAGACCGATTATTGACAAATAAATTCATCAATCACAGGAGTATAACTCCACATAGCCTACGGATAGGTAAGTAGCTGCATGTGGCCAAAGGAAAAGGCAAAATTCACAATATCTGGATACATATCCATGGAAACGACTTCATCTGAAATATTCTAAGAGCCCGTTACTTGAGTAGGCCTATATCATTATTTCTTCAACCAATAATATAAATAATCACTAGTTGGATGGTGTATAATGTAGGCCTACGAACCTAGAGCCAAAGTAACTTAGAGCTATCTATCTCTTAGTATCAATAATTAGAGAGCAATCTTTTGTTTTAATCGAAAGAACATTACTCGTAGAACTAGTAGGCCTAATGTGGAAGTAAGGACAGGCACAAAAGTATTGGACAACGAACTAAAAACGTGGGTCAAGACACTTAGGGCCTACATAACTATCATTGAGAACTAAATCAGGCCTATATATAGCCCAGCCTATACGAGTTTTCCAAACCCTAGTATAAATAAAAGGTAGAGGGCAGGTATAATAACTTAATAAGTATAATTACAATCCTCCAAATTTAAATGTAAACACACACACACACACACACACACACACACATTAAAGTAAAGCTAATCAAATATAACATAATAAATGAAACAATAAAACTTGGCGCTGTCTCCAGGGCCTCGCTCCAATTTACCTCCGTGAGCTCTGCTGTTTGATTTCGGTTGTTCCAGGGCGTCGCCTCCTACGCTCCGCAGAAAAAGTTCTTCTGTTCCTTTTGCTGGTACCGCAACTATGCAGAACCGAGCTTTTTCTGTGGTAGGCCCAATGATCTGGAATGGTCTTTCACTAGAGCTGCGTCTACACCCTGGGAGTCTACCTTTCCTCACTAAACTTAAAACTGTTCTTTTTGGGCTCGTTGGAGTCGGGAGCGCCTCTGAGTATTTTCCCTGAAGTGGCGCTATATAAATTCCCGAATGAATTAAATGAATGAAAACTAAGTGCCAAAAGGTGCAGTAGACGCAGTTTCATTCCAACCTCAACCGCCGTCAACTAGGTCAACAGCTTAATATTATTGTCTCCACGGTTGACTACTGCAACAACCAACTGATATCCCCCCCCATCAGTGTATGGTCAGCGCACTCAAATTCTGGTCACTACGGGCACAAGAGGAACAGAAATTGCAACATATCTTACTGTCCTGCCGGGCTTTAAGTCCCATACCTCCAGATTGATGGCCCGGAATGCTACCCATTAGATTATAATGGACCCCAAATGTGATAAATGTCCCAAAGCTTGGTTTATTTCTTCAAATAGCAGGTTACAATCTTAATCGATACTACAGCATTTTATCATCAAAAAATTTCTGCTATCATATGGTGTCATGTTTGACATTAGCTGACATGTCGCATTCGCCAAAAACACAGAGTTTGAATAGTGACTATTTATGAGAAGCTGACAATTTGTTGATGAACTACTCAACCTGCAAAAAATTGTCTGATAGGTTGTTTTGTGAAATGTCATTTTCGGAGCAGGTCTCCACTAACAACAGAAGACTTTTCTAACCATTTTATTGGGATCTTCCTCTTCCAGAACAAATAGACAACTCTTCTTCATAAAGTCAGAAGAGGACTTCAGAGGAGCTCCATGGCTCACGTTTGTTTATATATCTTATATAAAATGTTGAATAACTGATTATACCTAATAAGAAATAATCAAATTGACAAAGATTATGTTGCACTAATTGTTGCAGCAAATGATGGACAACAAACAGAAAGCAATTAATAGGATTGGCAACTGCTGTGCTCTGTATTATAGATTCTTACATGAGTTTGTAGCAATGAAGATGTGGAAAATGTTTTTTTCCAAACAATACACAGAAATTGTTCTTTTCAGAGTCGGTTTTTTCATGACTTTTCAGACCTGAAATATTTGAGAATGTTTTCTGACATAGGCCTATCTAGCAAAGGTATGGTTTCTCTCCAACATGTGCTCTTATGTGCTTCTTTAGTTGACCTCCACACTTAGTTTTAAACTCACAAAACTGGCAAAGGTACGGTTTCTCTCCAGCATGGATTCTAGAATGGCCCTGAAGCACTGAAGATGTAAAAAATGTTTTTTCACAAAGAATACACATAAATGGTTTCTCTTCAGAGTGGGTTTTTTCATGATTTTTGAGACCTGAAATGTTTAAGAATGTTTTCTGACATACTCGGCAAAGGTATGGTTTCTCTCTAGTATCGGTATGTGTTCCCGTGTGCCTCTCTAGATGACTTCTCTGATTAGTTTTAAACTCACATAACTGACATTGGTATGGTTTCTCTCTGGTATGAATTCTTGCATGAATATTCAGAGAGGCAGATACGGAGAAACGCTTCCGACATATTTGGCATTGGAAAGGTTTCTCTCCAGTATGAATTCTTACGTGTGACGTTAGATTCGAAGGGTCCGAAAAAGGTTTTTGACAAAACTGGCATTGGTAAGATTTCTCTCCGGTATGAATTCTTGTATGGCGTTGAAGACTTGACAATTCTGAAAACATTTTTTCACATACTTGGCATTGGTGAGCTTTGTTTTCTCCAGTATGAATTCTTGCATGACGTGTTAGATTGGATGTTTGTAAAAAGCGTTTTTGACATGCTTGACACTGGTAAGACTTTTCTCCTGTGTGAATCCTAGTATGACGTGTAAGATCCCAAGATCGCAGAAAACGTTTTTGACACAAGTTGCATTGATAAGGCTTCTCTCCAGTATGGATTCTCATGTGCTTTTGTAGGCTACAACTGTGGATAAATAATTTTTTGCAAAACTCACACTCGAGTGTCTTTGCTTTGGAATGACCTTTCTTGTTTTCCTTTGTATGACTATCCAGGACAAATGATTTCTGGCATAGCTGGGAACTTTCTAGGCCTATCTTTTCTTGTGTTGCATTTCTAATGTAATATCCTAATGAATGCTTGGAAGAAATGCTTTTCGACATCATTATTAATGATTATGAATTGCCTCAGTTTGTGCTTCAAATATGATTTTTGCACGAATCAAGAGTTGAAACACGGAACCTCTTGCAAGTTTCTGTGGATCGAAATTATTCTGCAACCGCGCCAGTTGTTTGCCTTTTCACTATGAAGTTAAATAAACATCCAGTAAAATTCTAAAACAGTAAGTTTTTTTACCTTTATTTATGGTTTTGTGCATTTATTTATTCATTATTGTTAACCTAAGAAAATAATTATACAAAGATATCTATGGGAGACAACATCAGAATTCGCCATTTTCATCGCCTATAACAAGATATCAATTTACAAAGACGATTGTAACAAACACGCTAAATATGAATTTACAGCCTGCATTCTACTATCTAAAGTAATCATTGCACACTGTAGTCAAACTACCGAGCACGCAGACTACTTTAACATGTGAAAATCGCAGATAGCTGACTTCACAAAGAATATGCAGGATTAGGCCACTGTTTCTTTGCCTCAGAATTATTGCTGCTGTTAAGCAACCGTCATTTCAATACCAATGTCAAGGATAACTGTCATCAATCCAACTTCTACTTACGCAAGAAGTATTTTTCATCAATCCAGCTTCTATTTAAGCAAGAATTATTTCTTCTTCAATCCATCTTCTATTTAGGCTTATGCAAGAATTATTTCCATCAGTTCAACTTTTACTAAAGCAAGAGTTATTGTCGTCAATCTAGCTTCTATTTAAAATTATCCTAAATAAAATAATTTAGAGGCTTTAGAGCGCATAAAACGATAAATTGCCCTGATTTGTCCCATAATTTTTGCTATAACCTACTCACCTTGGCTCGGCGAAAATGCGTCGCTAGTTCCGAGACTTTACACTGATAATTAAAATGGATCATATAATTCTAGAAATAATTATAAGAGACCATATAAATCTACTCAAAGAGAGATAAAATTGATAACTGTGTGAAAACAAACTTATTTATAATCGAACGATTAACATAAATTTTTAAGCAGTAGAAATTCCTAGATTTGTTATCTGAGTCGGTAGCTGATAATAGTGACGTCATCATTCTTTGTGCTCATTAGGTCAACAAGCAAATAATGTAACTGAAATAGCATAATACTTTTAAAATGGTTTAGGCCTATATTTTGTCCGTTAACTATAACTGAAACTGAAAACTGCTGAATAACTGAAACTGTAGGCTTAAAGAAACTGAAAAGCAAAAAATGTATAGGATTAACTGAAGAATCACAAAGCGCTAACTTGAAAATGAAACATAGGCCTAAGTGTTTTTCCTTACTTAGCCTACTTTTGAAACATAGGTGTTTTTCTTGCTTACTTTTTAAAATAATAATCCTACTCTAGTCTACGGTCAGTTTTTATGCCTAGGCTATTTCACTTCCAGTTCCTTTTCCTTTCGTTGTGTGTCAACAGTGTCATTGATTAAATGTATTGTATTTGAACACTTGTTATAGCGCCCCTACCAGATTTCCCATTCAGAGGCGCTCCCGACTACTGCGCGAACGCTGAATCGGAGTTTCACGCCGAAGCGCATGAGCAATTGCGAGTGAAGGACTTGCCCAGGGTCCCTACGCGGCGACTTTGAGGTGGATTCGAACCCGCAGCCCTCCAGCTGCAAGGCACCGAACATAGGCCTACCCCTATACCACCGCGCCCCAGTTGTATTGTGATGTGTTGTATTGTGTGTTGTATTGTACTCCACGTTTATAATGCGACCGAGCCACCCGCAGTAAAGATCCGAGAAATTAATCTCTGATAAACCGACCCGACCGGGAAGCGAATCCGGGGCGCCGGCGTGACGAGCAGGCTACCAACCCACTCGGCCACTC
This sequence comes from Aporrectodea caliginosa, assembly GCA_020284085.1. NCBI lineage: Eukaryota > Metazoa > Annelida > Clitellata > Crassiclitellata > Lumbricidae > Aporrectodea > Aporrectodea caliginosa. The sequence goes on from JACEVL010006449.1 coordinate 2,507,467, forward strand.
AGGCAGAGGCGCGTTTACCAGTAGGCGCACTAGGCGCGCGCCTAGGGCCCCCAAATCTTGGAGGGCCCCCAAACGAATGAAAATATTAATAATAACAAAAAATAGCATTTTTATATTTAAAATTATTTTAAATATAATTTTGTTTATATATCTTTTGCAGCTTGGCATTCACATAAAAGTATATAATTGTAATAATAAAAGTAGCCTATATTATTGTAATTTATTATTGCTTTGTTCATTTGGGCAGTAATTTGGCTAATAATTCACTTTTGTTTAAAATAACATCAAACTTGTTAGCAACAAGCAGCAACGGGCGTCTGCTGCAGTTTAGGCCTGCGTGTGAAAGTTTGATAATTCCGTCATTTTATAGGGGCTTATAATGTTTAAAACTTTTATTAGTATTGATAACCAGTAGGCCTAAGTAGCCTAATATTTAGTAATTGAAATTTTAATAGTATTAAATATTGATTACAATCTGACGCGATGAAACGTTGCTAATATTCTGGAGCTGCAAAACGAAAGAAGATAGCTCTAATGACAATATTGTGGAATTCGTTTCAATCAATCAATTTTCGTTTATCAAAAAATAATAAGCTGACAAGTACGCAACTTGTAGGGCCAACGAGGAATAAATGCTGCAAAGAATAAATGCCACCAGCAAATCTCTGCAGGATCAAAGGCTGTTTGTCGAATTTGAATTATTTAATTCGTTAAAAAATTTGCTCAAACGTCGAAGAAAATTTCCAAAAAATTAGTAGAGACGGTGGCAAAACTTAAACTTGGTATTGAAAGCATTATGACATTGCATATGAAGACGAACAGTCGAAGAAAACATCAAAGATTTTTAAATCTAAACTTAAAACTTATCTCTTCTCTAAGTACTATTTTTAGTAAGTAAGCTTAGGCCTACACTGTAACGCGTCCTTTAAGTAAGACTATGTTTTATTAAGGCGCGTTATAAATATAAGTTGTATTGTATTGTATTGTATTAAAGAAAACGTACTCTAAATTGTTTTTGACGAAACTGCCAAGAATGACGTCATATTGAGAGGACGAGAAAAATTCATTGGTGGCACCTTACACGTCGTGTGTGACAACTTTAGTTCAACTTCGTAGGTTGTTGCACATGATAGGTTAAGCAACACCAGTTTAAGACCCTGTTTACAAGTTCAGAAGGGCCCCAAAAATGTTTGCGCCTAGGGCCCCGTTTTCTATAAACGCGCCTCTGCACTCAGGATCCTTAATGTAGGCGCTAAACCGTAAAACAATCGACGACTACGAGAACAATAGCCTAATTAATGTTTAGGCCTAAGCCAAGTAGGGGCCTAGCCGTCGAAAAGTAAAAAGTGGCGTAGGCCTATAGGAATATTTTGTTTATGAGTCGATGTTGTGTTCACACTAAAATTGCTGGCAATGACGCTGGAAAACACGAGTGTGTCGTTCGATTGGAAACCCAATGCGCGACTAAACAAGATATTATGTCAGAAACGTAAGCTTAATTTATACACGAATGACATATCATTCCCAAAGTACAATTCAATGGCATTAAAATACAATACAAAGTAACCAAGCTGCAAAGTTGTCCACTGACACACCTTCGCGCCCATGAATAAGGTAGTGTCCTGCGCGTTGTGTTTAAATGGAAATGATTTTTCAAGATTAGCCTACGATTAGGCCTAGTATTGTACCAACGCAGCACGAAAGGCTAAATGACACACATAATTAGAACAAAAAGAAAGACAGACGTATGGTGCAGTTTCAAATGAATTTCGTTCACCACAATATAAACTGACACAACGACAAGTTAAACTTACTATCATCATGTAGGCTATATCGATAAACATTTGGACCTACAGGGGCCTAGGCCTATGTAATACGGAAACGATCTTTATTGTATGATAGCTAGGGGTAAATGCATCAAAGCTGCTACGAATAGAATAAGAAAAGAACGTGAAACAGCAATTTATGCACTAAAGTGTCATTGCGTGTGAGTAACTGATATTCTGGTTCGCTAATAGCATGATCAGTCGCAGAAATCTCACGAGAAAGGGGCCGTCCATAAAGTACGTCACGCTATTTTTGACCATTTTTACCCCCCCTCCCCTGTCACAAACTGTCACAAAGCTCGGACCCCCCTAAAGTACGTCACACTTTCAACATAGAAATAATAATACTTCCGAAAGCAAGGCTAATACATAAACAAGGCTTCGCAAGAGCATTATTACTAGCGCTCCTAGCGAGAGGAATCGTGAAAACACATTCAGGAGATATGCATTTCATGCTATTTTGACATAAAACTAATTAAAATGTTTCAGAAAATTTTTGAAAATTATTTTTAAAACTATGAAATTCTACTAAAAAATAAAAAATAAATTATAAATAAAATAAAAATAAATAAATGTGTGACGTCACACATGGCCTGACCCCCCTCCCCCTGTCACAAACTGTCACACTTTCTTAAACCCCCCCTCCCCCCTGGAGCGTGACGTACTTTATGGACGACCCCAAAGGTGCTTCAGAATTTAATAAAATTCGCTGTGATATAAACTCAGCTGGAAATGTATGTGATTGCGTTCAAAAACTAAGGTTCCTTGATCCTCAGGTAACTGTATTGGAGTTGTATAGGAATACCAAAGGGAAGGCTATAGAAAAATCCGCACTTTCCCACTCCATTTATAACTGCCGTGTTAGACGTCATACTTGTTGTGCACGGGTACCACCATCCACCTTTGCACGGCGTGGCCTGCTCTGCGCAACAACATGGCTGATTGTTCACGTCCTTTGTCGAGAATTTATATTTTCGGTTTGTTGCTCCAAACGGGTCATAGCTTCCAGTGACGCCAGCCATGAAGTAAGTGTAGCCTTCGCTCTCGCTGTCTACTATATATTGGTTATAGACCACAGAGATTACTCTCCCAACTTCATCTTTCAAATCCATGCACATCTTCCACGTTTTTCCATTGTTCGTCAGTCGGTGGATTTCATCCGTTCCGTACCAGAATCCGCCGTTAGGAGCGCTGAATCCGTACTTGTAGGCAGACCATGTCTGATCCAGACCGTATCCTAGGTTGGTCTGTACCAGAATGTTGGGCGTTCCTGTAGACGAATAGAAACTTAAAACAATAAAAACATAATAGGTTCAAACAGGGGCGTAGCCAGTGGCGGCGCCAGGGGGGCTAGGGGGGCTTAGCCCCCCCTAACTGCGGCTCAGCCCCCCAAACAAAAAGTGGGAAATCTCTGCCAATGCTTACTTCATAATAAGCCAACTGAACAGTGACCAACGGCAACGAAATCATCAACTATCTCGGGCAGTGAGGCAATTATATTACTTGATTATGATGGACAGGGTCACAGACTCACAGGGCCTATTTTAATCTTTACCGATTACATTCTTACTTACTTTACGGTTTCAGTTGCGTGCAACGACCTCTTATAATTATTATGGTTGCTTGAGTGCGTGACTGACTCACTTCCGTTCTAAAAGCAAAAGGGCCTAATAGCGGGATTGCGGGAAACAGATTAATGCGATCAATATTTAATTAATTATTTTCTTGGGGTTTCTGCTATAGATTTACGAAGTTTTCCTTAAGTTTCTTTCAAAAACTTTTTGTTATATTTTTATTTTTCTAGAATTTCCAAGTGTTGCCATGGATAATAATTCTTAAGTAAAGTGTTTTCAACTTCATGATGTTGATGTTTTAATGGGTTTTGATGGCTTTATTCCAACATGAAGTATTTCAGACACAAAAAGTGTGATTGGGAATGTAAGTTTGTCATCATGTTGTTTGTACAGGAGGCATAGTTGCAGTTCAAATAAATTCATGTTTGAAAGTTTTCCTGTAGCAAAATGCTGTAATAACTTGTTAGGGATTTTATGTCGCTTATGAACATTAAATTTGTGCTTTACAACGAAATAAACATTAGGATTTAACGTGTTTATTGTATAGTTTTCAATCAATCTAAGTGGAGAATAGTAAAACTTGCAAGAACCTGTTTCAAATCAATGCCCAGTAACAGCTGTAAGGGTCTATGAAAGAAGTAATTTGGGAACAACTTAAAGATTTTCTTGTGATAGAGCTCAAACTTCTGTACAGTATATTGATTCCATTGTCTGCAGGTTTTGTGTCGTGTATAGAAGATGGAAGGGATGGAGGCATAGGCGCAACCACCCTATGGGACCCGTAGGACGCGTCCTCCCAACTTTCGGGCAGGCTTGGACGGTGCCCCCAACTTTTGAAAATTTTGAGGTAAACAAGAGCCTAAAATGCACTCCATTTGGTATTAAATGCTCAAAATTGCGTCGTCGTCTGGGGCTCCGCCCCAGACCCCTGTTACGACGCGCTCCCCGTATCCCTATAGTCGTTAGGGGCTTCTTGCTTTCCGCAATCGCGGCTGTACGTGCACCTTCCGCACTCGCAATTTCCCCCACTCGAACGTTCTAGTAGGTCCGTCCCCTAACAAATGGCTGGACCTGGCCGATAGAATACAGAGTAAGGCTAAAGCCGCTAAACTCAACTGAGTCTATAAGAATTCAGTGCAGGATGTTGCTGTATAATTTCACTCTAAACCTGTAGCCTACTTATCACGCTTTAAAATTCTACTAAGGCTCGCGGTAGAAGCCTAGGAGGACATTTCAATTTTTACTTCTGAGACTGCAAGTGGTATTCTTCTAAAACCTAAAATCTCAGTTTATTCATATAATAAAGTCATATTTTTCACATATCTAGATGGTTTAGGTACTTTTATATCGAAATCATCGGTGAAAAATTTGAGGTAAATTAGAGCCCAAAATGTACTGCATTTGGCATGAAATGCTCAAAATTGCGTCAGTTTCTGGGGCTCCGCCCCAGATCCCGATGGGGGAGCTTACGACGCTCCCCATACCCCTAGTCGTTAGGGGCTTCTTGCCTTCGGCAATCGCAGCTTCGCGCCTTCGGCGCTCGCAATCCCCTCAGACATTCTATTAGGTCCTCCAACTTCTGGACCGTGGTTGCGCCTCTGGATGGAGGTACAGGAAGGGGAAAAGAGGGAGGGGAGAAAAGGAAGGGCTTATAGGGCTACAGCCCCCCAAACCGGAAATCCTGGCGCCGCCACTGGGCGTAGCCAGTAAACAATTTCGGAGGGGTTTTAAATTTTGGGGGTTTCCATTGGAAATGGTCGAAAAGGTTCAGTTTTTTGTATTTCGCATATAATTGCATATAACAAATTTCGGCTATTTATTTGGGGGTTGAACCCGTTACCCCCTCCCCAATACGCCCATGGGTTCAAATGCATTACAGTCACAGCGTCACAAAGATCATGTGATTACTTCTGAGTCAATAACTATTCGAATGCATAACGAAATTTTCTGTTGAGAAAAAAATAATGTTGGCCCTCAGTGATATTAATACATAGTTACAATGACCGTGCTTCAAACAATATTATTATGCAATGTTATTGTCCTCTGGAGTGCGTTAGCATTTGTCCTGACCATTTCCATCCAAGTGCTGTTATCGATTTCTGTTGCTATGCAGACAACGAAGTCGTCTATTCTATAATTCTATTACAACAAATTTATATAGCGCCTTTTCAAGGATGCCTACTCAGAAGCGCTCCCAGCCCAACCCCGGTCGAACAGGACAGTCTTAAGAGTAGTGAGAAACGAAGCAGAGTGGCCAGCAGGTGTCAGACGAAGCGCGGTAGGCTCCGGGGGCCTATTCCATCTGATTCCATTTCTCTGATTATACCTAAGACAGGAACTGTTCTTGGAGAACGAGAATTTTTGTTGCTGTTTTGAACAGGGTTCGTATTATTATTATTATTATTATTATTATTATTATTATTATTATTATTATTATTATTATTATTATTATTATTATTATTATTATTATTATTATTATTATTCTCATATATCCCGTAGTCGATGGATGCACAATTTTGCCCCGTGTCTTTTTTGAATTGGCCGAACAAATGCTTTCATAACACCACTGTTTTGGATTTTCAACACTGGATTGCTGTGACAATGCGACATCGTAATCTATTTGGGTAATGTGCTACGTCTGCGAATCTAATGATCGTGGATGCGTAGACTCAGTGTAGCGAGCATGCGCAAGTTGTTTGCGAACCTATCTCTTTCATCAAGCAGAAGACTTTGTTTTCTGTGAGAGCTGATAAGTAAAGGACAAGAATGGTCCAGTCCATGAATATTATGGATTCGCGTCCATTATTGGCTGAGTGACTTAAGAAAGGAAAATCAACCATTATCCTATACTTAACTATCGGACATGGGACCCTTACCTTAAATGGAATCTTATGTTATGTTATGTTATGTTATGTTATGTTATGTTATGTTATGTTATGTTATGCTATGAGGCGATAAACGAAGAAACTGAGAAAGTGCGAGTGTTCTCTACTCACCGAGAAGGGCATCACACATGAGCAAAGCAGGCAAAGAGGGTAGTGGCAGAATAGTCGACTTTGTAGTTGTTCCAGTAGTAGTGCGCAGTGTTGAAACTTTGTACGTCGAAGTGGCCACTGATGATGAGGGTGAGGTTAAGGATGTGGTTGAGGTTGATCTGGTTGAGCTTAAGGATGGGATTGAGGTTGATTTGGCTGAGGTTAAGGATGTGGTTGAGGTTGATCTGGCTGATGTTAAGGATGTGGTTGAGGCTGATGAGGGTGAGGTTAGGGATGAGGTTGATTTGGCTGAGGTAATGGATGGGGTTGAGGTTGATCTGGTTGAGCTTAAGGATGGGGTTGAGGTTGATTTGGCTGAGGTAATGGATGGGGTTGAGGTTGATCTGGTTGAGCTTAAGGATGGGGTTGAGGTTGATCTGGTTGAGCTTAAGGATGGGGTTGAGGTTGATTTGGCTGAGGTTAAGGATGTGGTTGAGGTTGATGTGGCTGAGCTTAAGGATGGGGTTGAGGTTGATCTGGTTGAGCTTAAGGATGGGGTTGAGGTTGATCTGGTTGAGCTTAAGAATGGGGTTGAGGTTGATGTGGCGGAGATTAAGGATGTGGTTGAGGCTGATGACGAGCTCAGTGGCACTGGGTTAAGTGTCGATCCTTCAGAGGTGATGGCCATCTCACTTGTATCCAGCAAAGTAGGTGCTGATGTTGCTGTTGACAATGACAACAAATTTGTAAACAAAACGCAAGATATTTGCGAAAGTGCTGTCGTAGATACACCAGAGTGCTCTGCGCTCCTTTTCCCAGTCAACCTCTCGACTATATATAGGCCTACGGTTGTTTTCAACAGCCTGTGAGGACTTGTTAGTCCCATGCCTTCTTATGACGATTCAGGAACCCTTTTCACCAACTGCGCCGTGCTTTCTGAACAGTTTTTTAAAAACTTAATTTACGTCCTATTGTTTCACGTACAGCTCACGAATTATTTCAACCCATGTGTAGTCGTGTTATTTTAGATCTGCAAGATTACCATATTACCGCCCTTGTGACGTTCTACAAAGACGCTTTATATGTGCGTGTGGAAGTTTCTGAATATAAATCTATTTATATACCCAGAAACATGCACACGTGTATACATACATTCATATATATACTTACATGCATGTACTACACACATATATACAATCACGCAGGCATACATACACGCAGAAGAGCACGCATACGTAGAAAAATGGCATACCTGTAGCTTGACAACTCTGAAGACCAACAACCTAAGAAAACAAGAGGGCACCGTAGCATTAAATGCACTAAACATAAAATTTATACTAGTTATGCAATAATTCATCGTCTTGTTTCTAACAGTTTTTTCTCCGAAAATCCATTTTCTATTAGGCCTAAACTCGTTACTCCTAATCTCAATAAAATGTTAATCAATCATTTTTATTTCTGTAACCATCAGAAGAGAAACGAACAATGAAACAACGAGGAAACGGTTTGACATGTACTGGCTACACGTAGGCCCACAAGGGATCAAGAATCCTGCTAAATAGTGACACCTAAACATGTTAAAAAATACAGACAGGAAAAGAAAGACAGCCAATATATAACTTACTTAAAGTGGAGTAAGCCTTGGGCTCAAAATCAAAGAAACAAACTGGGCAAGGCCTTCACTCGCAATTGCTCATGTGCTGCGGCGTGAAACTCCGATTCAGTGTCCGCGCTGTAGTCGGGAGCGCCTCTGAGTAGAAATCTTGAAGGGGCGCTATAAAAAGTGCTCATACATACATACATTAGATGGGTCCATAAAAATCACATTAGTAAAAGAATATATAAGATCTTACCGACCTCAGCATGGTAACATCCTGTCACTACTGCACAGTTGGATGGGGTGTAGTGAAAGAATTCACAGGTTCTGGTATTCCTTCTGTAGTTGTAGTTCGTACAGTCGGAGTCTTGAAGACACTGCAGCGCACACAGAGCACCTGGAGCCACACAGGAATTCGGGTCTGATAACAGCGGAGACAACTGGTGGAGAGGAACCACAAGCGATGGTTCATCGATTGCACAGGTCACTGTTCCGATGTCATTTTGGGTTTTCTCAAACGCAACTACAACATTTCTCCATAACATTCCAACGCTGGAGGATATGAAGAAGAAAAGTATACTTTGAACTTTCATGACTGCGACTTTAGGTCTACTGATGGGTTCTGTTAACTAGACCTACTTCTTTATTGGTAGACCTATGCACTTAATGAGGCTAATATCAAACTGCGGAACTCATTTAAGTAAGCGAATAAAGCTATCATCGATTGATGCTAAAACTCGGGGTCTCCGTAAACGAATCGCCCTTTTCTAAAGAAACATTTCCTGAAGCTAAACAATGCTTGCGCACTTAGAAGAACTCCAAGATCCGAGTATAGTGCTGGAGAAAATGACCTTAAAATGAATTTATGATCAAGTGCGCGTATTGTATTACAGAATATTAAATACTGCATATATATATATATATATATATATATATATATATATATATATGTATGTATGTATATATATATATATATATATGTAATATGTATATATATATATATACATATAGTTGTGTCCACCGTGCTTTAACGAAACGAATACATTGGGGGTATTAGTTTTACGACATCTGGTCATTTTGGCGTGAACTGCTGTGGATAATTATATTGTTTTTTTGATGTCTGGTCTTGCGTGGCCTTTCATTTTTGCTGTTCTTTCGACTTGTCTACGGTTTAGTCTCTTTTCGTGGATAACCTGTTATATTTAACCAGTTGTGTTCAGATTTGTTATATTTGACCAGTTGAGTTCAGATTTGTTATATTTAACCAGTTGTGTTGAGGTATTTCTCTTCTAGAGATTCCCTCTGGTTTTGTTGCCGCGTGAGACTGGCCTCTTGTTTCCAGTTATAATGTCAGATATGTTGCATGCACATATACCTTCTAGGGAATTAAAGTCGTAACTTAAAACAGTTGGTAATATTAATTTTAAGAGAGAACCTATATCGATCGCATAATTATATATTTATGTGAGCACTGAACAAGAGTGCAATTACGTTGAAGTTAAGGGCAAATGTTCGTACTAGACCCTGCACCATTGTTCTCACCAGCTACATTGTGAATGAAACTGATCGCATGGCTGATCACTGAATCTAATCCCTATTCTTTTAGTTCTTAAAATGTCTGTTTCTCTCAGAAATCAATACCTAGCTTAATTGGATGCTTTTCACTTATTAGTTGCAATTAACTGAAAGGCAGTAATAAAAAATGTCAATTATGTATTTCCCATTGTACATTTAAACGAACGTTCTTACTTGTAATTACTTCAGGTCAAAAGCATCGGGCATTGCCCTTAGTGACTGGAAGAACAATGATATGCAACTATATTTGAAACTTCCAGCTTTCCGAGGCTCATAAGTGCGCCGCACACAGCCATTTCGACAGACTATCGATGGCGCTGAGCAAACTGTGCGAGAAGGCCTTGCTCAAGATATTCCCCTGCATACCGTCTCAGTGGAGGCTAGAATCCATAATCTCTCCACGTAGGCTACTCTAAGCAATGGTTCATTAACTAAAAACTGGTCGCATAGCATACTTAGCCTAGGCCCTACTCAATGAATCCACATAATTGTATAGCGTAGGCCTATACTTGGGTTTATAAAATACCGGCATCTTCGTGCATTCAATATGTAAATGAAGACTGTTCATTTATGAGTTGCAATTAGCTTAAATGTCATATTAGAATTGTCCATCCAGTTTGTTCTTTGTACATTTCAACGGACTCCTCTAATGACTTCACGTCAAAAACCTCCGACATTGCACTGAATGACCGACAGAATACTATACAACTGCATTTTGATGTCGCCCTTTTTGAGTTCAGAACATCAATTATTGTTCTCTCGCATGGTCGGGTGAGATACTGTGCGTGTAGACAGTGTTCTTTCAGCCGGAGCGATCTGGAGCGGCGGACCGGAACCTTTTTCAGCTATCAAAAAATAATTTAGTTAATTAAAATTTTTAATAAAAAATTTGAAATTATTTAGATACTCTAATTTAAGTACTTTCAGTTTAGTTAATTAAAAGTTTTAATTAAAAGAATTTGAAATTATTTAGATACTTTAATTTAATTTAAGTGTTTTCAGTGGTTATTGATATTTAATATGAAATAGAATTATTAGCATAAAATATGCCTGTACAACTGTTCTAAATTTGTTAAGTTCCGGAACCTTTTTTCTAGAAAAAGCACTGCGTGTAGATGCGTGGAGGTGTAGGGGTGTGTTCGGTGCCTTACAGCCGGAGGGTTGCGGGTTTGAATCCACCCCAAGCCGTCGCGTAGGGACCCTCGGCAAGTCCTTCACTCGCAATTGCTCATGCGCTTCTGCGTGAAACTCCGGTTCAGTGTCCGCGCTACTGTAGTTGGGAGCGCCTCTGAGTAGAAATCTTGAAGGGGCGCTATTACAAGTGCTCATACATACATCTTGTCGCTTAAGATCTCTAAGCACTGCCATTGTGCAGGCCTCTCCAACCCGTACTTCCCGCGTACTCTGTGACTACCCTGACACACGCCTGTGACGGCCAACGAGTGAAATAACTCCACGAACGCACAGTGGGACACGTTGGAATTCGAAATTAAGGCAATTTATCGAGAGAAAACCGTATATATGACAAACTAAATGATAAAAACGACACAGTATAGGAATAGGCCTATACAGCCATCCCGGGCTTAAAATTCTATGGTCAATGCTCAAGAGACCACCTCAGACGTTCATATGACCCACATGGGTATGGTGGCAGATAATCTGCTGGATGTCGCTGACGACTGGTGTTATGGATGTTGTTTTGATTGAGCGACTTGGCTGTTTGTGTGCTGTAGGACAGTGCTTCCCAAAGTGCAGGTCTGCGGACCGGTGCCAGTCCGTGAGTCCTCAGTTGCTGGTCCGCAAGAAACTGGTCAATTCGTCTCGGAATCAAGAAAATAATGACTATTATATTTTTAAAAGTCACAATAAAAGACTTATTAGAATAGCATATAAAGGGCAATAGAGTCATGCAATTGGTTAAACATGCATTTAAATCAATTTTTAGGAATTAAGTGATCGAAAACGAAACAGAGAACTAACTAATAAATTTGGCACCGGTCTTCCTGCAGTGGAAAAAACAGCCGGTCCGTGACACTGAAAGTTAATTCCTGCCACTGAAAAGTTTGGGAAGCACTGCTGTAGAATTCTCGAGATTACAATACGGCTAAGATATAATGTAATATAATCCTGTATAACCTGATCGGATCTTATTCGGATCGGTATTCGCTAGTTCGCTAGGTGGCAGTTCCGTTCAAGTTTTCGTTCTGTGGTCTTTGCAGGACAATGTTGGTGTCCGGTATCCGAATTTGCCTCCCCGGAGTTAGCCTTCGAATCTTCACAGAACCTCTGCAGTTTTGAACAATATAATTATGGGATCCACGTGGGCGTGTAACGCATGTTGCTAGGTTGTACCAACACTGTTGCATGGGAGCGTGTGACAAATCTCATTTTCGATTGAAGTCAGACGTGTAACTATGGAATTGCGCAATTACGCAACTGCTCAAAGATTTTAACCGCTCTCAAAAAATACAAACCGTTTAAATTACTTAGTCTTAGGTGATTCTGGATAACTATTATTCGTTGAATTTCTATTGCGAAGACTTCGTTATCAAAAACAAAGTGCCAAAGCATTTCCCTTCGCGGATATAGTGAAGACTCTGGGAAATTTCGTGGCACTTCTGAAATTTTAATCACAGACCGACACTAGTTTAAATCATCGTAGGTTAATGTCATTTGGCCCATGCAATGACCAGTACAATGTCATAGTCCGTTGACTCAAAATGAGGTGATCCACCTGTGTGGCCAGGAAGTTCGAGACACTATTGTCATAGTCTCATAGAATGTAGTACGGCCAAGTTCTACACTTTATTGTTTGATGTGAGCGCAGATATCAGGAATTTTTTAGGGGCAAAGAGTTTTTTGGGGGTGCAGGGAGTTTTGAATTGTTGGCACCGGGGACTAACGAGGGTGCGGAAAGCTACCTATCACGTCACCCTCAGCGTTCGCTCCCGCGATTAGGGGGTCTGGAGCTGATCCCAAAAGCCGCCAGCGCTTTTGGATGCATTTGACATGATATATAGAGCCTGTCGTCTCCTAGTAAGACAAATAAGAAACTGTAGCTGCAAAGTTTAGTTATTCATTCATTCATTCATTCATTCATTCATTCATTCATTCATTCATTCATTCATTCATTCATTCATTCAAGTATTTATATAGCTCCTCTTCAAGAAAACTTCTCAAAGGTGCTCCCGACTAATATGCTATAGTCTACTCTTCCATCTAGTGACTACTGGGAGATTTAAAATAAAAGCAATCGTTGTAAAATTCCTAGACAGTCTAAGCTAGAGCACACTAGTGATTAATAATGTACTATAGGTTTACTTCTGTTTGAACATCCCTGTTTAAGAATTAACGACCCTGGCACAATCAACGATGGAAAGAAAAGGCACGTTGGAAATACAAGAGAGTGGAGTGTAAGGCCGAGTTTAAGACTCGCAGGTTCTGGAAGCGAGACTGTCAGTCTGTCTCTCTCTCTCTCTGAGAGAGACAGACAGACAGACAGACAGACAGACAGACAGACAGAGAAGACAGACATACAGAGACACAGACAGACAGAGTGAGAGACAGAGAGAGACAGCCAGACAGAGACACAGACAGACAGAGTGAGAGACACAGAGAGATACAGAGACAGAGACAGACAGAGATAGAGATAAAGACAGAGAGACAGACAGACTCAGAGATAGAGAAACATACAGAGATGCAGACAGGCAGACAGGCACATAGATACATATACGGATATCCAGATTGAGATACGGTTACATCTACGATAACAGATACAGAGCGCTAAAGGCAGAGGGCGAAAAAAGAAAGAAAGAGAGTAAGAAGAAGAATGAGGAGTCTAAGATAAATGATGGGGAGAGGGTCGACAGGGAAAAAGGTTTCATCACCCCACCCAAAATATTGCCGCCAGAACCTGCGAGTCTTAAACTCGGCCTTACACTCCATTTGCAAGTGTAACGCAATCAACTGCAGGGGAGCGCTGTCTTAAATCATTTTCGCTCACTAGCTCACTACGGCAGACAGGCAGCCGACACTAATGAACTGGGGCGTCGATCAATACGGGGCTGGGGGCTGTCGAACCCAACGTTTAGGTTGAGGGGTTAGCCGACAGAGACGCAGAGATAAAAAGGATGGTAGAGAGAGAAAGAGAGACAGAGACAGAGAGACAGAGAGACAGACAGAGACAGAGACAGACAGAGAATGAGACAGACAGACAGAGACAGAGACAGACAGACAGAGAAAGAGAGACAAAGAGAGACACAGAGAGACAGAGAGAGATAGAGACACAGAGACAAAGACACAGAGAGAGAATGAGAGAGAGAGACAGACAGACAGACAGACAGACAGACAGAGAATGAGATACAATGAGAGACAGAGACAGACAGAGAGACAGATAGACAGAGAATCAGAGAGACACAGAGAGAGCGGGCGAGTGACTGAGGCGACAAAGTAACCCCTCTCATGTATCATCCAGTGCTTCCCTTAGTTAATTACTTTCCACTGGCAGTGTAATGCCTAAAATAATTTTCCAAGGAGGAAAGGTGACCAGAGGATAGATATGTCCCCTCAGTAATGTTGGGAGGTGATGAACAAAGCTTATCGAGGTCAGTATTAAGCATCCGCTTGGGGGAGGGGCAATGGTTCGATGAAACCACAGTGACAAATAAACTCTGACGATGATGATGATGATGATGATGACGACGACGACGACGACAATGATGATGATGATGTTGATGATGATGATGCTGATGCTGATGATGATGATGTTGATGATGTTGATGATGATGATGATGATAATGATGTTGTTGTTGATGATGATGATGATGATGATGATGATGATGATGTCAATGACGATGATGATGATGATGCTGCTGCTGCTGCTGCTGATGATGATGATGATGATGATGATGATGCTGCTGATGATGATGATGATGATGATGATGTCAATGACGATGATGATGATGATGATGATGATGATGTTGATGATGATGATGATGATGATGATGATGATGATGATGATGATGATGATGATGATGATGATGATGATGATGAATACGACAATTTCTACAGCGCTGTAACGTGGTTACGTACCGTTACAAGGGCGCTTTGAGACAATCAACACTTAATCAGGAAACTCTACTGTGATGGGTTCAATTTAGAGGTAATGTGATGGGTCGAGTTGAGAGGAAGTGTGATGGGTCGAGTTGAGAGGAAATGTAATGGGTGGAGTTTAGAGGAAGTGTGAAGGATCGAGTTTAGAGGAAATGTGAAGGATCGAGTTTAGAGGAAATGTGATACGTCCAAGTTTAGAGGAATTATGATGGGTGGAGTTTAGAGGAATGTAATGGGTGGAGGTTAGAGGAAATGTGATTGGTCGAGTTTAGAGAAATTGTGATACGTCCGAGTTTAGTGGAATTATGATGGGTGGAGTTTAAAGGAAATGTAATGGGTGGAGTTTAGAGGAAATGTGATAGGTCGAGTTTAGAGGAAATGTAATGGGCCGAGTTGAGAGGAAATGTGATACGTCCGAGTTTAGAGGAAATCTGATGGATCGAGTTTAGAGGAAATGTGATAGGTCTTAGTTTAGAGGAATTGTGATGGGTAGAGTTTACAGAAAATGTGATGGGTCCAACTTGAAGGAAAACATTAATTAATCCATAAATCTCCGCTCCCATAAGTCTTCCTCGCGTTCGGTTGTCTCGCGTTGTCTGGGTTTCTTCTCGATTTCTTCGTCTGTAAAGTAAGTAGACGTTTATACACAGTGCCCTGTGAGTACCTCTCGAACTCTCTGTTTATCTTTCACCTTCCCCCATGAGGGCGAGGCCAATTAGAGGAGATGCTTTCTTAGTTTATGTACGACTGCGTATCGGGCGTTGCTTAGTTTTTGGACGTGCGCTGGTAAAAACGTCCTTGGCTAATTTGTCGTCGGCCGAATTTCTGCAGCGAAAACACTATAGAAAATAATTGCATCTAATAATTAATCGGCGACCCTGTCGCTGGAATAGAGACCAGGTCGGTAGGGAGCCGAGAGAATTATCGATTTCGACCCCTAGACCATAATCAAAGGTTCAAAGGTGCAGACTTCGTAATTGCGCAGTGAACAGTGAACATTCTATCAAGGCATCCTATTATCACCGCCGCCACCACCATCTCCTCCTCATCCTCTTCCTCCTTCTTATTCTCCTCCTCTTCCTCTCACTCTTCCTCCTTCTTATTTTCATCTTATTCCTCCTCCTTATCTTCCGCCTCTTCTTCCTCTTCATCCTTCTCCACCTTCTAATCCTCATCCTCCTCTTTCTCCTCCTTCTTATTCTCCTTCTCCTCATCCTCTTCCTTCTCCTCCTCCTCTTTCTCCTCTTGCTCCTTCTCCTCCTACTTCTTACCATTTTCTCTTCATCTCGTTCTCTTCCTCATACTCCTCCTCCTCCTCCTATTTTTGCTTCTTCTCCTTCTCCTACACCTCGTTCTCGCCTTCAACGCCTTCTCCTCCTCCTCTTCTTCCTCCATCTCCTCCTCCGTCTCCTCCTTCTCTTCCTCCTCCTCCTCCTCCTCCTCTTCCTTCTTTTCCTTTTCCTACTCTTCTTTCTCCTCTCTCAACACCTTTTGCTCTTCTTCCTCCTTCTCCTTCTCTTCCTCTTCCTCTTCTACCTCCTCTTCTCCCTCCTCATTCTCCTCCCCTTCTCCTCCTCTTCCTCCCCTTACTCTTCTTCCTCCTCTTCCTCCTCTTCCTCCTCCTCTTCCACCTCCTCCTCTTCCTCCTCATGCTCCTCGGCTCCCCTCCCGCAGTCCTCTACATAGAATTCCTACTTAGCCTACAACCGTTCTCGCCACTCCCTTGTCCTTCTCTCTTAATCTTCTTCCTCTCCTTTCTTCCATTCAATTACAAACCTGCAGTGCGGGAAATACGTTCATTGCTTTTCGAGCGACGTCTGCAAATCCTCTTCTCGAAAACCCTCGCGCTGAACCGCGAGATCTCGTTAATCACGCGTATTAAGCTGCCATCTTGCAAGCACCGGGTGATATGGCGTGAGACGAGTCAATTGATAAGTGTGACAGGCGGCAGTGGCCCTGCTTTCTCCCCGTCCGGGTCTAATGGAGACAGGCGAAGCGCAGTTAGAGGCTGCCATGCAGTCAAGAGAAAATCTCACCGTAGCTCTAAGCAGGTCCTTACTGTTCTAAAGCCCGCACACACATACGCACAACTACATGTGAACACAGACACACGCGCGCGCGCGCCTACAAACACCCACATACACGTGAATACACGCTCGAATAAAATGCACAACACAGTGTGCGTAGGCTGCACAGTGCACACACGCTTTGCAATAACATTTTATTATTATTATTATTATTATTATTATTATTATTATTATTATTATTATTATTATTATTATTATTATTATTATTATTATTATTATTATTATTATTATTATTATTATTATTATTATTATTATTATTATTATTATTGCTTTCCTTGGGTTGTAGGACCCTGGTGCAGCAGCAGCAATAAGCAGTAACAATAGTAATAGTAGCAGTAGTAGTGTAGTAGTAGTAGTAGTAGTAGTAGTAGTAGTAGTAGTAGTAGTAGTAGTAGTAGTAGTAGTAGTAGTAGTAGTAGTAGTAGTAGTAGTAGTAGTAGTAGTAGTAGTAGTAGTAGTAGTAGTAGTAGTAGTAGTAGTAGTAGTAGTAGTAGTAGTAGTAGTAGTAGCAGTAGTAGTAGTAAAAGTAGTGATGATGATGATGATGATGATGATGATGATGATGATGATGATGATGATGATGATGATGATGATGATGATGATGATGATGATGATGATGATGATGATGATGATGAAGATGATGATGATGATGCTACTACTACTACTTATAACAATAATCGTTAATATTTCAAACTGACACACCGTAGTATGATTACAATTCATAGTATGAACGGATGATCACAAGTTATTACAGAAGTCGAATTTTAACTGTTTGGCAGCCATGCAAGGCGCCTATCACGACCCACTGCTCATTTCACCAACGCCATCGCGCGAATGAAAGGATGAGTCGACCTTTGGGAGGATAGCGCAAAGCGATCCCACGTCCGTGTGATCCGACGCTCCGTCTCCTCCTCTGTCTTTACCTCTATTGTCTATACCTTAATCTGCTCCCGGATTGATTATTGTAATTCTATCTTTGTTGGTCTTCCAAAAGTTCGTCTTTCCAAGTGTCCCCTCTCAGTCTATTCTAAATGCTGCAGCGAGACTAATAGCCCGACTTCCTTTCTCATCTCACATCACTGCTTTCATGTTTGACCACCTTCATTGACTCCCCTTATTGCTTGGGTTCAACTCAAAGTTCTCACATTACATTACCGGTCGTATACTGTACAGTGGCCGAACTCCTAAGTATCTACATGACCTCATCCGCCTGCCGACATCAGCCACTTCTCTTTGCCCGCTACGCTCACTTGACCGTCATGATCTCTTTGTCCCGCGAGCGAGAGCCTGCCATTGCGAAATCTCGAGCCTTTGCCTTCATTGGCTTTGCACTCTGGAACCAGCTGCCTCCTTCGATACGTTCTTCCTTATAAACTGGTGGGCCAAATGCCTTTTTTCGTTGTCTCAAAACCACTTTCTTTTCTCTGGGTCTCTCGCACTGAGAGCGCATCTCAAATTAACCCCGAATCCTAAATTTATATATACAATAGAATACAATACAGTACGATACATCAGTGCGTCCTAAAAAGGTTTGGGACAGGGAGTCGTAATCGTAATCGTATTCGTAAACTCGAAACTTCTACAGCGCCCACAAAAGCGAAGTCGCGGGAACCAGCTTATTCACAGGCGCTCAGTGAAATCAAAATCGATAGGCAGGGGTCAAAATCCAGAGAGTCAGGCAGGCAGACAGGCAGGTGGCTAAGGTGGATGGTGTTTGGTGTTGAGACGGAGAGGTAGGCAGGGAGAAGTGTTGGATTCAGGATAGGATTTGTCAAAAAGCAGTGTTTTCAGTTTCGAATGAAAGACCTGTGGAGAGATCGCGAGAGGTGGAGTTTTGGTGACTTCGTAGGATGGGTCAGATATTTGTCGTAGTGCTGGCGGAAGTTTGTTCCAAAGAGGTGGAACAGCTATGGCTATGGAGCGATTGGAAAATTTTAGTGATGAGGTGATGGAAGGGCGGAGCAGTGTTAGGGAGGAGGAGGAGCGGGTTGGACGAAGTGGCTGGATCGTGAACAACTGACGGAGATAGGAGGGCTGGGAGGTTTGAAGTGTGTTGTACGTGAGTGAGATGATTTTGTATTCTATTCGTTCAGGAATTTTGAGCCAGTGGAGTGATTCGAGGACAGGAGTGATGTGATGGTATTTGGGGGTTTTGGTGACAGCACGGGCTAGGGCATTCTGAATTGCTTGGAGGCGGTTTATTTGAGTGATATCTATGTTTAGGAAAAGAGAATTGCAGTAGTCTAATTTAGCGTGAACTATCGATGTAGCTATTGTGGATGCAGTTTTGAAGTCAAGCATAGGGCGGATTCTACGGAGGTCACGGATATGCATGAAGCAAGAGCGAGAAAGATGGGTGATGTGATCGGCGAAGCTGAGGTTTTGGTCAAAAATCACACCAAGGTTGCGGACAGGAGAATTTGCAGTGAATGTGTTGGTAGGTGCAGAGTCAAGGTTGATGGAAATAGATGGATCTGGGATTTTCTTAAGTTGCTCACGGAGGCCTATAAGTATAAATTCAGTTTTAGAGGGGTTCAGGCACAGGAGATTTGATGTCATCCAGGAAGAGATTTGGGTAACTACATGGAGAAGATGATCTATGGAGTCGGAGAAGCTGCTTGGAGAGAATGAAATGAATAATTGGGTGTCATCAGCGTATAGGTGATGGTCAACCGAGGATGCTTTGATGAGTGAGCTGAGTGGAGTAGTGTAAAGGATGAACAATAGGGGCCCGAGAACAGAACCTTGCGGAACACCACAGGTGAGAGGACATGCTTGGGATGAAGTTTCGGATGTTTTAACGGAGAAAGAGCGGGAAGACAGATAGGACTGAATCCAGAGGAGAGCAGTGTCAGTAAAACCGAACCAGGAAGACAGTCTTTGGAGTAATATGTTGTGGTCGATGGTGTCAAAGGCTGCAGAAATGTCAAGAAGGCAGAGACAGGAGATTTGTTGATGAGAGATGGCAGAGACAAGTTTATTGTAGAGGGAGGTGAGAAGGGTTTCGGTTGAGTGTCGCTTGGTAAAACCAGACTGGTGTGGGTTAAGGAGTGAGTTTGAAGTCAGGTAGTTATTTATCCGAGACAGGACTATGCGCTCAGTTAGTTTAGAGATGAATGACAGGTTGGAAACAGGTCGGTAGTTAGAAAGGTTTTCTTGGTCAATGGATGGTTTCTTGAGGAGTGGAGTGACTAAAGAGTGTTTGAAGAGGAAGGGGAGATGTTGATTATTTTGGTAATTATGGGGACAAGGATAGATGCACAGTCTTTCAGTAAGGAGGTAGGTATAGGGTCAAGTTCGCACTGCTTGTTAGGCAGAGATTGTAGTAAATTGGATACTTCAGTCTCTGATGTTGGGTGGAAGACAGATAATGACGATTGAGGTGGGGAAGGTGGAGAGTCATGAGTAGACGAAGATGTACCTGCAGGTGAGTCGATGGTGGTTTTAGAAAGGAGTGATTGGAGAGAGAGACGGAGAGTAGCAACTTTTCCTGAGAAGAAGGAACAGAATGACTCGGCTATTGAAGAAGATGGGAGTCGGAGAAACACGAATCGACAAAGTAAGCAGTTGCGTTTAAACACGTTCACCTTCTTCCTGGCTGTTCCACGTTCATTCCTCCTTTCCGACCTGTATGTCTTTCTTCATTCTTTCCGTCTCTCTTCCTTCTTCCTTTCGTGCGTTCCTTCCTTCTACTCGTCCGCGTAATCCGACGTAATCCGATCTTTCCTTCCTTCCCTTCCTTCTTCCCTTCCTTCCTCACTTCCTTCCTTCTTTCCTTCCTCCCTTCATTCTTTCTTTCCTTTCTTCTTTCCTTCCTTCCGTTCTTCTTTACTTCCTTCCTTCCTTCCTTCCTTCCTTCATTTATTTATTCATTCCTTCATTCATTCATTCCTTCCTTACTTCCTTACTTCATTCTTTCCTTCCGTCCCCTTCCGTCTTTCCTTCCCACCCTTTCTTTCCTTCTTTCCTTCCATCCATCCTTCTATTTTCCTTCCTTCTTTAATTCCTTCCTTCCTTTCTTCCTTCCTTCCTTCCTCCCTTCCTTCCTTCTTTCTTTCCTTCCTTCCTTCTTTCTTTCCTTTCTTCCCTTTCTTTCTTCCTTCTTTCTTTCTTTCCTTCCTTCCTTCCTTCCTTCCTTCCTTCCTTCCTTCCTTCCTTCCTTCCTTCCTTCCTTCCTTCCTTCCTTCCTTCCTTCCTTCCTTCCTTCCTTCCCACCCTTTCTTTCTTTCCTGTCCTCCTTCCTTCCTCTCTTCCCGCCATCCTTCCATCCATCCTTCCATCCTCCTGGTAGACTTTCTCTCTTCCTCTTTATCGACCTGGGCTCCGGAGACAGCTACTGCTGCTGGTGCCAGCGTTGACGCAGTCCGCTGCATGAGCATCGCCGTGTATAGCTTGGATGCGATAGACAGAGGCTGCATGGCTACCGTTGAGACTGACAGACCAACCACCTGCTCGCCGGGGATACAGAGCACTACAGAGTCGCCAGCTGAACTGCAGGTGCCAATCTGTCTCCAGACCTCTATGGGTTATCGTTCGAGCCATTCAAAAGCGCAGCCAAATCTGTGCAAGAATTCGATATTGCTATCAACAATGATACAGCAATAGACAGAGAGAGAGACAGAGAGATAGAGAGAGGGACAGAGACACGTAGACTGACAGGCAAAACGCAGGAAGATAAACAAATAGACGTTTTCCGCATCGGTCTCAAAACGCGAATCGAGTTGGAACATTGCTTGGAAAAACTGTTAGCGAGAACTGTTGTTAGTGGACGAAAAGCAGAGATCGAGAAAGTCGGAATTCAGGTAAGAGCAAGCCATGACATTTTATCCGCTTGTAATTCATTATCTCGGCCGAAATTCAATAGGCCCTGGCCTACTTAGCCCATGAATTATATCGATCTATTATTGTTTTTACCCGAAGTAAGTGCAATTCCTCAGAAGTCAAAAGATTATAGTAGGAGCTGTTGTTGTTGTTGCTGCTGCTGCTGCTGTTATTATTATTATCATTATCATTTTTTTGCCCTGAGGTACTGGCAATTCTTAATTATGGCAATTACGACAATTTATTATTATTATTATTATTATTATTATTATTATTATTATTATTATATTATTTTATTATTATGATTATTATTATTATTATTATTATTATTTTATTATTATTATTATTATTATTATTATTATTATTATTATTATTATTATTATTATTTAATTATTATTATTATCATCATCATCGTTATCATTATCATCATTATCATCATCATCAGCAGCATCATCATCAACATCATGATTGTCATCATCAGCAGCAGCAGCATCACCGACATCATCATCATTATCATCATCATCATTATTATTACGCAGTTTTAAGCGCCACTATTTTAGGACCAGGTATCAAACGATGGCGCTGAGCGATTGTTAGTGAAAGACTTAGGTTTCCTACACAGTTGTCGTCTCAGAGGAGAAGACTCGAACCCGTACTCTCCGCGCTGCTAGGCGAGTGCTCTAACCAGTCGGATACAGTGTCGCTCCCACACGGTAATATTCTAACCTCTTGTTGCGATCCACGTCCACTTAGCATATACCCAAATCCCAATACGTACACAGTGCTGTCCAACCTGCGGCCTGCGGGCCGCATGCGGCCCGCCGGCTGATTCTAAGTGGCCCGCCCGAGCTCGCTAAATATTTGCAATTTCTGTAAAAATGAAGTAAAAGACAAAGTCACTGGCCTACTTGCATAGCTATTTGTTCGTAACTTGGTTTATCATTTGACAATGTGAACACAAAATCCAGTTCCTATGACGCATTAAGCTTGTTTACATTTTTAAAACGTATACTAGTCTACGGTTCTCAACATGAGCGGGAACCAACTATCATTAGAACTGCTGAAATTGGATTTCTGTGCTCGTTTTAAAGACATTCACCTGTACAGTTGCTCTTCGTTGAAAATCCATTCACGTGTGATATTTCTAACGTAGCCACAAAATAAGCAGTTATTGGGAGAAGATGAAGGTGCAGTGCAGCTTGAAATAATTAAAATGCAACATAACATGGGCCTTCGTTACAAACGCAAGCATACGCCGCCAATTGAGTATATGGAAATGTTGTAAAAAAGTATTGACGATGTTTAGAAGCGCCTACGTCTGTGCAGTTGGATTTTCTGCTATGACCAACAACAAGTCAATAAAAGATATTCTTTCACTGATGAACATTTAGAAAATCTAATGAGGGCAGAAGTTACTGAATACCAAACGCATACAACAAATTTGCAAAGTCAAACAACTCACGAAGAAGATGCTTGAGCATTTATTTTTGTTACTGAACTATTGTAAAGCATGCCATACATTCCATACATACAATATATTCATTATCATTATTCCATCATTAATTTGAATACAGTTAATAATTTTCAATAAATTTTATTCGTTGCTTTTGAATTTAATGGTGCAGCCCTCGGCTTCAAGAATAACTTCTTCGGTGGCCCGCGGAGTGAAAAAGGTTTGACAGCACTGACGTACAGCGTCGTAAAATTATGTGGAGGTGGTGTGGGTGGGTTAGTGAATCATGGTGGTGGTGGTGGTATTGGTGGTGGTGGTGGTGGTGGTGGTGGTGGTGACGATGATGGTGGTGGTGGTGTGGGTGGGTTAGTGAATCATGGCATTCGGTCAGGCATTTGCCAGACAGCTAATGCTGTGTTTCGGAGATCGATTGTTTGAGACAAAAGAGGAGGAGGAAAAGGAAAAGGAGGAGGAGGAGGAGGAGGAGGAAAGGGACAAGGAGGAGTAGGAGGTGCTGTTGTTACATCCGTCCTTCTTCTGGCTCTCGTACAGCCCTACCTGCCCTGCGTGGGCTGCCTACCGATCTCCTCCATGTATGACTACATCAGGCGCTACGGTTGTTGATCGGGTCGATGTATGACTAGGTAGGTGGCTACTGGCAGAGCATGCGTAATTAATAGGTCTAACGGTCACTAATTACTAATTAGCAACATGCCATATGGACTACATGCGTGCATTATATCTAGAGATAAAATATAGATCTTTATGGTATATAATAATAATAATAATTATAATAATATTTATAGGTCTATTTACATACAGAGATAGAACTCGTGTGGGCATAGGCCCTATATATAAATATATAATTATATATATATCGTATCGTATATCAGAATTTATACAGTCATCTTACAGTACTAGCTATTCAGAGGTGCTCTCAGCGTGACAGCCCCGTGGATTTTAAGACAGTGTGTGTGTGTGTGTGTGCGTGTGTGTGCCTGTGTGTGTGTGTTGTGTGAGTGTGTCTGTATGTATGTCGGCGTGTGTGTTTGTCTAAGAAATGAATAGGCTTATAGGCCTATTGAACGCATTTCGAAATAGGCCCCTAATGCACGTTTTCTTTAATAAGAAGCGCTCTGTTGCGTATTCGATCTGGGATAGCGTTGAATGAAGACGCTTGTATTAAGCTGACGCCATAAAACGTGTTTTATTGTTTCCCTATGGCTGCGTATCGAACTGAATGGGAGGACTTTATTAGTGGCTTAAGGCAAGTACCGAAACTGGTTCAGATCGAATAAGCACTAAATACACTCTGGATAGATATATATATATTAGGGGTCTGCGGGTATACCCGTACCCGCGGGTTTACCCGTACCCGACCCGTACCCGCGGGTCGGGTACGGGTCGGGTAGACATTTTACGGGTCGGGTCGGGTACGGGTAGGAGCATTACGGGTACGGGTATACCCGGTTTTACCCGCACCGAAGTGAAATTGTGAGGTAACATGTTAATGTGAGTCTTGCACTTACTATAACTGGCGGTATCCTGTCTGAGTACCATATCCTTCTGTTGATCTATGTCCCTGCACCTTAGTGAGCTTGACATTCATTTATAGATGCTCAATTTACAGCTACAAAATGACTTGTTTCCATTAACACAATCCGATCATAGTGTTTTTACATAATATCTAATCGGAGTTTCAGCCCCGACAACCGGGGTCAGAGGTCGCTGATGCCGAGCCTGGCAGTTCAGCAGCCGTGTTTTCTTTAAAAGAGTTTGTGGCAGTTATGGTAGTTGAGGCTAGACATAGTTGAAGCACCAGGTCTTTCATTCATTTACCTCTGAGAAATACTTAAATTATTCAATTAGCGGTATTTTGTGGCAAACTGCCGTGTTATGGCTGGCTGCATAAAACTCATCGTGGGAATGCCTATTAATTACGTGGCGGGTACGGTACGGGTACGGGTATACCCGCGGGTACGGGTCGGGTTGGGTAGTAATTTTGAGTACGGGTCGGGTACGGGTACGGGTAACGGTCCTGTTTTACGGGTACGGGTCGGGTAGCAAAAATGCTCTACCCGCAGACCTCTAATATATATACATAATTTATTTATATGGTCTATATTTATTTATCTTCTTCTTATTCCTCCTCTTTCTCTGTCTCTGTCTCTCTGTCTCTGACTCTCCGTCTCTGTCTCTGTCTCTGCCTCTGCCACTGTCTCTGTCTGTCTCTGTCTCTGTCTTTGTCTCTCTGTCTCTGTGTCTATCTGACTCTGTCTCTCTGTCTCTGTCTCTGTCTGTCTGTCTGTCGGTCTGTCTGTCAGTACAAGGCAAACCGATAGAGTACAAACCAAACCGATACAGTACAAGTCAAACGGATAGAGTACATATCAAACCGATAGGGTGCAAGCCAAACCGATAGAGTACAAGCCAAACCGATAGAGTACAAGCCAAACCGATAGAGTACAAGTCAAACCGATAGAGTACAAGCCAAACCGATAGAGTGCAAGCCAAACCGATAGAGTACAAGCCAAACCGATAGAGTACAAGCAAACCGATAGAGTACAAGCCAAACCGATAGAGTACAAGCCAAACCGATAGAGTATAAGCCAAACCGATAGAGTACAAGCCAAAGCCAAACCGATAGAGTACAAGCCAAACCGATAGAGTACAAGCCAAACCGATAGAGTACAAGCCAAACCGATAGAGTACAAGCCAAACCGATAGAGTACAAGCCAAACCGATAGAGTACAAGGCCAAACCGATAGAGTACAAGCCAAACCGATAGAGTACAAGCCAAACCGATAGAGTACAAGCCAAACCGATAGAGTACAAGCCAAACCGATAGAGTACAAGGCAAACCGATAGAGTACAAGCCAAACCGATAGAGTACAAGCCAAACCGATAGAGTACAAGCCAAACCGATAGAGTACAAGCCAAACCGATAGAGTACAAGCCAAACCGATAGAGTACAAGCCAAACCGATAGAGTACAAGCCAAACCGATAGAGTACAAGCCAAACCGATAGAGTACAAGCCAAGCCGATAGAGTACAAGCCAAGCCGATAGAGTACAAGCCAAACCGATAGAGTACAAGCCAAACCGATAGAGTACAAGCCAAACCGATAGAGTACAAGCCAAACCGATAGAGTACAAGCCAAACCGATAGAGTACAAGCCAAACCGATAGAGTACAAGCCAAACCGATAGAGTACAAGCCAAACCGATAGAGTACAAGCCAAACCGATAGAGTACAAGCCAAACCGATAGAGTACAAGCCAAACCGATAGAGTACAAGCCAAACCGATAGAGTACAAGCCAAACCGATAGAGTACAAGCCAAACCGATAGAGTACAAGCCAAACCGATAGAGTACAAGCCAAACCGATAGAGTACAAGCCAAACCGATAGAGTACAAGCCAAACCGATAGAGTACAAGCCAAACCGATAGAGTACAAGCCAAACCGATAGAGTACAAGTACAAACCGATAGAGTACAAGCCAAACCGATAGAGTACAAGCCAAACCGATAGAGTACAAGCCAAACCGATAGAGTACAAGCCAAACCGATAGAGTACAAGCCAAACCGATAGAGTACAAGCCAAACCGATAGAGTACAAGCCAAACCGATAGAGTACAAGCCAAACCGATAGAGTACAAGCCAAAGAGTATAGAAGCCAAACCGATAGAGTACAAGCCAAACCGATAGAGTACAAGCCAAACCGATAGAGTACAAGCCAAACCGATAGAGTACAAGCCAAACCGATAGAGTACAAGCCAAACCGATAGAGTACAAGCCAAACCGATAGAGTACAAGCCAAACCGATAGAGTACAAGCCAAACCGATAGAGTACAAGCCAAACCGATAGAGTACAAGCCAAACCGATAGAGTACAAGCCAAACCGATAGAGTACAAGCCAAACCGATAGAGTACAAGCCAAACCGATAGAGTACAAGCCAAACCGATAGAGTACAAGCCAAACCGATAGAGTACAAGCCAAACCGATAGAGTACAAGCCAAACCGATAGAGTACCCAAACCGATAGAGTACAAGCCAAACCGATAGAGTACAAGCCAAACCGATAGAGTACAAGCCAAACCGATAGAGTACAAGCCAAACCGATAGAGTACAAGCGAAACCGATAGAGTACAAGCCAAACCGATAGAGTACAAGCCAAACCGATAGAGTACAAGCCAAACCGATAGAGTACAAGCCAAACCGATAGAGTACAAGCCAAACCGATAGAGTACAAGCCAAACCGATAGAGTACAAGCCAAACCGATAGAGTACAAGCCAAACCGATAGAGTACAAGCCAAACCGATAGAGTACAAGCCAAACCGATAGAGTACAAGCCAAACCGATAGAGTACAAGCCAAACCGATAGAGTACAAGCCAAACCGATAGAGTACAAGCCAAACCGATAGAGTACAAGCCAAACCGATAGAGTACAAGCCAAACCGATAGAGTACAAGCCAAACCGATAGAGTACAAGCCAAACCGATAGAGTACAAGCCAAACCGATAGAGTACAAGCCAAACCGATAGAGTACAAGCCAAACCGATAGAGTACAAGCCAAACCGATAGAGTACAAGCCAAACCGATAGAGTACAAGCCAAACCGATAGAGTACAAGCCAAACCGATAGAGTACAAGCCAAACCGATAGAGTACAAGCCAAACCGATAGAGTACAAGCCAAACCGATAGAGTACAAGCCAAACCGATAGAGTACAAGCCAAACCGATAGAGTACAAGCCAAACCGATAGAGTACAAGCCAAACCGATAGAGTACAAGCCAAACCGATAGAGTACAAGCCAAACCGATAGAGTACAAGCCAAACCGATAGAGTACAAGCCAAACCGATAGAGTACAAGCCAAACCGATAGAGTACAAGCCAAACCGATAGAGTACAAGCCAAACCGATAGAGTACAAGCCAAACCGATAGAGTACAAGCCAAACCGATAGAGTACAAGCCAAACCGATAGAGTACAAGCCAAACCGATAGAGTACAAGCCAAACCGATAGAGTACAAGCCAAACCGATAGAGTAGAGTACAAGCCAAACCGATAGAGTACAAGCCAAACCGATAGAGTACAAGCCAAACCGATAGAGTACAAGCCAAACCGATAGAGTACAAGCCAAACCGATAGAGTACAAGCCAAACCGATAGAGTACAAGCCAAACCGATAGAGTACAAGCCAAACCGATAAACCGATAGAGTACAAGCCAAACCGATAGAGTACAAGCCAAACCGATAGAGTACAAGCCAAACCGATAGAGTACAAGCCAAACCGATAGAGTACAAGCCAAACCGATAGAGTACAAGCCAAACCGATAGAGTACAAGCCAAACCGATAGAGTACAAGCCAAACCGATAGAGTACAAGCCAAACCGATAGAGTACAAGCCAAACCGATAGAGTACAAGCCAAACCGATAGAGTACAAGCCAAACCGATAGAGTACAAGCCAAACCGATAGAGTACAAGCCAAACCGATAGAGTACAAGCCAAACCGATAGAGTACAAAGCCAAACCGATAGAGTACAAGCCAAACCGATAGAGTACAAGCCAAACCGATAGAGTACAAGCCAAACCGATAGAGTACAAGCCAAACCGATAGAGTACAAGCCAAACCGATAGAGTACAAGCCAAACCGATAGAGTACAAGCCAAACCGATAGAGTACAAGCCAAACCGATAGAGTACAAACCAAACCGATAGAGTACAAGCCAAACCGATAGAGTACAAGCCAAACCGATAGAGTACAAGCCAAACCGATAGAGTACAAGCCAAACCGATAGAGTACAAGCCAAACCGATAGAGTACACAAGCCAAACCGATAGAGTACAAGCCAAACCGATAGAGTACAAGCCAAACCGATAGAGTACAAGCCAAACCGATAGAGTACAAGCCAAACCGATAGAGTACAAGCCAAACCGATAGAGTACAAGCCAAACCGATAGAGTACAAGCCAAACCGATAGAGTACAAGCCAAACCGATAGAGTACAAGCCAAACCGATAGAGTACAAGCCAAACCGATAGAGTACAAGCCAAACCGATAGAGTACAAGCCAAACCGATAGAGTACAAGCCAAACCGATAGAGTACAAGCCAAACCGATAGAGTACAAGCCAAACCGATAGAGTACAAGCCAAACCGATAGAGTACAAGCCAAACCGATAGAGTACAAGCCAAACCGATAGAGTACAAGCCAAACCGATAGAGTACAAGCCAAACCGATAGAGTACAAGCCAAACCGATAGAGTACAAGCCAAACCGATAGAGTACAAGCCAAACCGATAGAGTACAAGCCAAACCGATAGAGTACAAGCCAAACCGATAGAGTACAAGCCAAACCGATAGAGTACAAGCCAAACCGATAGAGTACAAGCCAAACCGATAGAGTACAAGCCAAACCGATAGAGTACAAGCCAAACCGATAGAGTACAAGCCAAACCGATAGAGTACAAGCCAAACCGATAGAGTACAAGCCAAACCGATAGAGTACAAGCCAAACCGATAGAGTACAAGCCAAACCGATAGAGTACAAGCCAAACCGATAGAGTACAAGTACAAGCAAACCGATAGAGTACAAGCCAAACCGATAGAGTACAAGCCAAACCGATAGAGTACAAGCCAAACCGATAGAGTACAAGCCAAACCGATAGAGTACAAGCCAAACCGATAGAGTACAAGCCAAACCGATAGAGTACAAGCCAAACCGATAGAGTACAAGCCAAACCGATAGAGTACAAGCCAAACCGATAGAGTACAAGCCAAACCGATAGAGTACAAGCCAAACCGATAGAGTACAACCGATAGAGTACAAGCCAAACCGATAGAGTACAAGCCAAACCGATAGAGTACAAGCCAAACCGATAGAGTACAAGCCAAACCGATAGAGTACAAGCCAAACCGATAGAGTACAAGCCAAACCGATAGAGTACAAGCCAAACCGATAGAGTACAAGCCAAACCGATAGAGTACAAGCCAAACCGATAGAGTACAAGCCAAACCGATAGAGTACAAGCCAAACCGATAGAGTACAAGCCAAACCGATAGAGTACAAGCCAAACCGATAGAGTACAAGCCAAACCGATAGAGTACAAGCCAAACCGATAGAGTACAAGCCAAACCGATAGAGTACAAGCCAAACCGATAGAGTACAAGCCAAACCGATAGAGTACAAGCCAAACCGATAGAGTACAAGCCAAACCGATAGAGTACAAGCCAAACCGATAGAGTACAAGCCAAACCAATAGAGTACAAGCCAAACCGATAGAGTACAAGCCAAACCGATAGAGTACAAGCCAAACCGATAGAGTACAAGCCAAACCGATAGAGTACAAGCCAAACCGATAGAGTACAAGCCAAACCGATAGAGTACAAGCCAAACCGATAGAGTACAAGCCAAACCGATAGAGTACAAGCCAAACCGATAGAGTACAAGCCAAACCGATAGAGTACAAGCCAAACCGATAGAGTACAAAGCAAAAACCGAGTACAAGCCAAACCGATAGAGTACAAGCCAAACCGATAGAGTACAAGCCAAACCGATAGAGTACAAGCCAAACCGATAGAGTACAAGCCAAACCGATAGAGTACAAGCCAAAAACCGATAGAGTACAAGCCAAACCGATAGAGTACAAGCCAAACCGATAGAGTACAAGCCAAACCGATAGAGTACAAGCCAAACCGATAGAGTACAAAGCCAAACCGATAGAGTACAAGCCAAACCGATAGAGTACAAGCCAAACCGATAGAGTACAAGCCAAACCGATAGAGTACAAGCCAAACCGATAGAGTACAAGCCAAACCGATAGAGTACAAGCCAAACCGATAGAGTACAAGCCAAACCGATAGAGTACAAGCCAAACCGATAGAGTACAAGCCAAACCGATAGAGTACAAGCCAAACCGATAGAGTACAAGCCAAACCGATAGAGTACAAGCCAAACAGATAGAGTACAAGCCAAACCGATAGAGTACAAGCCAAACCGATAGAGTACAAGCCAAACCGATAGAGTACAAGCCAAACCGATAGAGTACAAAGCAAACCGATAGAGTACAAGCCAAACCGATAGAGTACAAGCCAAACCGATAGAGTACAAGCCAAACCGATAGAGTACAAGCCAAACCGATAGAGTACAAGCCAAACCGATAGAGTACAAGCCAAACCGATAGAGTACAAGCCAAACCGATAGAGTACAAGCCAAACCGATAGAGTACAAGCCAAACCGATAGAGTACAAGCCAAACCGATAGAGTACAAGCAAACCAAACCGATAGAGTACAAGCCAAACCGATAGAGTACAAGCCAAACCGATAGAGTACAAGCCAAACCGATAGAGTACAAGTCAAACCGATAGAGTACAAGCCAAACCGATAGAGTACAAGCCAAACCGATAGAGTACAAGCCAAACCGATAGAGTACAAGCCAAACCGATAGAGTACAAGCCAAACCGATAGAGTACAAGCCAAACCGATAGAGTACAAGCCAAACCGATAGAGTACAAGCCAAACCGATAGAGTACAAGCCAAACCGATAGAGTACAAGCCAAACCGATAGAGTACAAGCCAAACCGATAGAGTACAAGCCAAAACCGATAGAGTACAAGCCAAACCGATAGAGTACAAGCCAAACCGATAGAGTACAAGCCAAACCGATAGAGTACAAGCCAAACCGATAGAGTACGAGCCAAACCGATAGAGTACAAGCCAAACCGATAGAGTACAAACCAAACCGATAGAGTACAAGTCAAACCGATAGAGTACAAGCCAAACCGATAGAGTACAAGCCAAACCGATAGAGTACAAGCCAAACCGATAGAGTACAAACCAAACCGATAGAGTACAAGCCAAACCGATAGAGTACAAACCAAACCGATAGAGTACAAGCCAAACCGATAGAGTACAAGCCAAACCGATAGAGTACAAGGCAAACCGATAGAGTACAAGCCAAACCGATAGAGTACAAGCCAAACCGATAGAGTACAAGTCAACACCGATAGAGTACAAGCCAAACCGATAGAGTACGGGCCAAACCGATAGAGTACAAGCCAAACCGATAGAGTACGAGGGAAACCGATAGAGTACAAGGCAAACCGACAGAGTACAAGCCAAACCGATAGAGTACAAGTCAAACCGATAGAGTACGAGGGAAACCGATAGAGTACAAGCCAAACCGATAGAGTACAAGCCAAACCGATGGAGTACAAGTCAAACCGATAGAGTACAAGGCAAACCGATAGGGTACAAGCCAAACCGATAGAGTGCAAGTCAAACCGAACCACCACTTTGGGAAGCACTGATCTACTACTCACTGACTCATTGCCACTCACTCAGCCTGCAGTGTTTCCATTAACGCCCAAATGGCCTTTTTTACGTCCGTAAAAAACGTCAAAAACGTCCAAATTTTTCGGTGTGATAGCCGAAAGAAATGAGCTACGTCCAAAAAATTCTAGATCAGGGCGTAAATGTCTTGTTTAGCCGTTGTTGGACTGGGAGCGCTTCTGAGTAGATTACCTTGAAGGGGCGCTATATTAAAACTTCTTAATAATAATAATAATAATAATAATAATAATAATAATAATAATAATAATAATAATAATAATAATAATAATAATAATAATAACAATACAACGCTTTAACGCAATCGCGTTCCGAGGCACTTTCGCCAACCAGGACACCGACGAGTAGGGTCATCTCCAGACAAATTACATCATATAGTAATCTCTAAGTCCCTGAGGGATCCTGTATACCTCGGGGCATAAAAAAAAAAAATAATAATAATAATAATAATAATAATAATAATAAAGTAAATACGTCCTCTGTTTACACTCTAACGGAAACACTAGATCTAGGGGCTAGGGCTATCGAAAACTGCCCGTGAAAACCAGATGGATTGATCTCGGTCTGCCGATTGATTTCTCACTGGAATGCCAAATTATCATTCATAAGAATAAGAACTTATTATAGAAGGCATCGTCATATTTGGCTGCCCCCCAAATGTGGCATCCCTATGCGGTCGCATAGGTCGCATATTGCAAAAGACGAGGAGGACTGGGCATTCGTAACATGGTCGGGAAGATTGTTCCACGTAGGGTTTCCAAAGCAGCTGTCAAAACCGTGTCCTACACGGCTGCCTACCTCATGAAAGCTTGTGCGACTTAATACACACAGATCGTACAATGTAGGTTAAGCTCAATTACTTGAAAGCAGGGCTGGGGATTTTAACGATTAATTAATCGATTAATCGTCAAAAAATGTAATAAAATAATTTCGGCTTGTTCGATCAATTTTTTGACTTATTTCATGATGTCGGCCCATTTTCGGAGTAAACAATATGGCGACAATGGTAATGTGAAACGTTTGAGTGGAAAATTAAGCGATCATTTTGCATTCAAGGTAAATGCCCACGGAAAAGTCGAAGGTGGCGACAAAATTAACTGTCTTCATTGCAATAAACAGATCTCTTACTGTGGTTCAAACACATCGTTAACGTATCACCTTCAGAATGTGGAATGATTGAAGTTTTTTGTAGAAAGTAAGAAGTAACTGATTCAGTGACTACATTTTTAACAGTTTCTCACGCTTTACGTAACAGATACCAAATTAATCGAATTTAATCGATTAATCTAAGTTAAATTTTGAAAATTAGTCGATTTTTTATCAGTACCAGTCCTGATTGAACAAAATACGAATAGTGTATTGAGGAATATCCTATGCCTGAGAAGGCTCGATGCGCCAGATATAAAGAAATGAATGAATGATGACTAGCTTCTAAGACCCGGACCAGACGGTCTTTATCTATCTATCTAAGAAATTTATATAGCGCCCCTTCAGGATAACTACTCAGAGGCGCTCCCGACCCAGGCCCGGCCAAAAAGGAAAGTCTTAAGTAGTGTATAGAAGGAGCCATTTAGCACTTCCAAACGCCACACTTAAGTCCGTCACTACCATCCTTTGGTAGTGCCAGTGGTTAAATTGCTCCTCCAGAGGTGATAGATCTCCAAATCTTTACAAATCGAAAACCTAAGCCTGCCTTGCGAATCCATAACCGATATATTCGCTATTTACAATATGGATTATGGATAAACATGAAATATTTGAAACAAGGTGCAATTGGTCTGACAGTCCTTGAAGTTTTTGTGCTATAGACGAGGACAAAAATGCCGTCCCTTACACGTAATGACATCTTTTTGACGGAAGTGACCGTCATGTATTTTGTCGGAATTTGCCGCCCCTTAAAAAGTGCCGCTCTAAGCGGCCGCGTATATCGCCTATGCCTAAAGCCGGCACAGCACTTGGTCGCTTATTGTAACAAAAACCCATTTAGGCGACGGTTCTCCTTTTTTAGGTGGCAAAACTCATTGTAAAGGGAGCGGATCTTAAATCCGATGTGCCGGATCTCAGATCCGGTGGCATCCGGCTGAATTTAACCACTTAGTATACCAGTCCCAAGTCTGGAGAAAAGAGGAGGGCGACGTATAAGCTTATAGTGAGCTGGGGAAGGAAAAGGAAAGAGAAACAGTTGGATTGATGGACGGACGGATTGGTGACTGGATGAAAGGATGGACGGACGAGTACATGGATAAATGGAGTGATGGATGGATGAAAAGATGAATGAATAGATCGATTTTAGGGAGTGGGGGAATTTGGATGAATGGAGGGGCGGAAGGATGGATGAATTGCCAAGTGGTTGGATAGATGGAGGGATGTGCATGGATGTATGAAAGACTATTATGGATAAGTGGATAAATGGAGAGATGGACGGCTGGAAAGATGGATGGATAAATCGACGAAGAAATCCCTCGAAAGTGAGGGACTTCGGGTGAATGGATGGGCAGAAACATGATAGAACTGTCAAGATGGATAGATGGAGGGACAGAGGGTGGATTGAAGGATGATTTTATGGATATATGGAGATGTTGATGGATGGAGAGATGAATGAGATGAAAGGAGTGAAGAATTTTGGACGAATGGATTAGCACAGAGATAGATGAAGTATCCAATAGATGGATACATATACGGATATATGGATAGATGGATGGATCGACGGATAAAGGGAAGAAAATAAATGAAGAAAGCAGAAGAAGAAGAAAGGAGTCACACAGACGAGAGAGAGAGAGAGAGAGAGAGAGAGAGAGAGAGAGAGAGAGAGAGAGAGAGAGAGAGAGAGAGAGATACAGACACAGACACAGACACAGACACAGACAGGCAGACAGACAGGAACACAGACAGAGACAGAAATCGAACAATGACTGTCTGGATTTATGTGTATGTCTGCCTCCTGTGTGTTTACGAAGTTGATCATATTACTCGTCTGTATACACATACTTGTACAGCGTTTGGGTGCGTATATATATGTGTGTGTATATATATATATATATATATATATATATATATATATATATATATATATATATATAGACTCACAATATTTATACAATTTGGTATCCTGCTTCTGCTGCTGCTGATTCTGCCGCTGTTGTCGTTAGGATGCTATTGCAGTTGCGGCTGTATATCGGAGAGATGTCTATTTGCCGTTGTTACCGCGTTCTATGGAGTCGTATGAGATCGATCCATGGACGCTGTGTTAATCTCAGCAGTTGATCTCGGCCAACAGTAAATTCCGATCGCTCTCTTTCTCCTCTTCCTAGTTGTCTTCTTCTTCCTCTTCTTCTTCCTCCGCTTCTTCTTCTTCATAATCTCCATTTCCTACTTTTTCTTCTTATTTCTCTTCTACTTGTCCTACTCTTCCACGTACTCTACTACTTGACCTTTTTGTCACATTCTACTCCTCGTTCTGTAATATCCTTTTTCTTCTTGCTCATTTATCGTGCTCCTTCTTCGCATGCTCCTGCTCCTCCTCCTGCTCCATCCTCTTCCTTTCATAGTCTTCTGATATTCTTCTTTTCCTTCCTCATCTCCTTTGCTCGTTCTACTTCCTCACCTTTCCTTCTTCTTCTTCTTCCTCTTCCACTTCCACTTCCACTTCCTCTTTCTCTCTTGCTCTTCCTCCTCTTCCTCTTCCTCTTTCTCTTCCTCTTCCTCTTTCTCTTCCTCTTCCTCTTCCTCTTCCTCTTCCTCTTCCTCTTCCCATTTCTCTCTTGCTCTAGCTCTTCTTCCTCTTCCTCTTCATATTCCTTTTTCTTTTTCTTTTCTTTCTCTTCTCTCTTCCTCTTCCTCTTTCTCGTCCTCTTTCTCCTCCTCCTCCTCCTCTTTCTCCTCCTCTTCCTCTTTCTCTTCCTCTTTCTCTCTTGCTCTTCTTCTTCCTTTTGCTCTTCCTTTTCTCTTCCTCTTTCTCTTTTTCTTCCTTATCCTCTTCCTCTTTCTCTTCTTCTTCTTCGTCTGCTTCTTCATCCTCCTCTCCTCCTCCTCCTCCTCTCCTCCTCCTCCGCTTCTCTTTTCTTCTTCTCGGTTCCCTAGCTGTCCTCCTCCTCCTCCTCCTCCTCCTCCTCCTCCTCCTCCTCCTCCTCCTCCTCCTCCTTCCCTTTCTTCTTCCGTTTCTGCTGCCGTCGAGATCAGATGGACCAATCGAAGTAGACAGTCGGTCGCCAATCCGTCAGCTGATGAACTACTGTTTGCCCGTTGCTGCTGCGGCTGCCTCTTCTGCCTCTGCCGCGTGGAAGCCAGTGGTTTAGGATGCGAGGCAGAGGGCAACATCAGCCTCATCAAATATCATGGCCGCCGAACGATTTCCCGCGTGGCCTGAAATGGTCCGTGGCATAAAGACCTCCAGACCGTCGTCATGTCATCCCTCGCCTCCTCCCTTATCTGCCCGTCTGTTTGTCTGTCTCTGTCTGTCTGTGTATCTCTAGACCTATGGAGTTTCTCGTCTGACACTCTGCCCGTCTCTCTGTCTGGCTGTCTGTCTGTTTGGTTGTCCGTCTGTCTAGATACGTCTGTCTGCATCTCCGTAATTCTCTATCTATCCTAAGGGCTATACAAGAATCCTGATTTACAAGGCCTCAAGGAATCTCATAAGAGCTCTGCTCCTTTGGCTAATCAAACCAGATGTAAGCGTAAATCCTCATGTATTCATCTGGACGTCTATATATAGGTCGATGTGTGTGTGTGTGTGTGTGTGTGCATAGTGCGTGTGTGTGTGTGTGCGTGTGTGTGTTTGGGTGTGGGTGTTTGTGGGTGTTTGTGTGTGTATGCGTGTGCTATATTGATGTGTGAGGGCATATTTACAGAGAACCTCACTAAAGCATTTTGCGCTGACCTAACTGAAGTTTTAGTTCTAAAAATATGCTAACTTTCTATGCATGGGAATGGTGCTCGTGTAGCTGGAGAAGGTCTCCACTGGTAGTCTCCCACAGATACGTAGAGACCGATCAAAGAAAACCGATCCACTGTCTCTATGTCTTTCTCTTTCTCTGTCTTTCTGTCTCTGTCTTTCTCTCTGTCTTTCCCACTCTGTCCTTTTCTCTCTCTATCTTTCTCTCTGTCTTTCTCTGTCTGTCTCTCTCGGTCTTTCGTTCTCTATCTTTATCTTTTATCTTCTCTCTCTCTCTCTCTCTCTCTCTCTCTCTCTCTCTCTCTCTCTACCTCTGTCTGTCTTTTCTCTCTCATTCTCTGTCTTTCTGTCTCCATCTTTCTCTCTCTCTCTCTCTGTCTTTCTCTTTCTGTATCTGTCTGTCTGTCTGTTTGTTTCTCTCTCTCTGTATGTCTCTGTCTCTCTGTCTCTCTGTCTGTCTCTCTGTCTCTGTCTCTCTCCTCTCTGTCTCTCTCTCTCTCTCTCTCTCTCTCTGTCTCTCTCTGTCTCTCTCTCTCTCTCTGTCTCTCTCTCTCTCTCTCTCTCTCTCTCTCTCTCTCTCTTTCTCTACCTCTGTCTTTTTCTCTCTCTTTCTTTGTCTTTCTGTCTCCATCTTTCTCTCTCTCTTTCTCTTTCTGTCTTTCTCTTTCTGTGTTTCTCTCTCTCTGTGTCTCACTTGTTCTGTCTCTGTCTTTTTTCTCTCTTTCTCTGTTTTTCTCTCTCCGTCTTTCCCTCTCTGTCTCTGTTTTTTTTTATCTCTGTCTGTCTGTCTGTCTGTCTGTCTGTCTGTCTCAAACTCTTGTAGCCTACACACTATGATTGCATATATGCGTTTGAATGTGCGCATTTGCCTTCGCATCAATGTATTGATGTATTTTGATATATAACGCCTCAGCTGAACCTCGAGGGTTCTAAATAAATATTGATGATGATTGCAGAGGAATTATCGATGATTGACACTTCCTCTGACAGATTATCGATCATCTCGAGACATTTAATCTAATCATTTTGTCCGCCCGTATTATCATAATTCAATATCCAGAAAGCGGTTTTAACAGGATAGGATGATTATCAATGCAACAACTACATTAGTGATGACAACGACGATGATGATGATGAAATCTGAGCATCACTTATTTTAGTAATCATGAGCATCTGACGAATAGCGCTGTGGCCGACTAGCGCTGTGGCCTAATTTGGCGGTACGTGTATATGATCGCTTGAATGATAACGATGACAACTATATAGATGATAAAAATGAATTTGATAATGATAACGACAATGATGAAGATGGTAATGATACTGATAATGATCAGCGTAGTAGTAGTAATAGTAATTGTAGTAGTAGTAGCAGTTGTAGTAAACAATAGCAATAATAATATTAGTAGTAATGAAGATGATGATGATGATGATGATGATGATGATGATGATGATGATGATGATGATAATGATGATGATCAGCGTAATAGTAGTGATGATGATGATGATGATGATGATGATGATGATGATATGACTGGTAGTAATAATAATAATAATAATCATAATAATAATCATAATAACGATAACGATAATGATGTCGATGTTGATTGATGTTGATGATGATAGTGGTAACGATGATGACAACTACGATATTATGCTATAATGATAATTGTAATATTATTGATGAGATAATAACTTACTTATTATAAAGATAGCGATGATGATGCTGATTATGACATTATTACTTATTATTATTATTATTATTATTATTATTATTATTATTATTATTATTATTATTATTATTATTATTATTATTATTATTATTATTATTATTATTATTATTATTATTACTATTATTAAATGATTGACCACGATGAAGACTGCGATGATGATGGGACTGGTGGCGATGTCAATATTGTGCGAAGGTCTTGCGTATTTCTCAATTAGAAATCCATTATCCTCCTCTGTCCTCAATGTCACTTCACAGCTGCAACCGTCAACGACGTTTTATCTTTCCAGATCGTTGCTATGGGGTTTATCTGGCCAGATCGGTTGCTATGGCAACCATATAAATCATGCAGCACACACATATCGATCGTTGATCGAACGGGAAACCAATTCCGTGCGAGTGCATTCTATTTCTGGACATGAGACGTCTGTAAATAACAACACACTGAGCAAGAATTTCTTGGTATTGGGGCTACTACTTTTAAATACTAAGAAATGTCAGCTGGACGCTCTTCCTAAAACTTGCAAACCCTGCTTGAATTGGTGAGTAAAATTTCAGGCATTAGAATGACAGTTTTTTGTTGACCTAAATCTCTTTAAAATTTATTGATACAGACATGCTTCGCGCCTGGCGACTGACTAACCGTGCCTCAGATTCGCATTTCTGTGTGACCTTGCGCGATGAGAATGTTCGTAATAATAGTAATATAATACTAACGACAACAACAACAACACCACCACCAACAACAACAACAATATTACTGCTACTGCTGCTGCTGCTGCTGCTGCTGCTGCTGCTGCTGCTACTACTACTACTACTACTACTACTACTACTACTACTAATACTACTAATAATAATAATAATAATAATAATAATAATAATAATAATAATAATAATAATAATAATAATAATAATAATAATAATAATAATAATAATAATAATAATAATAATAATAATATTAATAATAATAACAACAACAACAACAACAACAACAATTGCACACTGCACACTTCAGACAATGTCAGCTGCACACTTAGTGCCAGAGAAGACACTATTTTAGGCCCTGATTTTATTCCTTATTTAACCCCTAACTTTACCAGGAAACTTCAAAGACTACAATATTACAGTACAGTACGTTGCGCTACGTTACAGCAGCCTTGCACTAGATTGCAATAACCTTCGCTTCGTAACGATTCCGACGTGAAACTTGGAATTGAAAGACCGTAGCTTCAGCAGTCCACTGCTGTTCCTCGATGCACGCACAATCAAAGCGAAATCATTAATGGAGCGTACTTTGTTTTTCTACGGAAGGTTTCGCTGTCTCTGACATTGACGTATCGATTAGCATGCAGACAACGCCGTCATTCAGCCATTGTTCCTACGACTGTCTGATCAGCTTAATGCAACGCCGAGTTTGCGGTCAACGTCACGATTATTGAGTTTGCCGAGTGAGGTTGAGGCGGACAAAGTCAAGGCCCTAATGCTTCTTGTAAACATGATCGTTGTGCTGGAAGTTATTGCGTCTCCATGGACTGAGAACTGTCGTTCGACTTAAATCATGCACAAGTAATAATATAATTAGATTATAATATTATATATATAGCCTATATATATATATATATATTATTTGACTGCAATTAATTTCATTATTATGCATTTAGTAAGCGCCACTATGTAATCTAATCTAATTATTATTATTGTTGAATATTATTATTGTTATTTTATTATTATTGTTATTATTATTATTATTATTATTATTATTATTATTATTATTATTATTATTATTATTATTATTATTATTATTATTATTATTAGTATTATTATTATTATTATTATTATTATTATTATTATTATTATTATTATTATTATTATTATTATCATTATTATTATTATTATTATCATTATTATTATTGTTGCTGTTGTTGTCTCGCGATTGGGGTTTGTCACTCAGATTTCAATAAACGAATATATTTAATCTAATCTAATCTCATCTCATTTAATCTTGAGCTTTCTGTAAGACTGTTGTCACATCATGCAAGAGCTCAATCGAAAGTCGCTTAGAAATGAAACAACAGGTCAACATCCAATGCTCAAATCCAATTAACTTAAAAGTTCCATTCGAAATTACTGACGATTGCTGCTGTGCGAAGCGTAAATTTCCAGGGATGTAATGAGAATATTTCCTACATCAGGCAATATAACAGTTGTGTTGATGATCGGACAATGACCATCTGTAGCCTAAATATTATAAAATTGTCGAAAGGTTTGCAACGATGCCATAAACTACGATGATAGCGGTTCATTATCTGATTCATCCGCTCTTTCATTCATTCATTCACTCATTCTTTCATTCGTTTATTCATTTATTTACAAATTAAAAAGAAGCATGGAAATAAATAACAGAGGAAAGAAGGAATGATAGAGAGGAAGCGTCATTTGGAATGAATGATTGAATGCAACGCGTGTTTCTGAACAGCTGAATTTCTTAGTGTAGTTAATGCGAATGCGTGAAACTATGTAAGGTGTTTGGCTATTAAGGCGACTCTGTATGTTGGCTGCTTTTAGGCATTTCTATAAAGTTATTAGAACCTCACATAACTCTTCTTGTGAGCCTAACTGGTTAGAGCATTTTGAAGGGATAGCAATAATTAGTTTTTCTGCAAACGAATGTGATTCGTTCAACTCGAGAAAGTCTCCACTAGCAGTCTCACGCAGACACGTAATCGTCATCGTAAAATCCAAATTTCCAAAGAGCTATTCTAAAGCTATAGGCGCAGAGCACCAGCTTATTCAGGAGCGCTACGTCAAGTCAAAGGGGTTCTTCAGAGATGGTTAAGGGAAGTAGTTCCGAGTTCGGTTGCCAGAGAGACCAGAGAGAGGAGGCAGGAGATGCTGTTGTGCCATGGGCTTAGTTGAGGGACAGAAAGCGTCGA
This sequence comes from Aporrectodea caliginosa, assembly GCA_020284085.1. NCBI lineage: Eukaryota > Metazoa > Annelida > Clitellata > Crassiclitellata > Lumbricidae > Aporrectodea > Aporrectodea caliginosa. The sequence continues at coordinate 2,549,384 of JACEVL010006449.1, forward strand.
AAGGGTGGATCCGATGGATTAGGTAGGAATTCTTGAAGAGGTGAGACTTCAATTTGGAATGGAAAGCATTCGAGGTAATAAGTAGAGAAGTCTGAGGCAGGTGACGGTGGGTGAGTGGCGGAATTGATGGAGGAACTGAGAATTTGTGGAATTCAGAGGTAAGTTCTTTCCAGAGTCAAGTTGCAGTCAGGGCCGTTTCAAGGTCATCGTAGTTCATAGGCACTCTTGCATTCGTAGGCCCCAATATTTGAAGACATTATTATGTCAATTTTCTAATGCAAAGAGCCTTAAAGTTCACATAATGTAGGCTGTTTCACAGCTTAACTAAGCTTATAAGTCAATATCTTAAAGTTAAACTGTTTCAGTACAATTAAAAAATTATTAAATTAGAATTCGAAATTTCCTTTTATCATTTTCTCATCAAATTCAATTATTAAACTTAGTTTTTCAATATCTCATTTTCAGACTTTCGTAGGCCCCTGAAAGTTTTTGTAGGAATTCTATAGGCACATTGCCTACTGTGCCTAATGGATAACACGGCCCTGGTTGCAGTGTGGGATATGGATCGGTTGGAGAACTTGCAGCGAAAACGGGAGAGAATGAGCGAGAAACGGAGAGACTGGACATTGGTGCTACATTATGGAAATGTTCAATTACAAATACATCTACAATTATAATTACAATTACGAAACATGATTAGCTCCTCAACATCGCTTCGTTATCCTTAGCCCACCAGAACCTTGACACCGTGGTCCTCAATCGTCCAATGAATGAATCAAAGCGAGGAACTGATTAGGGAAATGCATGGAGATATATACATGCTAAATACTTCGCTCCTCGAACGAGTCATTTTATTGGTCGTGCACCACGTTGCCAAGTCTCTGCGTATATTGTAGACGGCGTTCATCTGATCATGCATACATACCTCGAACGAGCACTTGGCCAACGACCTCCAACGATGGTCACAGACGACAACCTATATGGTCCATCAATATATATATATATATATATATATATATATATATATATAGAGGAAAACCGTAGAAATGGTAAAAGAGGGATCAACAACAGAAGAAAGGTGGAGGAAACTAAAGGAGACAGTGGTTAAAGAGGCGACAGACACTGTGGGATTTCAAAAGGGTACTGAACCTCGTAAGCCATGGATAACACTGGAGATGGTCAACGACATGGAAGAGAGAAGGAAATGGAAACACCAGAGAACAGAGGAAGCTAAAAAGGAATATAAACGACTCAATAATCAATTAAGAAGAACAACGAATAAGGCAAGAGAGGATTGGTGGGAGGAACGGTGTAGGGAGTTAGAGATACTCCAGGAACAGGGACGACACGATCTAGTGTACGGGAAAATAAAATCACTAGAAAAGAAAAAGAACAGGGGAAAAGGAAGCACAATCAAGGATAAGGATGGCAAGCTACTAGAAGACACGGGAGATATTAGGAGAAGATGGAAGGAATATGTGGAAGAGTTGTACACAGGAAATAACAGCCTCAAGGAGGAAATGGAGAAACAAGCACGAGAACAGGAGGAGGAACAAACAGACGACACCATTGGACCAGAGGTGATGAAAGAAGAGGTCTTAGCTGCAATAGACGACATGAAGAACGGCAAGGCAGAAGGAATCGACAACATCCCAATAGAAATGCTGAGGAATCTAGGAGAGAAAGCAATGAATGAATTGGTGCAACTATGCCAGGACATATATAATACAGGAGTATGGCCAGAGGACTTTCTTCAGACCATAGTTATACCGATACAGAAGAAACCGAATGCAATAAACTGCGAAGACCATCGCACTATAAGCCTCCTTACCCACGCATCAAAGATACTACTAAGAATAATAACAAAAAGATTGCAGACCAAAGCGGAAACGGATAATTGCTTAGGAGAAGAACAATATGGGTTCAGGAAGGGAAGAGGGACAAGAGATGCAGTGGCAGCGCTAAGAGTAATAGCGGAAAGAAGCATCCAGCATGGACAGGACATATACATCTGTTTCGTCGACTATGAAAAAGCTTTTGACAGAGTGGACTGGAAGAAATTGATGAGAATACTGAGACGAATAGGAGTAGACTGGAGAGAAAGAAGACTGATAGGCAATCTATACATGGGACAAAGAGTAAAGATAAGAATCGATGGAGAATACTCAGAACCCGGAAAAATAGGAAGAGGAGTGAGGCAAGGATGCCCACTATCACCAATTCTGTTCAACATCTACATAGAAGAAATTGTTAGAGAAACGTTGGAGGAATTGGAAGAGGGGCTAAAAGTGGGTGGGAAAATGGTGAAAGCATTGAGATTTGCAGACGATCAAGCGATGATGGCAGGCAGTCAGGAAGGTCTACAACTAATGATGGACCGCTTAAACAGCATATATCAATGGACTATGACATGAAAATAAACATAAAGAAAACAAAGGTCATGAAGATAAGTAAGATAGGGGAAGAAACAATAAACATCACATTAAATGGGGAAGAAATAGAACAGGTGAAGAAGTTCTGCTATCTGGGAAGTGTGGTTACAGAGGATGCAAGGTGCCATGTGGAGGTGAAGAGAAGAATAGCTATGGGAAAAGATGCATTCTACAAAAGAGGGGAGCTCCTCAGAGTCGGTCTAAACAGGAAGCTGAAGAAGAGAATGGTAAAGACACTAGTGTGGAGTGTTGTCCTATACGGCTCTGAGACATGGACAATGAGGCAAGAAGACATAAAACGACTGGAGGCCTTTGAGATGTGGATATGGCGCAGAATGGAGAAAATCAGCTGGGTGGAGCGAAGAACGAATGAGGAAATCTTACAGCTGGTGGAAGAAAAAAGATCACTGATAGGCGCTATACGGGAGCGGCAGAAGAAATGGATAGGACACATCTTAAGGAGCGACACCCTACTAAGAGACATCATTGAGGGAAGAATGGAGGGGAAAAAGATGAGAGGTAGGCCAAGAACAATGCTACTGGACTGGATGTTGGCAGAGGAAGGATACAGCGGACTGAAAAGAGAAGCAGAGAACAGAGAAAAATGGCGTCGTTGGACATATGAACCTGCCTGAGGGCAGAGAACGTGAAGAAAGAAGGTTGGAAGTTATATATGTATATATGTGTGTGTTTGGCAAAGGGAAGTTCCTTATATATATAATTATGGACCATATATATATATATATATATACTAAAAGATGCACACCTAGGTCCATTTATATATACTAAGTTAATCTATCTTATATACAAATATCTGTGCTGAATATGTTTATATACGTGTGCTCACACCGAATATATATTCGTGTATACGTGTGTACATATAGAGAAATATATATAGAGATGTGTGGGTCTACCTGGAACCGTGTGAACGTCTCCCTATCAGATATATAGAGTGGACGGCTGGGCAAGGTCTGCACCGATTGCATGCCAGCCTAGACAACGCTGACCATATTGATCCGTGGGCCAACTACACTTAGACAGTCACGCACTGCGCTTTATGCCTCAAATGCGACACTGGCAGTTCTCAGGTATATCCTCCAGACTGTCCATCAATTCGTCCTTCATCTTTCCATCCATCCATCCATCCATCCATCCATTCATCCATCCGTCCGTACGTACGTCCATCCATCCATCCAGCCATCCATCCATCCATCCATCCATCCATCCATCCATCCATCCATCCATCCATCCATCCATCCATCCATCCATCCATCCATCCATCCATCCATCCATCCATCCATCCATCCATCCATCCATCCATCCATCCATCCATCCATCCATCCATCCGTCTGCCACCATCATCAGTCCAGGGCTTTTTCTAAAGAATTTTTGAAACTGCACAACCCCTTCTCTCTTTTTCAAAAAACTATGGTAAATTATTCCCAATGGGATGACAATGACCTTTTAGCTATTTAAAACTGCACAAAAATGAGACAAAATGCTTCTACAGCTGCACATATTCGTTTAGAACTGCACTTTGAGTGTAGAACTGCACACTAACAAAGCCCTGGCCAGCCAGCCAACCATCTATCCATCCGTCCTTCAACTTTCCATCCGTCCATCCATCCATCCATACATCCGTCCATTCATCCCTCCGTCCTGACAATGCAAGTTCAGGTTTCACTGTTATATCTGCAAATAACAGATAGACAGAGAGAGACAGACATACATACATACAATCAGACAGACGGAGTGACAGGCAGAGAGAGACTAATCTGGTTTGAATGCGTTTAGTCACAATGCATACAGAACAGTCAACCACGGTTGACAATATAACACGTCCATCACTTTTCCCTTCTGAATCGCTGTGCGTTGTGTGTTACTAGCGACAACACCATGCAACGGACAACAGAGGTTGTCCGGTTGTTCGTTTGTATTTGCCGTGTTCCACCAGGACCACCACCAACACCACCACAATCACCATGCCACCACCATCACTAGGGATAAAGCGTATATAATGTAGCTGACATGATTTGATATAGCGTCGGTGTATAGCTGCAGTATCCCTGATGTGGCTTTTGTGTGGCACAGAGATATAATTTACATTACTATACCATATTCGTTACCTCGTTCGTTGCCCTAACTAACATTGCCACTAGCCTAATTCTTCTTTAGTTAGAGCAGAGATAATATTTGCTATCTCAAACCATTTAATAACTAACTGTCAGAGCTTAGACAATCTGTTACCTGTAACAAGTTGCGACCTGTCAGCTTGATGTTGTGAATAAACGAAATTGATTGATTGATTGATTGACATACATTACACTGTAAAAATATTTCCGTTTTTTAAGGGGTTTCTACGTTTTTATACGCTATTTCTACGTACAAACGACTGGATCTCCGTTAAGACCTTTAACGGCGAACCTCCGTTTCTCTGAAATACACCCATTTTTGAAATTTGCTCACGGAATTGTATTGTATTTGAGTTTCGAAAATGTAGTTCTCGTACAGCCCTTCTAATAGCCGCCTAAAAATTGCAAAAATTAGTATAACAGGTGAGTAAACATTTTATTTTATTATTTAATTTTGTCCACAGGTGAAACATATAAGTGGAAAATTACTTTTAGAAGCTCATAGCAGCCGCATTACTTAGCGAGGAATGCGCGTTAATACCTCGATAACGCAAGGACCCATAACAAGGCGCCGTCACCGCACATAGGCCTAGGCCTAATAAAAGTCGTGTCACACAAAGCACCACAAATGCAAACGCTTAAACTGACAGAAAACAAGACAAACAGGGTCATTTTCAAACAGAAAGTTTGCAACATACCACATTACTTCCATCACCTTTTCAGGTTCTCCTGCTACCATCCCAAAGGTCGACTCAGCCTTTCATTCGCCAGATGGCTTTGGTAAGATGAGATGTAGGACGTGCTGGATGCCTTGCGTGGCCTCCAAACAGTTAAATTCGACTCCTGTAATAACTTTGTGATCATCCGTTCATACTATGATACATACATACATACATACATACATACATACATACATACATACATACATACATACATACATACATACATACATACATACATACATACATACATACATACATACATACATACACACACATACATACATACATACATACATACATACATACATACATGCATACATACATACATACATACATACATACATACATACATACCACCGTCGTCACCAACGACACCAGAATCGCTGGAAATCTTTCCACTGCTGCCATTCTTCACTCCGTTCCATCTACGGTTCGTGTTGCAGACAAAGGATCTTGATTGGTCGTGCAAAGAAACCGACATCGCCGTGTAACCAAAATCCAGCCAATGAAAGCGGCTTTCGACGACGCATTAATATAGCGCTCATTGCGTGACTATCCTTCGACAGAGAAGTAACACGGCAACTTTCGAAAAGATCCTCAGATTGTCACAGATTGACAGAGGAACATCGAGAAGAGGATGGAAAAAGACAGAGAAGCATCTACTTGGTACATAAAGACAGACAGAATGAGAGGAACACCGACACTAAGACAGACACACACACACACACACACACTGCGCGTATCGACGAAAATAGATATATATGAGCTGCGTGTAGGACTGACTGATTTAGACTGAGAAAGTGACAGCTAAGCGAAGCAGAGAGAAGAGAGAGAGAGAGAGAGAGAGAGAGAGAGAGAGAGAGAGAGAGACAGACAGACAGACAGACAGACAGAGACAGAAATGAAGTGAGAAAGGGGCATATAAGGAAGAAGAGTGTGAGAAAGATGCTCGGTTAGAAAGAGATACATCCATACAATACATACATGCGTACATGCATAAATAGATAGAAGGGTCTCTCTCCCATTGCTTCCTGTCAATCAACGAATGTCTAAAGCTTGACTGTTATGTTATTTTGTGCTACACGGCGAAGTCGGTTTCTATGCACGTATGATGTTTACAAACATTTATCAGAGAGTCCCAAATCTAGACAATTAAGCCAAGCTAATCGACCTGACCCAGAATGACTCTTTTAGCCTAAATACGTTTCACTCAAGCCTACTATCGATGAAGAACCTTGTAACTAGCTGCGTTATGACAGCCAGAGTTGATCAATAAACGAAAATACAATAAAATACAAAATACAATACAAGAAGGAATAAACTTTATGGTTATGGTTTATATTCGCTTAATAAAAAACAACTTCAAAACAGAGAAGACGCAGGCTGGTACACCGCAGCCTGGTGCAATTTCAGGAAAGCTAAAAAAAATTTAGCTTATGATAATTGCGTCTATCGTAATAGGAGTCTATGCTTTAATGTTTGGATTAATGTTGGTTTAAACTCTATTAGTACCCTGGGGATGAATTGCCTGTCTCAAACATGCATAATTACATACATGTAAATACATACCGGTATATGAATAGTTCGATGGCTATACGGACAGGTAGTTAGTTAGATAGATAGATAGATAGTCAGAGAGAGATATTTAGACAGACAGACAGGTAGGTAGATAGATAGATAGATAGATAGATAGATAGATAGATAGATAGATAGATAGATAGATAGATAGATAGATAGATAGATAGATAGATAGATAGATAGATAGATAGATAGATAGATAGATAGATAGATAGATAGATAGATAGATAGATAGATAGATAGATAGATAGATAGATAGATAGATAGATAGATAGATAGATAGATAGATAGATAGATAGATAGATAGATAGATAGATAGATAGATAGATAGATAGATAGATAGATAGATAGATAGATAGATAGATAGATAGATAGATAGATAGATAGATAGATAGATAGATAGATAGATAGATAGATAGATACAGAGAGACAGACAGACAGACAGACAGACAGACAGGTAGGTAGGTAGGTAGGTAGATAGATAGATAGATAGATAGATAGATAGATAGATAGATAGATAGATAGATAGATAGATAGATAGATAGATAGATAGATATAGAGGCAGATTAACAGATAGATGGATAGTGGATACACAGATACATAGACAGACAGACAGACAGTACATCAGATGTAGATATCCTGGTACTGAGTTCTGAATTAACTCAGTGATCGTATGATGAAGACGTCGTGACAGTGGTCTCCCCAGTTCGCAATGTTGACAGCAATCAGATTTTTCATACGAACGCATCTTCTTCATTTGGCTAACAACATAAAAATCGAAGCCCTTGAAGGATTCGACAGCGGCATGCACACGAGTGACCATCTCATGTATTGTATTGTATTGTATTGTATTTGATCATTTATAAAGCGGTTCTCATAGCATAAGCCTTTCAGAAGCGCTCCCAGTGCGAGGTACTTCGAGGAAAAAGGAAGGTTTTAAGGTAAGAGAAAGAGGTAGAGATGCTACTAGAGAGGATTGTAGAGCGTAGAGAAGGAGGAAGTCGATTCCAAAGAGAGGGACCTATGCACACAAAGGACCTGGATTGAGCCATTGTGGTCCTAACACGGGAAACAAAAATGTCAAGGCGGTCAGAGGATCTGAGAGGACGCATGTAGGCTACTATAACCCTTGACTTATTATATTTGTCCCTTTGGATCTGTCTCTGAGGTTCTCTGTGTGCCTTCTCCTGTTTCTGTCTGTATATAGCTCTTCTTGTACCTGGCTGCATACCTGTATTTGTAATTATAGCAAGTGACTTCTATCGCGCAAATGTCTAATGCACAAGGCATCAACCGATGGCACACCAATAAAGCCATAATCGTGTCGATATCCAGAAGATCTGTCTACATTCCCATCCATCCCTCTTAATGTGTCTATCGTCAATCTGTATTGTATTGTAGGGTAATATATTGCATTACCTTAGCAAGAACTTGCTTGGTTTGTCCCATCTTACGATGCACAACCTTCTGAGAAAATGTAAAAAAATTCCTTTTGATTAATAGAACTGCAGTTTGAAATGGTCGCCTGAAGCGATACGGCGGATGAAATCATGGAGAGAGCAAATGATTGATTGAAAAATAACCAAGACAGCATGACAAGGGTATGTAAGGAGGGGAGGAGGAAAAGACCGAGGAAAAGGAGACGGAGGAGGAGGAGGAAGAAGATGATGATGATGACGATAAGAAGAAGAACAAAAAACAAGAACAAGAACAAGAAGATAAGGAAAGAACAAGAAGAACAAGAAGAACAACAACAAGAACAAGAAGAACAAAAAGAACAACAACAAGAACAACAAGAACAACAACAACAACAAGAGGAACAACAAGAAGAACACAAAGAACAACAAGAATAACAAGAATAACAACAAGAACAACAAGAACAACAAGAGGAACAACAAGAAGAGCAACAAGAACAAGAAGAAAAAGAAAGAACAAGAAGAGGAACAAGAAGAACAAGAGGAACAAGAAGAAGAAGAGCAAAAACAAGAGGAATAACAAGAGTAGTGCAGACGAAGAAGGGATCGAGAGAGTCCAGTGGAATGGGAAGGGAAGAGAATGATGTATGGATGGAGCCATGGAGGGAAGGCGGGAGGCAAAGAGAGGGCCTGGATGGTCACTCGTGTAGAAATGCTACGACTGAGGGATATGTGATTAATCGAGAGGCCATATCCGGTGGAGTCTACTGGACCATGCAGATTGGAAAAGAGACGTCAACATGGACAGCGGAGGATGAGGCCACTCTGGAAAGGTCTCACCAGATCAAAAAGATCATATGCCGTCGTCTTCATCTTCCTCTCTATGTCTCTTTGTCTCTGTCTCTGTCTCTCTGTCTCTGTCTGTCTGTCTCTATGTCTCTCTTTGTCTCTGTCTCTGTCTCTGTTGTCTCTGTCTGTTTGTCCCTCTCTCTGTCTGTCTCTCTGTCTGTCTCTCTCTCTCTCTCTCTCCTATACACACGAGTGCCCATCCAGGCCCTCTCTTTGCCTTCCGTCCTTCCTCCTTGGCTCCATCCATCATTTCACTTCCTTTTTCATGCAACCATTTTGAATGCACGCAGTGTATGTCTTCATCGTCCTCTCTTTCCCTCTATCTGTCTCTGTCTCTCTGTGTCTGTGTCTGTGTCTCTGTTTCTGTGTCTGTCTGTCTCTGTCTGTCTCTGTCTCTGTCTGTGTCTCTGTCTGTCTGTCTGTCTCTGTCTGTCTCTGTCTCTGTCTCTCTCTGTCTCTGTCTGTCTCTGTCTCGTCTCTCTGTCTCGTCTCTGTCTCTGTCTCTGTCTCTGTCTCTGTCTCTGTCTCTCTCTCTGTCTCTGTCTCTGTCTCTGTCTGTCTGTCTGTCTGTCTGTCATCTCTATCAACATTTCTCATATCTCAATATTATCAATATTAATTTTATCAGCTCGTTTAATTGGCCTACAATCTTGGCTAATACAACCTTGCTCACCTTTTTCATGCAATCGTTTTGAATGCACCCACTGTATATTAGCATTACTCACACAAACTCACCCATCCTTCTCGCGCAATCCCTCAACCCCCACTGTCCTACTTTTCAAGTACACCAGACGCCCCTGCCAGCCCCTGGACCATTGATAATTCATTTCATGCCCTATTTTAAACACGGTTGGGTGATGATAAACTGCTCTTCCTGCGCAGTCTGCCTATCATTTTCATTCCATTGCGTTCATCTCTTACATTTAATTGACTGTAGAAATATCTGTATCATTGAATTCGCCCACTGCTTTCTTATCTCTGAAATTGGCTGCGAAACACTGACTGGGATATGGAGTCGGATTCTTTGGTTAAATGTGGAATGAGGGAATCTGAGCTTCAGTGGGAATGCATTTCCTTACTGTAATCGCTTCTAAAGCGCCACTGTGGGCCTATAACGAGAAATGTAGCCTATTAATTACGTATTGTCGTTATTGGGTTCCGGAGTTGTGGAATGTCCTGCAGGAATTTTCCATCGGATGCGATTAATCAATTGCGTCGTTCTGTTATCTATTTATTTAAGGAAATTTATATTGCGCCGTTACAAAATCTAATAGGAGGCGTTTTCTGCTCGAGCCTAAATGACTGTTATCAGGTGGGTGGTAGATAAATGGATGGATTTGGGTGGATGGATAGGTAGATGAATGGATGAATTTAGGTGCATGGGTGGGTGCGTAGTGTGTGGGTGGGTGCGGATGGATGGATGGGTTGATGGATGGATAGGTGGGTGGATGGATGCATGGGTGAATGGATAGGTGGGTGGATGATGGTATTGTTGGATGGGTTTGAGTGGGTGATAGATAGATAGAGCAAGACAGACAGAGACAGATAAAAATTGAAAGAGAGAGGTTTTGAATGTCCAACACAATACATACATACGTACTTATATACATGTTTTAATACAACAGATACAAAATACTATAAGAATACCATTATAATATAAAACTTTGTCAAATTTAGCTGATCTGGTCGTACTATCTTCCCACCGGTTTATAAGATGGTGCATACGATATGAACAGTAGTTTCTTTCATTTCAACTTGCAACCCAGTTTAAGGCAACTTACTGCCCTTGGGTTATATCATTGGGATGATTGTGCCATCTACTCAAAATTTGTCTTCCCATTTAAACTGCCACCAAATTACAAAGTTGTTATATTTCGCCAGTGGCATAAACTAGGCTTAAATAGACTATAATTCTCTGAAATGGCTATTTCCAGAACAAATATTTTCAAGCCACTTTAATACGCACCTCTTAGATATATATATATATATATATATATATATATATATATATATATATATATATATATTCGATTGTATGTGCCCTTGTGGGTCCCTCCATCTGGAATGGCCTCCCCACTAGACTTGCGATTGATGCCTCGGCTAGATTCGCCTGCCTTTTATAAGTATCTCAAATCACACTTTTTAGCCGTGGCTGGGCTGGGAGCGCCTCTGTGTAGGTTTCTTGAAGAGGCGCTATATAAATTCTCGGAATGAATGAATGAATGAATGAATGAAAAGGCGCTTTACAAAGTACGAGATAAATACAAACCTGGGTGTCACACTTGACTCTTCCCTCACGTTCACAGAACACATATCTAGCCTGACCCGCTCCTGCTTCTTTCAACTGAGGCGGCTCAGAGCCATCAGACGATCGGTCTCTGTCTTTACCATCATTGTGTATGAGTTTGTCTGTTCCAGACTAGGCTAGTTCAATTAACTTCTTATGAGCCTTCCGAAACAGTCTTACCCCCCCCTTCAATCAATCGGTCTTAAATGCATCAGCTAGGCTCATATCCCGACTCCTTCGCTTTGCGCATATCTCTACATATATGCTTGATGTCTTGCATTGGTTGCCTATCACTGCGCGCATCCATTATAAGATCCTCTTTCTAGTCTCCAAAGCGCAGCTGAGCAGTGTCCCAAAATATCTTTCTGACTATATGTGAAAACCGCTATCTGCGACCTCATCTCGTTCCTTGCGCTCTGCTGATTGGCTTAATCTTTTTTGTTCCAAGGACTGCCTCGGCTCAACGCCGGGCATTTGCTGTGGCTGGTCCCTCTACTTGGAATGACCTTCCCCTCACTAAGGGCTACACTAATGACTGATTTTTCTTCATCGGTCTCTCGCTGTTTATAGTTCGTTCTTTCCCCCGGGGTTTTCGTGAGCAGAGCGCCTCTAAATAGTTATTCTGCGAGAGGCGATATATAAATCTATAGATATATGATACAATACATACATACATACAAACCGCTAATGAACTGGCTGAGCACCTTGACAGGCAAATTCCTTTAGCGCAGTCCACGGTCTTGGTTCAATTCTGCTATATTCTGAAGCTAGGTGTCGCAGAAGTCACTTGGTGCATTTTTCGTGTCACTGTCATCTTTTGCTTTGTATCACAAGTTTAAGCAACTGTGAAAGGCTTGTTTCGTCTGCTAAATCAGTTTATTTAACTAATTTAATTTCCTGCAGTTCTGCATCACCAAAAAACCCAGACGCAAAAGATATTGATATGTAACGCAAAAGACATCAAAATATAGCGCAAAAGACATTGATATGTATAGCACTATGAATAATTTCAGAGCAGGAGCCTAATAGAAGCCTATGCGCCTCTCGATAGCGCTGGAAAATGGCTACTAAACAGTAATGCCATTCCACAAACGAAGAAACAAAAGAATGAAGAAACGAATATGAAACAATAAAGAAAGTCAGAGCGAAAGAAGGGATGAGGAAATGACGAAAGAGAGAAAAATGAAGAAAGAGAGAAAGAAAAAGTAAACAACTCTGATGATAAAATAAAGAAATTCAGAATGAAAGGAATGAGGAAATGAAGAAAAATAGAAAGTAAAAACAAACGACTCTGATGATAAAATACAGAAATTCATGATGGAAAGAATGAAGCAATGAAGAAAAACAAAGCAAAAATAAACGAATCTAGTGATAAAATAAAGAAATTCAAGACGGAGAATGATTAAATGAAGAAAGAGAGAAAGACACAATAAACGAGATTGATGCAAAATAAAGTCAGAACGGAAGGAAGAGATGCAGAAAGAGACAAAGAGAAAATAAACGACTCTGATGAATAAGTCAGGACGGAAGGAAGGAAGGAATAAGGAAGGAAGGAAACAAGGAAGGACGAACTAAGACCGGAAGGAAGGAAGGAATGAAGAAGAGACGGTGGTAGGTGGCGGTTAAGGTCACGATACATACAGCTTTTGCGTTTTACAGCCAGCGACGACTCATAAAACAGCGTTCGTTGCCAGAGCAGGAGCTGAGTCGCTGAACAGTTGCGCTAAATAAATTGCCCCCATCAGACTCGGAACGGGTTTCCGCTCATCAGCCATTGCATAGGAATCTTAGAATTACTAAGAGGCATCGACGGTCAGCCTAACTGGCCGTCCGTTCGTGCGCCCTTTTGTCGTATTCTGCTTTCGCAAAGATACGGATATATATTCGACGTTACGTAATCGTATCGTAATCGCGGGATTTCTACAGCGCTCAAAAAGCAACGTCGCGGGAACCAGCTTATTTACAGGCGCTCAGTCAATACAAAATCGATAGGGGGTAGGGTAAAAATCGGTTCCACGTCAAATTCCAAGGGGGGGGCCGATAGCGCATTGGATAAAACACTGCATGGCATAGAGAGCGAGAGGTACCGAGATCGATTTCCGTAGGTGGACATGCTTTGTAGGCGGCTATTATCGCCGTGTATTGCAGGCTGTCTGTTCTGTTAGTAGTTAAGATTTATGTCTTCTGTCATTTGTGTTCTTGTGAATTGTTTCAATTGCATAACTGTACACTGTAACCGGTAGCATCTGTCAACCGGATTGTTTCAATAAAGAATATTATTATTAAGCAGTCAGAGAGAGAGGGCTACGATGGGTGGTGTTTAGAATTGAAGCGGCTTGAGGTGAGAGATGATAGAAGGAATCAGGATAGGATTTGCGATTTGTTTTTTCCGTTTTGAGTGAAAGACCTTGGACTCCAAGGCTTGGAGAGATAGGAAGAGGTGAGGATTTGGTGAGTTAGGTCGTAGGGTGGATCAGATATTTGTCGCAATGTGTCATTTGTCGTAATTCGTAATTTGTTGTAATTCTTGGAGATACCTCAATTGTTTCGGCTCATAGGTGTCTTTTGAATATCTTGTAGGCCTACTTCGGCTTAACGGCACTTTTTAATATCAAAGATGATTAGTGTCGGAGGCAGAAAGCAACCTCGTACTCTACGTTTATATTGCGACCGAGCCACCCGCAGTAAAGATCCGAGAAATTAATCTCTGATAAACCGACCGACCCAGAATCGAACCCGGGCCGCCGGCGTGGAGAGCGGGCTACCAACCCACTCGGCCACTCAGGATCTCTTTGTGAATATCTAAATTGTTTCAGTTTATATACATCATGCAGACTGCAGAGGTCCTATTTGAAGACCGGCAATAGATTTTTCGATGTACTACCACATTTAGGGTAATGGCGGAGTTAAGTCTTAATTCAAATCGCAATAAAAACTTATAATCCACTGAGAGATACCGGTTGAAATTCGATGGATCAAAAAAACCAAAAGCCATGCATGCTACGGTGGGTATCGGCGAGTTGAAAGAGCTTAGTCTTAAGTTTAGAACTGAATGAGATCAAAGAACTGACTGAACACGAAGTGAATTGGACAGAGAATCCAAAGCTTTTGAACGACCACCGCGAAAGCCTCAGAGCCCAACAGAGATCTTGCGGTTGAGCAACCTGCCCAGGGTCACCGAGTGATCGATTGGACTGCTGGCCTCGCCGCGGCCTGATCGGTGCCTATAGCATTCTGTATATATACATATATATATATATGTATATATATAATATATATATATATATAGGCCCTCTCTCTATATATAATATATGATACATTGAATAATTTAATATATATATTTTATATGCATGCCCTTTGTTGCTCTTTGTAAGCTTAGATTTGCCAATATATCATATTTGTCTGCATATACCGGATTGATAGTCTGCCTGCTGTTCAGCTTTGACTGTTCGCTTCCTTTCAAATGAGTATGTTTTGTATTTATGTATGTAGTTATGTATGAATGTTTATATGTATGTATGTATATATTAAATGTTTGTATCATGTATATATACATGTATGTAGGATTGTAGGGCCTATACCTGCATGGTGTAGGCATGTATATGTAGACCTTATGTACGTATGAATACAAGTGTATGCATTTGCGTATGTATGCATGTATATCTGTATGTATGTATGTATGTATGTATGTATGTATGTATGTAAATGTATGTATGTATGTATGTATGTATGTATGTATGTATGTATGTATGTATGTATGCATGTATGTATGTATGTATATGTATGTATACTGTTATGTACGTATGTATGTATGTATACATGTATGTATATCTGTGTATGTATGTATGTATGTATGTATGTATACATGTATGTATATCTGTGCATGTATGTATGTAAAAGTGCATGTGTACGTATTTACGCATGTACATGTATTTATGTATATCTTTAAGTAAATAATACTTTCCCATTTGAAACAGTTTTTGAAAAGTGCTTTTCCGAACAAAAAACGTGTTCGAGACTCCGTGGTAAATGATGGAGTCTCCTTGCGAAAAAAATCCATCTGGTTGCAGTTGATTTAAACACAAGTGTTGAATAGAGTTGCCAACATCTGATAAATGGATTCCAGAACACAGTCTATCCTTAATTAACGCCGTTATTTGGTACATAGTATTCCCAATATATGATGACTCTCACAATACTCAACGCAACGCTTCGAATAAATCTCGACTAAGTAGGCCTAGCGTCACTGAACTGGTATTTTTGCATTGGAAAAACTCACCAGTTTTGGTCTAATACGTCACTCTTACGTAGGTATTTTTACGTATTTTTGACGCAGGTCAGCAGAACAAACATAAAACATAATTTATTCTAACAAAACCGTTGTGTTTTTCCAATGCGTGATTCTCTGATGCTACTTAATCGTGATCAATTGTGAGCGTCTCTTCGATAATCTGATGAAATGGCAGTATATAGATGGGTTGCAAGTCAAATTCATTCATTTTTCAGTAGTTTACAATTCAGGGAGATACTTTTCGGCGACGCCGGGGATGTGTTACGGGCCGAATCCAATTCGGAATGCGTCCCCAGGCGTTTGGTAAGTGGCAACTTTAGCGTGCTCATCGCAGTATTCCTGTGTTTTTGAATCTGTTGTAGTTTTTCGTTGACCGGACCCGGATAAATTAGGATTTGATGGTGACGACGACCTCTCTCTGCTCCATCTCGGTCTTCTACTCCTCCTAATCCTTCTCCTCCTCTGCCTGCGTCCGATTCGCGTGACCTGAGCCCCGTTTGACGGCCTCATAGCCTCAAGCGACCGATCATTCGGCTGTTTAGCACCGTCGGGACACGTCACGATTGCGCATCCAAAGTGAACGGACGAACGGACGAAGGACAAACGGAAGAAGGACAAACGGAAGAAGGACAAACGGAAGAAGGGACGAAAGGATTGGTAATTGATGCAACTCAACTGATTCATTCGTCTTTTGGTTGGTGTGTCTGAGCGTCGGTAGTTCGTTTGAACACATCATCGTCGTCTTCGTCATCATCTGGATGGTGGACTAGGGCAACAGAGAGAGAGAAGAGAAGAGAAGAGAAGAGAAGAAGAAGAGAAGAGAGAAGAGAGAGAAGAGAGAAGAAGAGAAGAGAAGAGAAAGAGAAAGAGAAGAGAAGAGAAGAGAAGAGAAGAGAAAGAAGAGAAGAGAAAGAGAGAAGAGAAGAGAGAGAGAGAAGAGAAGAGAAAGAAAGAAGAGAGAGAGAGAAGAGAAGAGAAGAGGAGAGAAAGAAGAGAAGAGAAGAGAAGAGCAGAGAAGAGAAGAGAA
Organism: Aporrectodea caliginosa; assembly: GCA_020284085.1. Classification (NCBI taxonomy): domain Eukaryota; kingdom Metazoa; phylum Annelida; class Clitellata; order Crassiclitellata; family Lumbricidae; genus Aporrectodea; species Aporrectodea caliginosa. The sequence goes on from JACEVL010006449.1 coordinate 2,566,117, forward strand.
GAGAAGAAGGAGAAGAGAAGAGAAGAAGAGAAGAAGGAGGAGAAGGTACAAGAAAGAAGAAGAGAGAAAGAAAGCAGAGAGATAGAAGGAGAGACAGAGGAAGAAGAGAGAGAAGAAGGAAGACAGAGAGAAGAAGGAGGAGAGATAGAAGAAGGAGACGAGAGTGAAGAAGGAAGACAGAAAGAGAGACAGAGAGACAGAGACAGACAGAGACAGACAGACAGACAGAAGGAGGAGAGAGAGAAGAAGAAGGAGAGGGCGATAAAACGGTAGAGTCGCCGTCGTTCTTCGTTGCTTCGTCCTTCGATGGTCAGAGTAGAAGAAGGAGGGACAGCGAACGACGATCGATGCACCATGTACCATAAATAATGTCTCGCCCTCTGCCGCCGCCGACGCCGACGCCAACATCTCCCGTGGACAGTCAGTCTCAGCAACCGCCGCATCATCATCATCACCATCATCACCACCAGCACCATCCCCATCACGAGCCGCATCCTCCACAGCCTCAGCAGCAGCAACCACTGACTGCAGCAGCAGCTCCAGAGTCCGCTGCAACCATCTCCGGTCCGTCAGCGATGACGTTCTCCATCTACGCCATCATCGTGCTCCTATTGACGCTGCTCATCATCACCGCCAATCTGCTCATTCTGCTCGTCCTGCTCAAGACCGACATGCTGGCGCTCATGAACCGCTACTTCCTGCTCTCGCTGACCGTGTCCGACCTCTGCATCGGGCTCTTCATCGCCCCGTTCTCCTTCTGGACGGCCCTCTTCGAGCGCTGGATCTACGGGGAGGAGTTCTGCCACGTCGAGGCCTACATGGCGGCCATCTTCTGGATCGCATCCGTCTACTCCCTCACCTGGCTCAGCATCGACCACTACGTCGCCATCCGGAAACCGGATCGCTACGAGAGCATCATGACCCGAACGCGTTGCGTCTGTTGGGTGGCTCTGATCTGGGTCGGGGCGGCCAGTTTCTGCTGCCCGCCCATCTTCGGTATTTCCCGCGCTCACTACATCCCCGAGGCGTACGTCTGCCTGATCGACTGGAACCTCCAGAAGGCCTACTTTGCCACGTCCGGTCTGCTGGTCATCGTGCCGCCACTGACCGCGTTGACCGTCGCCAATATGTACGTCTTCACGGACAAGTACCAACAGAACAAGCTCGTCTATGAACAGTGCACGGAGCTGAACGCCCGACCGGATATGTACGTCATGAATGTCGTCATCGGCGGGGTATACGTCATCTCCTGGATTCCTCTCTGTTCCCTCCAGATCTACGAAGCAATACGCAGCAATGGACAGTCCGCCTCCTCCTCCTCCTCCTTGTCCGCTTCCTCTTCCACTTCCGTCTCGTCATATTCGTCCTACTCAACCGTTGCTCCGGCCCAGGCCCACTTTTGGCTCGTCTGGCTGGCCATCGGGAACTCGTTCTGGAAGTTCCCTGTCTACGTTCTCTGTTCACACGACTTCCGCACCGGGCTGCGGATGCTGTACGCCAGGTCTACCTGCTGCCCTCCCTGCTGCTGTTGATGGCGCCGATCGTGGCTCCACCTTGCGTGTATCTGCTCATCGTAACGAAATCAAAACGTCAGAACGTCCTTGACAGTCGGCTCTCTCCCGGATGAAATCTCTTTACAGAGCCTTGAGTTTTCTAAACGTTTCAGTGATTTCGCTAACCTGTCGTCTGCTTCTCACTTTCGCAACATCTGTTGATGTATGAGTATCGATCTGTTAATATCGATCTGTTAGTATCGATCTGTTATTATTGATCTGCTATTATCGATCTTCTAATGTCGATCTATCTGCAACTTCTTCTAGCATATACGTGGTCGTTTGTGACCGGCCGGAGACGAACAGCCATTGGTCCATCACTGGCTCGTGATTGCGGACAGTTATTGATATCTGCAATGCGCCACAGCTGCTCGAGTGATTCTATCTGCAACAATCCGTGAGCATCGATATGATAGTCTCAGTCTATGAGTACTGGGTCTCAGATTAATTATCGATCATTGAATATCTACCCATGAATATCGACCTTTCTGTATCGATCTTGAGTAGTAACCTTGAAAGAACGCTATATAAATCCTCGCAATGAATAATGAATAATCTTTGAGTATCTTTCTCTGAGCAAGTATCGCTTCTGAGTAGCATACTCTGAGTACCGGTGACGATCACTGAACACTGAACGATGACGGCAGAATTTCTGAATATCGATCTTTGAGTATCGATTCCAGACAATTATTATGAAGAACGGATAAACAAGAACGTCAAAACGAGAAGGTCGATTGCTGCTGATCCTGCAGTTACGACAGTCTTTCAACGATTCATTTAGCGCATTTTCCTCGTAAACTGTGTGTACATTCGGTGCGTATTCATTTGTCATATTATAATGATTCTTGAGGTCGTGTGATCTGCAAATTTTTAAGGAAATCGATGAGACGAAACTCCTTGAAGTAATGTGAACACCGGCGGACACAGATGTTTACAAAGAGGAGGTGCATTTATTAATAATTAATTTTGGACTTGTATAGCGCCTCTGTATGATACACAAAGCAGTTACCGATGTCGCACCACAGAGCAAGGCGTAACGAAAGGGAAGTCCGCTGAGACATAGAGACAGCCTACGGTGCACAAGGGTTGCAAGTGGGAAAGTCGGTTATTCTTGGTTCCCAGGATATAATGAAACTGCATTTCACAACAGAGATGGGTAACTAATCGATTAGATTCTACTCGATTAGCTAATCGATTAGACAAAGAGCTAATTCTTAGCTAATCAGCTAATCGATTAGAATTCAAATTAGCTGCTGAAATTGGCTAAGCCAATTTCAGCAGCTAATGCTTCTAATCGATTAGCAATTTAACCACTCGATTAGACAATTTCAGACAAAGAGCTAATTCTAATTCTAATCAATTAGCTACAAGATCTTACTAATTCAAATTCTAATTCTAATCCATTTGCAATTTTTAGCAGCTAATTCTAATTCTAATCGATTAGACAATTTGAGACAAACAGCTAATTCTAATTCTAATCAATTAGCTACAAGATTTTGCTAATTCAAATTCTAATTCTGATCCATTTGCAAATTTCAGTAGCTAATTCTAATTCTAATCGATTAGCAATTTAACTAATCGATTAGACAATTTGAGACAAGCAGCTAATTCTAATTCTAATCAATTGGCTACAAGATTTTGCTAATTCAAATTCTAATTCTGATCCATTTGCAAATTTCAGTAGCTAATTCTAATTCTAATCGATTAGCAATTTAACTAATCGATTAGACAATTTGAGACAAACAGCTAATTCTAATTCTAATCAATTAGCTACAAGATTTTGCTAATTCAAATTCTAATTCTGATCCATTTGCAAATTTCAGTAGCTAATTCTAATTCTAATCGATTAGCAATTTAACTAATCGATTAGACAATTTGAGACAAGCAGCTAATTCTAATTCTAATCAATTGGCTACAAGATTTTGCTAATTCAAATTCTAATTCTAATCCATTTGCAAATTTTAGCAGCTAATTCTAATTCTAATCGACTAGACAATTTGAGACAAACAGCTCATTCTAATTCTAATCAATTAGCTACAAGATTTTGCTAATTCAAATTCTAATTCTGATCCATTTGCAAATTTCAGCAGCTAATTCTAATTCTGATCGATTAGCAGTTTAACTAATCGTGCCCATCTCTGCTTTACAAGTTTAGTGGGTAGCCATCACGCTACCCAGGTTGGAGACAACTCGATGGTCTGCCCCTAAGTCGGATTGGGCATGGCTGGAATGCCTCTGTCCTCTGATACGCTTGAATGTAATCGAAGAATCAGAGAGTTATTACCTAATGGCTTGTATAGAAGACGAAATCGCAAGAGACACTGACAATGTCTGCATTGCAATCGAACACTTATATAGCACATTTCGCCCTTCTTGAAAAGCGCTATACAAATGTTTAGATAGATACACATGCACTTGTGGAGCGCCTTTTCAAATTCCTTGGTGATGCTTTCCATAATATTTAATGGTAGCAATCCGATTCGACCACGAAAAGGAGTGGAAGAGAGCTTTTATCACTGCAGTCGAGGTAAGGATTGGACAGCACGATGTTAGGTTGGATGCTAAGACGAAACGAACATGAGACAGACCGATGAGTTCTTAGATGTTCACACAGGAGAAAAGGCAGTGAGGTGGGGAGCTAGATAAGCAGACAGATGATAGGTGGATAGATGGACGGATAGATGGATAGATGGATGGATGGATTGATGGATGGATGGGTGGATGGATGGATGGATGGATGGATGGATGGGTGGGTGGTGGGTGGATGGATGGATGGATGGATGGATGGATGGATGGATGGATGGATGGATGGATGGATGGATGGATGGATGGATGGATGGATGGATGGATGGATGGATGGATGGATGGATGGATGGATGAATGGTGATTGGGTGAGTAGTTGGATGGGTGGATGGGTGGATTGATTGATTAATGGATCGATTGTTGATTGGATGGATGGATGGTTTATTGGGTGGATGGGATTTGGTGGGTAGATGAATAGATGGATGGATGGGTGAATGGATGGGTGGATGGATTGGGTTGTGCATGGTGTTGCTGGGTGGGTGGGTTTGGGTGGATGGATGGATGAATGAATGGATGGATAGAGCGAGACATACAGACAAAAATAGATAGACATACAGAGACAGAGAGATAGAGAGACAGAGAGAGAATTTTGAATGTCCAACACAGCACATACGTACTTGCATACATGTGCGCCTCTGAACAGTCTACACTGCGAGAGGCGCTTTATAAATGTTTAGATACGATACGATGTTATAATACAACATACACAAAGGTCGTTCTATATAATAGAACTTTGTAAAACTTAGGTTATCCGGTCGTAATATCTTAGTAACAATTTGTATGCTAAGAACAGTTTGTGGCTTTCAACTTGCAACCATTTAAGGCAACTTTTATGCCTAATTATTTACGAATTGTGTGGCTATATGTCCAGCTATCCTTGTCTGATTTGATAATTATATTTGTAAGGCAATTTAAATGTATTTATACAATAGTATCGTGCTTTTTGATATATTTGTTCGATTTCTCCGGCAAAACTGTAATCAAATGTTGCAGCTCATCGTGTAATTCTGTTAAATAATTATCGAATGAATAGCTTTCTCATGCGACGTTTTTAAGCAGACATCCCTGTTTCGTATAGTGTAGTCCGAAGAGATCTTTTACTGTGACTGGAGTCCGTGAAAAAATGACTGGAGTTCAATTTTCACATTTTAAAGTTATTGTTATTACATCACTTCGATCGCCTCTCTTTGTTAGGCCTATACGTGCTTACACTGCATAAGTTGCGTCTTTTCATAAAAGTGTTCTAACAGTTTTGTGCATTGATATTTTAATCAAACTTGAAATATAGGCCCTACAAAATAATAATCATTACAGTGTTGACTTATTAGACTACACGATAGTTTATGCACAGAATTTTAAATCGAATTGCTTCGAACCATCCATTGTCAAGAAGGTCCTGCGAAGCCTGCAAATAAATTAGGTCTGTTGATTTATTGAGTAGGAACTTAGGCCTAGTTCTCTGATTTGGCTTGACCATTGAGCGACGCAATATAAATGGCCAATTAAAATTATAATTCTAATCGAAGGCAATATCAGCTACAATCGCCAACTACTCGTGTTACGAGCCTATAATGAACTAACAATAATCGAATGATAATTGTCACTACAAATTATCACTAAACGGTTATCACTAAAATAATAATTATCAGTTGTTCGCCAAACAGACATACTACACATTGTACAGTACCCGTCTAAGCACCACAATGTATAGTAACTTAGTAAGCCTACTTTTCAATTTAATGAAACTAGAGCTAAACAGAAAGGTACGCAAGGACAGAGTAAATGTAAATGTACACGTTTTCTATAATAGCGACCGTATAATATTATGGCCTCGACCTTGCTCATTTTTCAATGAATTTATCGGGTGAGATCCTTCACCGCGGCTTGCCCCTTTGAATGGGCGCCACACCAGTTAAGGTCCCCGTGTACGGACCATGCTAGCCCGAGATTTAAATCTCTTGAATTATAAGCCAGCATCTGAAAGCGAACCGCGATCCGCACGTTCTCTAACACGGAGGCGCATGTGACGCAGCCTACGCTCTAACCAACGTAGCTAACTGGACCAGTTCAGCAGGTGTTAACAAAAATTGTTTATCTAGTCGAGTGCAGGTGGATGTTTCGACCAAAAGGGTTAAGTTTTGTTTGTTTCTTTCGGTTCTTCTGACAACCGGCGATGGTGGCTTTTATCAGACTATCGTCATGCTGTTCTATTGACGTTCATCAGATGTTTTCTCCAATGTTTTCTATCCAACTATGCCAGTATGTCAGCATAGCATTCCCTGCCTCTCTGTCTCTCTGTCTCTCTCTGTCTCTCTCTGTGTGTCTGTGTGTCTCTGTCTGTGTCTCTGTCTGTCTCTGTCTCTGTCTCTGTCTTTGTCTCTCTGTCTCTGTCTCTGTCTCTGCCTGTCTGTCTGTCTGTCTGTCTGTCTCTCTCTCTCTCTGTCTTTGTACACACTCTTTGTCTGCATCGACTTCTCAACTGCTATTTCAACCTGCTGATTTACAACGCACAAATCGAAGTTTCCAGGTCTCTATGAGGACGACCAGACTGAACACTGCCTCTGGGTCATGTTTGTCATCTGACAAGATAATCTAATTTAATCTCTCTCAAGTGCCATTCTCATAACATCCAAATCCCTGCACCGGAACTGTGGGTCGGTCTCTGTCGGGCTTTCTCTGTCACATTGTCTACATCGACATCTCAACTGCTATTTCAACATGCTGCAGCAGAACGCACAAATCGAAGTTTCTAGTGTCTCTATGAGTACTACCAGACTGTCATTGTAGTCTATGTCCATCGTCGGTCACGATAATCTAATTTAATTGTAATTGTGCCATTCTCATAATATCCAAATATAGCATCCGAACAGTATATCGTTATCTCTATATATGATCTCGGTCACACTAATACAACATTAACACAAACATTTGCAGCAGAATACAAACATATGCAGCTGTATTAGCACCAGCAAATCCAGCAATAGTTTTAAAAATTGCTAGTAAATGCGACATCATTTTAGCAACTGAAACATTACTGACAAATACAGCAATGTCAAAGGTCAAAGCGAACAAAAATACGAATGACTATAATAATTGCATAACAACGGCATCAGCCACATTTACAAAAGCATCGATGGTTTAACAAATAGGCTAACTAACAATGCGACGATACTTCTAAGAATGTTAGTCTCAAACACGTCACCGACACAGAACTGTAGCTTAGATCTACTGGAGACCTTCAAATGTAGACCTTATTATACTATCCGACCCAGCAATAATGAGCACACTGACCGCACACTGTAGTTGGACCGATCAGACGGCAAGGGAGAGTAGTATTAGTAGTAGTAGTTTCAGTTTAACGACACTGTGATAACAAAGATCATTAGCGACGCCCTCCTCCTTTATCCAGGCTTGGGACTGGCACTGTCAGAGTAGCAAACAGCAGTAGTAGAGTAGTAGGCGTTTAACGAATTAACATTAAGGCCCTCCTCCTTTATCCAGGCTTGGGACTGGCACTGTCAGATACAAACAGTGGCAGTTAACAAGAGAGGACTGGCAACCCGCTATGCCGAGCTAAAACGATGAAGTCGCTAACACTTCAGACCTATGGTCGCCTGCCAGGGCTAACTGTACATAGATCTGCTCTTATCTTCTTCTATAATAATATCCAATAATGATCTATAGATCTGGTCGCCAAATTGAAACGAATTCAGACCCCGAATACTAATAACAGATGAATTAAGCAGCAATTAACAAGCGGTCCGCTGAAACACCTTTGCAAATGAGGCGGTCCGTAATAACTCACGAAAACGGCGAATTAGTCATGGAAATAGGAAGCAGGAAGAGAAGGAGGTGGAAGCGAAGGAAAAGGAAGCGGAGAAGCAATAGTAGGGCAGAAGGAATAGGAGGAGAAAGGATTTCAGGTAATCGATGACAGTTCTCTGACCCAGCTGTATTAATCCGTGTACGGTTATACATGACTGAGCTAGCATGAGGTGCGCTATGGTAAACTGCACACTCAATACCTGTCATTGAAGATATAGTTCCAATCTATGTCATAGGCTCATTCAATTCTTCTCTCATTCAATTCTCGGTTTGTGGATATAAATTATTTGTTTGTTTGAATGTATCAAGTTTACCACTCACCTGAGTCACCTTCGTCAGTACATAACGTCGTCAAACATAAACTACCTACCTGCCCGTTGAAAATGTTAATCTCTAATTCATTCATTCATTTCAGAGATTTATATAGCGCCCCTTCAAGAATATCTACTCAGAAGCGCTCCCTACTCAACCCCGGCTAAAGAGAACAGTCTTCAGGTCAGAGAAGAATGTGGCCGCAAGGGCTCTATGCATTAGGCGTAGATCCACAGGGAGCTCATTCCAGATTGCAGGGCCAGCAACAGAAAAGGCACGGCGCTGCATAATAGTTGTCCGTGACCGGGGAACAAGAAGCTCAGCCTGCTTAGAGGAGCTAATGTTAGATGCAAACTGCAGTAAGTAGAGCTAAATAGACACTGCTATACAAACGACTAGACAAATAGATTGTCAAATACACCTGCTGTGTGTTAGTGTCATAGTGTCTACATGACTATGTAGTCTATGTCAATATAACAACTTTGTCAATGTTGCAACAAATTTTAATTGTTATTGAACATTTATACAGCGTCGCTCAAAGTGCAAAACAAGTCAGAGCTCTGTGCGAGCCTATATGATATCAAATGTCATTTATAACTATAGACTATTACTTCAGTTAGCAAAACAATGCACAGTAAGCTAGAAGAGTCACCAGTGGCGAGCCCACGCAAACACGTAGAGCCTAACCAGCGGATTCGTCGGCAGTTGACGGATGGCGTGGATTTTCAGAGTATCTTGGTCAAGTTGCAACAACGGTGTAATTAACCTCCGAGACTGGCTGTAAATTCAGTCCTGTCCATAATGATGATGATGACGTAGATGGGTCCCATCAGGGGCTTAAGGAGCTCCTAGTGCGATCTTTAGAACCAACTCCTTCATTCGTAAGCAGTAGTTCGTGAATAGTCGAAGTTTTATTACTTATTGGCTGTGGAGTCCGGCGAAGCGAGATAAGAAAGTCTGTGGCTATACAGGCGAAATTCGCTCATTTCGATTTAGTATGAGGGCTTTACGATTTAATAGAAAAGTCTGTAGGCCTATCAACTCCTATTCTATCCAATCTAATCTATTCAGTGTCTAACCTAGTGTATTATAATCTGATCAAAATCTGATTTAATCACGATAGACAATGATGCTCCTTTTTTTTATTCGATTCACTTAGCAAGGAAACGATTTGAACGGATACGAAACCCAGACTAATGGCCTCTCCCTGACCGAAATGACCGCATGCATGTGTTTCCATCTCCATTTACCGCTTGTGCTTTCCGTCTGCTAGCCCTTGGCTGTATGTGTCTACGTCTCTGTATCTGTCTCTGTTTCTATCTCTCTCCGTCTATCTGTATCTCTGACAACCACTCTGACTCGACGCAGCGCTCGTTAATAAGATGGCGTCATACGCTTAGCTTTACGTAGAGCATCAGAAAGGTCTAGATTACGATTACGTATAGATCTGTGTCTATCTTGGTCTGTATGCCTGTCTCTAGCTCTGTCTGTTTCTTTGCCTCTATCTGTTTATATGATTTTGTGGATCTTTCTGTCTATATGTCTGTCTGTCTGTTTGTCTCTGTATCTATCTATTTGCCTGTCTGTTTGTCTGCCTGTCTGTCTGTCTGCCTGTCTGACTATCTATCTATATATCTGTCTATCTGTTTATCAATGTAGCAACATAATTATGTCTATCTGTTTATCTGTCTGTCTGTCTGTATGTCTGTCTGTCTATCTATCTAGCTATCTATCTATCTATCTATCTATCTATCTATCTATCTGTCTGTCTGTCTGTCTGTCTGTCTGTCTGTTTGTCTTTCTGCGAGTCCCATCGATTCTCATGGCCTTACCCTGAGCTCGACCATTCTCCATCCTTTGTCCTTTCTCTCCTCGATCCTCCTCGATCCTCCGATTTATGTTCCTTGCTTTTTCTCCTCCGTTACTGCTGCAGTCCAATGCCAGTCAGCTTCCCTTAGGCTTCCCACCGAGTATAAACACGACCCCATCGCGTCCTTCTCCCTTTCTAGTACATCCAACTCTCCTCCGTCTAACACATGAAATACGACGCCTCTCCATTCTTGCTCCTACTCCTGTTCTTCTTCCTCCTCTTGCTCCTCTTCTTCTTCTTCCGCCTCCACCCTTCTTCTCCTCCTCTTATTCCACCTTCCCTTCTGCCTAATCGTCCTCTTCCTTCTCCTCTTCCTCTTCTTCCTCCTCCTCGTCGTCCACTTCCTCTTCCTCTTTATCATACTCCTCTTCCTCCTCCTCCTCGTCCACTTTCTCGTCCTCCTCCTCCTCCTCCTCCCGTTCTCGACCTCTTCCTCCCTCTTCCTCCTCTTCTTCTGTTTCCTCTTCTCCTCTTCTTCCTCTTCCTACTCCTCGTCCTCGTCCTCTCTCCTCTTCCTCCTCCTCCTCCTCCACCTCCTCCTCCTCCTCCTCTTTCTCCTCCTCTTCCTCCTCCTCCTCTTCTTCCTCTTCTCCTCCTCCACCACCTCCTCCTCCTCCTCCTCCTCCTCCTCCTCCTCCTCCTCCTCCTCCTCCTACAACAGTCTCTCCTCCATCCCACGTAAGCCACGCGTACATGTGGTTTGCACGGAACCGATCAGCATCTACAGCAGCTGCATCACCGCCAGCATCAGCAACCGTATGGCTCGGATAATGACAGATGGTGTCATCTTCAATGATCTTCGTCATCCTCAATTAAAAGATGCAATCGATCAGTAGGCACCGTCGTCATCGTCATCGTCATCGTCACGTGTCAGACGTGGCTGTGACGTCGTGAACGAGACAGAAGACACACACACACACACACACACACACACACACACACACACACACACACACACACACACACACACACACACACACACACACACACACACACACACACACACACACACACACACACACACACACACACACACACACACACACACACACACAGACGAACACACACAAAATCACCACACACACAGTAAATTACTTTCAGGTCGGTACGTACAAACTAAACATACGCAACTTAAATATTTTACGTGTATCCAATAAATCCAAACAGTAAGACTGAATACACCGGTTTAGAAACCTCCAAAAACCATTCTAAACCCCATACGTCATACGCAACACGAGATACTCGACGAAAATACCAGTCAAAATCACCAAAAACAAAGTAAATTAATTTCAGGTCGACTTTACAAACTTTCCTTACGGATCTTAAAATCATTTTCTCTGTACAATAAATCCAAATTTCTTGACTGAATTCTCGCTTAGAAACCGCTAAAAATGCAAACTAAACCGAATACTCCATTTCGCTAAGGGGATACTCATGTATGGGGGATACTCTATTTCGTGACACCGGCTCCGACAGCTTATGCATGTACGCATGCCTGCATCAGGCAACTTAATAACGCGCATTTAAATTTACCCCACACCGATGACCATCTAACAGAGCTTAACGAGTGCGTTTTAAGGTATCAAATGTATGCTCTGCAGGGTCAAAAGCAGCAACAGTACGTCAACTTATGTCACAACATGCTGTGCTAAATTTTAAAGTATTGATTGAACATTTTGATAGGATACTCTGTGTTTCCGTTAACGCCCAAATGGTCGTTTTTACGTCCGCAAAAACGTCCAAAACGTCCACAATTTTCTGTGTGATAGCCGAAAGCAATGAGCTACGTCGAAAAAAATTCTAGGTCAGGGCGTAAATACGTCCTCTGTTTACACTCTAACGGAAATACTGAACTGTATACTATGTTTGAGAAACTGAGATAATGGAGGCCCAAACTGTCAGTAATAATAGAGTGACATTGAGCAGGAAACATTATTTTGAAGGTCGAAGCTGGAGCAAACGGCAGCGACGGAAATATTCAACACTTGTTTATGATCTATATTTAAAAGATTTCCAATGAGAATTTCTTCGAAACTGTTTATAGGCCTATTCTATATTTACAAAATTTCCAGTAGGAATTTCTTCGGAACTGTTTTCGTCCGGTCTTGATTCGGCCTCACACCGTAGCACTCATCACCCGCACTGCATTATGCGACGTACAGCCACTGCACAACCCTGCACGCCCTGACAACCGCTCATTCCTCCGTCAGCGCAGCAGACGACCAGCGCGCTTTGTTTTCCCGCCAACACCATAAACCCCGTCTCCCATCACCAGCAGCGACAGCCACATCTTCTCCGCCCGATTATTTAATTTAATGGAGTAATATTTCATCGCCGGACGGACAGCCCGAAATGCCCGCACACTCAGGGCGACGCGCCCCGTCCAATCACTCATACTCGACCGTCACGGGCATTACCCCTCGTGCAGGGCCGACGCTATTGATATCGAAGCTACGGAGGAGTCCCTGGGTCAGGCAGAGACACGCCGACCGTTCCTCGGGCGAGCCTGTAGTTCGTCACGTTCTCTCTGCGTAGCGAGACGAGTGGAGCAAATTACGGGACGAATAAATGAGACGTTTGTTCGAATCGATCAATCAAATGGACTCAATTAATTGCCAACCAAGGTCCATTTGCGTCGATGGCGGAGGGGTCCAAGCGACTCTTTATTCTGGAGCGTCAGCGCTAAGAATAGCACTATCGCGGCGAGCGAAAGAGTTCGATGGAAATGGGAGAAAGCAATAGAAAGGTAGAGTATAATTGCAGGTGAAGGAGGTTTAACGGAAGACGAAGAACGGTAAGAGTATTGCGGGTGAAAGAAGTGGAAGTGACAGAAAGCCTTGGAAAGGTAAGAACACCATACGTGAGGGCAGTTAAGAAGAAGGATAGTCTTAGAAAGGTAAGAATACCACACATAAAGTAAGTTCAACGGAAGTGGAAGAAGGGTCAAAGTATCGATGGTGAAGGACGTGGAAGAATATCGCAGGTGAAAGAGCTATAAAAACAGCGTTCGTTAATTATACGTCTTATCTAATTATATCTACCGAGTGCATGAGGTATCAATCTGTGGTCGTTGAAAGGGAACTTGTAGTAAAATCCGTTAGAGAATGTTGGTAAAAATGAAACGGTCAGAGAAACCACAGAGAAGCTTAGTCAGGCAGAAGACCTTGATCTAAACACTGATATCCGATTCCACTAACTACTCTGAAAGTACCGGTAGTTTAAATCTTCAACTTCATTTAAACTACTTTGAAGAAGTTTAACTAGTATTTAGTAACTACTGAATAAAAAGTAGCTAGCTACTTTGTAACTTCTTTTGCTCAAACCGTAAATGGCAATCGATTTTTTGCATGTAAGTGTAACTGGTACAGGAATTACACTTCACCTTAAAATAGCGTGCAAGATTATGTTAATAATGTTCCACTATTCTATCCCTGTTAATACGAACAGCATGCAATGTCTTCAACTGCGACAGAAAACTAATTTTGAGAAACTGGAGACAAGTTGGTTAGTATGCAGTTGTAAGATTCTCTTGCTGAAACAATAGTTAGAAGTTTTAACTAGCCTACGATATGAAATATTGTACTTTAACTCCGAAACACAGCTACTTGTAAAACAAACAAATAAAAGGTAGAACTACTTTTGTAATGCTTAAAATGTAGCCTAACTTGAATAACTAAAGTAGTTAACTACTGCTCATCACTGCTGCTGTAACGTGAATGCAATCAGATCTCACAAACAGTGTTCATATTGTCGAAGCCATTGTACACCAACATTCATCATCAATTACGGCAAAATGGACAGGTTTGAACCATCACCTTCAGAATTTCGCTTTTGGTACAGGACTTTACCATTGATTTGATACATACTGCCACATTTACATATCTCTCAACCGCTATCAGTAAATCTTACAACAAATCGCAGACCACAGTCGGATGTGCCATCGCAGACTCGATTGTAGACCGAGGTCTAATGCATGCAGCCTATACATGTAGACCTAGTAACTTAGTAAGGTATAGAAAGAACAAAAGTCCTATAGTAAAATTATGCAGCCTGTCGGAGTAATGTTAAATCCTTAGGCCTACGATGTTCTTAAGCTTCAAGCTTGCACTGCAGTGTAGTCAAGTATAAAATGAATATAATGACATCAAGCCAACATACGTGTAAAGCATTAAAGAAATCAATGGGATACAGAAATGCGGGACGTACTTCTTCACAAGTAGGCTAAAGTAGGCCAAGAAACACACCACGTGCTATTTTAATAAATGTTCAAAAACAAAAGCAGCCTAATCTAACATGCATTATCTCTCACGAATTCACCAGATGTCTCTCAAAATCCCAATTAGTCTCTTCATTAGAAAACCCTTAAGCGCCTATAATATATGCTGATTAAATAATCGACTCGTTCGATCTTTCTCTATAGAAGCATCATAAGTGGTAAAAGGTCATTGACGGACATTTTCTTGTGGTTAATTACTAGGCTACACTCTCGTTAAAGCGTTGCAGGCCTAATCATTTAACCATGGCTTGATAACTGAGCTACATATTTAATGAATCTTGATCAGAATCTGGAATGCCATCGAGATGCAGACGAGGAGACCAACGAGGTAGAACAGTGCCCTCGAAGGTTGTGGAAGAGGCACCTGATAGGAGATAGTGTGAAGGATCCGAGATGCGACGAAGATGCGAAAATGCCACAGAGCAACCGCGGTGCTTGGCTCGACGAATATGTAGAGAAGTCCGAGGAATAAGAACGCTGGAATGTTCTCCAGGTCATTCAGGTGATTTCTACAATTAGACACAAATCAGTTAAGTTCTTTTTTAGGACTTCCATAGTGCAGCTTTTAACACAGTAGTGTGTCCGTCACTTTGGAAAGTCTTACATTTGCCTGTTAAGCCCACGTCACTATAGATGGACCGTTGCCACTCGCTGCGCTAAAAACAATTATTGTTTTCCTTTGGGCCGTCATGCCGGAGAGCCTCTGAGAAGCAGATGTCCTGCAAAGGTATTAAATAAATTGACAATTAATACTGCTGTACATTACGTTATTATGTAGTTCAAATGAGCTTTTTCAACCTGTCTTTCCCAACGGATTATGAGTCTTCATTGCGATTTCTCTCCAAGTGACCATCGAATGACGTCTTGGAAATCAAGATTACGACGCTAAATGGATGCGATTATAAGAGAAGTGTAAATGGCTATTCCCGCCTCACTGACTCATTCTCTTCCCTCATTGGGATGAATTTTTCCAATTTTGCCTGTAGGCCTATACACAGTCATGCTCTTCTCAAGACAAAACAATACTATGTAGCGAGGTCGGGGCCAGTTAGGCTATGGGGAGGAATTGGTTTTGCCAGGATGTCCGAGTCCTCTTTACGATAAGAACTTCCGTTTCTATGATGTGATAAAACATTGCAATCAACCTTCTGTTTCTCTCAACGCGTGGATCATTTAGTGTAACTCTCTCGGCTGTTTCGTGTTTGGTGAAATTAAAGCCATAGACGTCTTCGGGATTGGCATAAATCTACAAGTAAAATGATACAAGATACAAGATAGCTGATAGGGCCTACACGGTAATACGGGGCATATGATGCGTGACAGACAACATAAGACGTTATATAAGAGAAATGGACGGGTCTATAGAAGACATCTTGCAGAGTTGCTGATACGACTTATTTATGTAAGATGTCTAGAGTTTAGAGTCTTTAGACAACCGAGTACACGATAAAAGGTATATTGTAAAAAGATTGTTGTTACAAGATACAAGATGGATGGATTATGTAAACATTACATAACGACGAATGTCGTTAGTTGCAGTTTAAAAGTGCCAAAGCAAAGGTGATTGGCGTCGCCCTCATCCTTTTTCCAGGATTGGGACTGGCATTCCAGAGTACGGGTATTCACGGAGTTACATAACATAGCCTTACATTAAATTGACACGTGCATTTGGCTTGTGAGCAGCTGAGCGACTAAATAATGACAATTGCTGACCTTTCTCGTGATTCTTTCTCTACTGGTAAGGAGAGCCACTACGAACATCTTCAGGATGACAATAGCAGCATAGTAGGCGTATCCGGCAAACACAGGATTTGCCAGAGTCAATAGAACTTCAGAAGCCATTCTGAAATACAAGTGGGAAAGCCTCAAATATAAATTATCATCCTGCACAGTTACATTACATTGAATCAATTACTGTCTACTCTACAGTTTGAATCGAAATGATATTACCTCAAGTCGCTGTTTACTCTTTGAGATAATTAGAGGAGTAGAAAGAGATGGAGGAGGAGGAGGAGAATGAGAAGAATAGGGAAAAGGGAAAAGAGGAGGAGGAACAGGAGAAGAAGGAAAGCGGAACGAAGTGGAGAAGAAAAGAAAGTAGGGTAAAGATAAGGAGAATCAGAAGGAAGAGGAGGAGGAGGAAACGGATAAGGGAATGAACAATCGTAACAAAAGGATGAGCATCAGCAATTTTTAGAACAAACACGTAACGAAGTGATTTTAAATCGAACTCCAGCTGCCAAATGTGAAATAGGATGTCAACTGGCGAGTATGAAATCATAAGCCGTCTGGTGAGTACGGAATGAAATATCGACCTTCTGTTTGTGCCGTTTTTTTATAATTCTTTATTTCAACAATCCGGTTGACAAAACGCAACTGGTTACAGTGTACAGTTATGCAATTGAAACAATTCACAAGAACACAAATGACAGAAGACATAAATCTTAACTACTAGTGGGGAAGACTAGATAAGCTCATTGGGCTTCTTCTCCCCACGAATCGATTTTTATTACTTAACCTGTTAGACAATAACCTCTCCAATTTCTGTTTCTTATTAATGGCGCTTACGAAATGTAAACTCTTAATGACTGTATTAACACGTGTACATTGTGTTCACTGTTCGTGGAATCGATTCTAATAAATTTGATTTGATTTGATTACTAACAGAACAGACAGTTTGCAATACACGACGCTAATAGCAGCCTACAAAGCATGTCCGCCTACGGACTCGATCTCGGTACCTCTCGCTCTCTATGCCAATGTGTTATCCAATGCGTTATCGGGCAATGCGCTATCATTGGCAAACCATCTAAACAGAACCTGGTCTTGGTTAAAAGTAAACCTAAAGCGTTGCAACAGCACAACATCGTGGGATTTTGGTAGGCTAACATTGTAAAATCCACAAACATCTCTAATGAATTTTGATTTGTGACTACGATTTCGATCTTGAAACGACTCTCGATTGAAGCTGTGAGCTTTATGATAAAGCCACCATAGAAGAGTCATATGATTAGATTATATTTTGACTCTCTATGGTCACAGACATGGGCGTATTTAGGGGGTGGTTTTACGGGTTTAAAGTTCAAACCCCCCAAATAAGTTTCCGAAATTTTTTATATGCTTTTACATTCGAAATACCCAAAAAACCTTAACTTTGGCGACCATTTCCAATGGACCCCCAGAAATCTTAAAACCCCCTTCAAAATGTTTTTCTGGCTACGCCCATGGTCACAGCGTGTAAACTGGCAGTGCCAGTCCCAAGCCCGGAGGAAGATGGAGACCGACGCTAATGATCTTCGTTATCACTGTGTCGTTAAATTGAAACTATTACTACTACTGCAGCATATAAAGTTTAATAAGAATAAAGGTCATATTTTTAGATAAATCGCCTTCGTTATGTTCTGCACCAGACCTCATTCGCCTGGTGTATTTTGAGAAAATAGACCTCTATAATTGACAAGCAAGGTAAACACATTTTTGGACCACGGGTAGGAGGAGAACAGACACTCGCCTTGTGTATTTTGAGAAATGGGCCTCTATTAACAAGAGAGTAGCCTAAACACGTTAATTTTGGTAGAAGAACAGACGCTTGACTGGATTGGCACAAACAGATCACAAAATATGGATTGCTAGCTAAGACGCAGAGCTAGGAGTAGGATTCTCTAAATAAGTGTAAGTAAGGAAGTAAGTAAGTTTATCCTTTATTGAACCAATTGCTAACCACATTTTGGTGTACATTATGTAATCCTATAATAAATGTCGAGTGCCAGAAACCCTGCAACTGGTAGAATTCTGTCATGTTTATGTGAACGTAGCGCGTATACTACAGTTTTAATTGGGGGCAGTAGGTCATGTAGAACATGGCCTGGATCTGCACGAACAGCCCCTAAGAGGCGGGTGTCCACTCTGGCATAGTTGTTCGAAACTTGGGTCGTTTTCGGGCAGGTATCGCAGCCGGACCAGTCGCCGCAATAGCGCCTGTAGGCGTGTCCGCCCCTCCTGACCCACAAACCCCCACCAGGCCGGAGAGGCAAACAACACCCTGGTAAGAGTAGTCGCACGGACAACGTCGTGGAGTGATGAACCTGATAACCCGTGGGTAGCCAGAACATAATTATGGTACTGTAGAGATCGGGACTTGGTCGTAAGTCTTAGTATTTGGCAGACAATGTTGGTCGACTTCATAGGTCAGATTAGTTCGAGATAGGCTAAGTTTGTGTTTAAAGTTGTAGGTAGGCCCTACCTCAGACCACGAGAAAGTTGAAATGCGATTTCTGAAAGTTATATTTTTATATAAAAGTCAGCTAAACTTCTACCCTTTCAGTACACTCGCAGTGCATGAATCTTGTCTGGTAGAATTTGAGGCAGTTCTACAAAAGGGATAGGTCTGATTCAACCTATAGAATAAAGAATTCTAAACAAATCGTCCCTCGTCGTTAGGGTTTTTCTGTAAGGCAGTTAATCTGCCATCTACTTGGCCTAAGTTATAAACCATTCAGATATGTTCACGATCACACAGCCTCGTGAAAAAATTCACAAACAATTGTTACAACATAATTAAATGTAATTTTTACAGTCGGCGCACCTTAACGTTTACAAACTATCATATTCTGTAAAAGTTAACGTGCGGCTACTGTAAGATTAAAACTTAAATTTCACTAACAATGACCGTGCAGATTCTGAATATGCACAGTCATTGTGACGGCATGTGAACTTGGCCTAAAAGCGTACACACAAACCGAGTTCAGTCGCGAACTTGGGAGCCCATATGCAATCAGTTTAAAAGTCAATGCTTAAACACACAACTCAGATATTAAAAAAACAGGAATCAAACCCAGCTTTCGCATAATTTAGCTTTCAGAATCCATCGAAAATTTTCAAACCTGATTTCACCCGATGAAGATGAAAGTTGTATCAGCTGAACGTCTATGTTGCGAATCTGCGATCAGACGCCTGCAGCGGACAAAGCACGAGTCTTAAATGCAGGCCAACTGCAGCCCTCTGTCTGTTTATAACTCCCGTTCCACAACCCACGGGCACATGAAGTATAGGCCGCTACGTCCTGCGTTCGACCTATTAGCCTATATATATATATATATATATATAATTATATACATATATAATATATATATATATATATATATATATATGGCATATTTCGTTCTTTGGGCTAAATATCTGCTGGTAGACGTGGCCGTGCGTCGGCGTGGCAGTATTAGTAGTTCTGGTCTTCTGTTATAGAATAAGGATGTAGTCTTGTAGAAGGAAGTGTAAACAGACGCTGAACGTTATCTGCAGCCTTAATTAAGCAGACAAGATACGTTTAAAATGTTGGTCATTAGGTGTCCACTTTGTATGGAAGTCCGCGGGTACAAATCGCATGGTGCATGTTTTAAGCATGCATGAAAGGCTGTTTATATTTAGGAAACACTTCGCAAAGGCTCTGAAATGTGGCAGGTGTAAAATTAATGCAGGTTAATGTGAATCTATAGGGTGAGTGTAAAAATGTGCAGAGTCATAGTCGGAGCTTTGAGGGCGAATATGCATTAAAGCGGGTTAAAGTGATATATAGGGTGAGTGCAGAGTTATTGAAAAGAGTTATTAATAAAATACAGCCCGTAAAAACAAAGTTTTTTTACTATATCCATCTAGTATCCTATAATGGGTCTTACGAAGCAGTTACCTCTACAAATATATAGTCCGCGTTCATTTTACGACATAGCATGCGTTTAATGAGGCAGCGCGCCCGTTTCTGTTGAGTTATTGGAAAGGCCAATGACAACGCTGGCCAATGGCAACGCTGCGTATCGGAAAAGGGGATTCCCCGATTCGAAAATTTGAGTCCCCGATTCTATAAGCTAGCCTTTTTTGGGGAGCTGAAATTTTGATAGAATGAAGTGTATGCGAGGGCGAGTCTATCTGCCAAGTTTCAGGACGATTGAATGATTGTAAGTGATCAAATTAGTCGTCGCAAGATTTGAGTTTTTTAGCCTGTGGCTCAAACATATATATATAGATATATTCAAGCAAGATTTCCGCAAGTTAAACTAGATGGATATAAAATACAGCCCGTAAAAACAAAGTTTTTTACTATATCCATCTAGTATCCTATAATGCGTCTTTTGAAGCAGTTACCTCTACAAATATATAGTCCGCGTTCATTTTACAACATAGCGTGCGTTTAATCAGGCAGCGCGCCCGTTTTTGTTGCAGCCAATGGCAACGCTGGCCAATGACAACGCTGCGTATCGGAAAAGGTGATTCCCCGATTCGAAAAGTTGAGTCCCAGATTCTATAAGTTAGCCTTTTTGGGGAGCTGAAATTTTTATAGAATGAAGTGTCTGCGAGGAGTTAGTCTATCTGCCAAGTTTCACGACGATTGAATGATGGTAAGTGATCGAATTAGTCGTCGCAAGATTTGACTTTTTAGCCTGTGGCTCAAACATCAAGATTTCCGCAAGTTAAACTAGAAGAGATATTGAAAAGAGTTATTGAAAAGAGTTACTGAAAAGAGTTATTGAAAAGAGTTATTGAAAAGAGTTATTGAAAAGAGTTATTGAAAAGAGTTAATGAAAAGAGTTATTGAAAAGAGTTAATGAAAAGAGTTATTGAAAAGAGTTGTTGAAAAGAGTTATTGAAAACGTTATTGAAAAGAGTTATTGAAAAGAGTTATTGAAAAGAGTTATTGAAAAGAGTTATTGAAAAGAGTTATTGAAAAGAGTGAGTTATTGAAAAGAGTTATTGAAAAGAGTTATTGAAAAGAGTTATTGAAAAGAGTTATTGAAAAGAGTTATTGAAAAGAGTTATTGAAAAGAGTTATTGAAAAGAGTTATTGAAAAGAGTTATTGAAAAGAGTTATTGAAAAGAGTTATTGAAAAGAGTTATTGAAAAGAGTTATTGAAAAGAGTTATTGAAAAGAGTTATTGAAAGAGTTATTGAAAAGAGTTATTGAAAAGAGTTATTGAAAAGGGTTATTGAAAAGAGTTATTGAAAAGAGTTATTGAAAAGAGTTATTGAAAAGAGTGAGTTGAAAAGAGTTATTGAAAAGAGTTATTGAAAAGAGTTATTGAAAAGAGTTATTGAAAAGAGTTATTGAAAAGAGTTATTGAAAAGAGTTATTGAAAAGAGGCGTTATTGAAAAGAGTTATTGAAAAGAATGAATTATTGAAAGAATGAAAGAATTATTGAAAAGAGTTATTGAAAAGAGTTATTGAAAAGAGTTATTGAAAAGAGTTATTGAAAAGAGTTATTGAAAAGAATTATTGAAAAGAGTTATTGAAAAGAGATATTGAAAAGAGTTATTGAAAAGAGTTATTGAAAAAGAGTTATTGAAAAGAGTTACTGAAAAGAGTTATTGAAAAGAGTGAGTTATTGAAAAGGGTTATTGAAAAGAGTTATTGAAAAGAGTTATTGAAAAGAGTTATTAAAAAGAGTTATTGAAAAGAGTTATTGGAAAGAGTTATTGAAAAGAGTTATTGAAAAGAGTTATTGAAAAGAGTTGTTGAAAAGAGTTATTGAAAAGAGTTATTGAAAAGAGTTATTGAAAAGAGTTATTGAAAAGAGTTATTGAAAAGAGTTATTGAAAAGAGTTATTGGAAAGAGTTATTGAAAAGAGAGTTATTGAAAAGAGTTATTGAAAAGAGTTATTGAAAAGAGTTATTGAAAAGAGTTATTGAAAAGAGTTATTGAAAAGAGTTATTGAAAAGAGTTATTGAAAAGAGTTATTGAAAAGAGTTATTGAAAAGAGTTATTGAAAAGAGTTATTGAAAAGAGTTTTGAAAAGAGTTATTGAAAAGTGTTATTGAAAAGAGTTATTGAATAGAGTCATTGAAAAGAGTTATTGAAAAGAGTTATTGAAAAGAGTTATTGAAAAAAAAGAGTTATTGAAAGAGTTATTGAAAAGAGTTATTGAAAAGAGTTGTTGAAAAGAGTTAGTTGAAAAGAGTTATTGAAAAGAGTTATTGAAAAGAGTTATTGAAAAGAGTTATTGAAAGAGTTATTGAAAAGAGTTATTGAAAAGAGTTATTGAAAAGAGTTATTGAAAAGAGTTATTGAAAAGAGTTATTGAAAAGAGTTATTGAAAAGTGAGTTATTGAAAAGAGTTATTGAAAAGAGTTATTGAAAAGAGTTATTGAAAAGAGTTATTGAAAAGAGTTATTGAAAGAAGTTATTGAAAAGAGTTATTGAAAAGAGTTATTGAAAAGAGTTATTGAAAAGAATTATTGAAAAGAGTTATTGAAAAGGGTTACTGAAAAGAGTTATTGAAAAGAGTTATTGAAAAGAGTTATTGAAAAGAGTTATTGAAAAGAGTTATTGAAAAGGTTATTGAAAAGAGTTATTGAAAAAGGTTATTGAAAAGAGTTATTGAAAATGGTTATTGAAAAGAGTTATTGAAAAGAGTTATTGAAAAGAGTTATTGAAAAGAGTTATTGAAAAGAGTTATTGAAAAGAGTTATTGAAAAGAGTTATTGAAAAGAGTTATTGAAAAGAGTTATTGAAAAGAGTTATTGAAAAGAGTTATTGAAAAGAGTTATTGAAAAGAGTTATTGAAAAGAGTTATTGAAAAGAGTTATTGAAAAGAGTTATTGAAAAGAGTTATTGAAAAGAGTTATTGAAAAGAGTTATTGAAAAGAGTTATTGAAAAGAGTTATTGAAAAGAGTTATTGAAAAGAGTTATTGAAAAGAGTGAGTTATTGAAAAGAGTTATTGAAAAGAGTTATTGAAAAGAGTTATTGAAAAGAGTTATTGAAAAGAGTTATTGAAAAGAGTTATTGAAAAGAGTTATTGAAAAGAGTTATTGAAAAGAGTTATTGAAAAGAGTTATTGAAAAGAGTTATTGAAAAGAGTTATTGAAAAGAGTTATTGAAAAGAGTTATTGAAAAGAGTTGTTGAAAAGAGTTATTGAAAAGAGTTATTGAAAAGAGTTATTGAAAAGAGTTATTGAAAAGAGTTATTGAAAGAGTTATTGAAAAGAGTTATTGAAAAGAGTTATTGAAAGAGTTAGTGAGAGTTATTGAAAAGAGTTATTGAAAAGAGTTATTGAAAAGAGTTATTGAAAAGAGTTATTGAAAAGAGTTATTGAAAAGAGTTATTGAAAAGGGTTATTGAAAAGAGTTATTGAAAAGAGTTATTGAAAAGAGTTATTGAAAAGAGTTATTGAAAGAGTTATTGAAAAGAGTTATTGAAAAGAGTTATTGAAAAGAGTTATTGAGTTATTGAAAAGAGTTATTGAAAAGAGTTATTGAAAAGAGTTATTTGAAAAGAGTTATTGAAAAGAGTTATTGAAAAGAGTTATTGAAAAGAGTTATTGAAAAGAGTTATTGAAAAGAGTTATTGAAAAGAGTTATTGAAAAGAGTTATTGAAAAGAGTTATTGAAAAGAGTTATTGAAAAGAGTTATTGAAAAGAGTTATTGAAAAGAGTTATTGAAAAGAGTTATTGAAAAGAGTTATTGAAAAGAGTTATTGAAAAGAGTTATTGAAAAGAGTTATTGAAAAGAGTTATTGAAAAGAGTTATTGAAAAGAGTTATTGAAAAGAGTTATTGAAAAGAGTTATTGAAAAGAGTTATTGAAAAAGAGTTATTGAAAAGAGTTATTGAAAAGAGTTATTGAAAAGAGTTATTGAAAAGAGTTATTGAAAAGAGTTATTGAAAAGAGTTATTGAAAAGAGTTATTGAAAAGAGTTATTGAAAAGAGTTATTGAAAAGAGTTATTGAAAAGAGTTATTGAAAAGAGTTATTGAAAAGAGTTATTGAAAAGAGTTATTGAAAAGAGTTATTGAAAAGAGTTATTGAAAAGAGTTATTGAAAAGAGTTATTGAAAAGAGTTATTGAAAAGAGTTATTGAAAAGAGTTATTGGAAAGAGTTATTGAAAAGAGTTATTGAAAAGAGTTATTGAAAAGAGTTATTGAAAAGAGTTATTGAAAAGAGTTATTGAAAAGAGTTATTGAAAAGAGTTATTTGAAAGAGTTATTGAAAAGAGTTATTGAAAAGAGTTATTGAAAAGAGTTATTGAAAAGAGTTATTGAAAAGAGTTATTGAAAAGAGTTATTGAAAAGAGTTATTGAAAAGAGTTATTGAAAAGAGTTATTGAAAAGAGTTATTGAAAAGAGTTATTGAAAAGAGTTATTGAAAAGAGTTATTGAAAAGAGTTATTGAAAAGAGTTATTGAAAAGAGTTATTGAAAAGAGTTATTGAAAAGAGTTATTGAAAAGAGTTATTGAAAAGAGTTATTGAAAAGAGTTATTGAAAAGAGTTATTGAAAAGAGTTATTGAAAAGAGTTATTGAAAAGAGTTATTGAAAAGAGTTATTGAAAAGAAGTTATTGAAAAGAGTTATTGAAAAGAGTTATTGAAAAGAAGAGTTATTGAAAAGAGTTATTGAAAAGAGTTATTGAAAAGAGTTATTGAAAAGAGTTATTGAAAAGAGTTATTGAAAAGAGTTATTGAAAAGAGTTATTGAAAAGAGTTATTGAAAAGAGTTATTGAAAAGAGTTATTGAAAAGAGTGAGTTATTGAAAAGAGTTATTGAAAAGAGTTATTGAAAAGAGTTATTGAAAAGAGTTATTGAAAAGAGTTATTGAAAAGAGTTATTGAAAAGAGTTATTGAAAAGAGTTATTGAAAAGAGTTATTGAAAAGAGTTATTGAAAAGAGTTATTGAAAAGAGTTATTGAAAAGAGTTATTGAAAAGAGTTATTGAAAAGAGTTATTGAAAAGAGTTATTGAAAAGAGTTGTTGAAAAGAGTTATTGAAAAAGAGTTATTGAAAAGAGTTATTGAAAAGAGTTATTGAAAAGAGTTATTGAAAAGTTATTGAAAAGAGTTATTGAAAAGAGTTATTGAAAAGAGTTATTGAAAAGAGTTATTGAAAAGAGTTATTGAAAAGAGTTATTGAAAAGAGTTATTGAAAAGAGTTATTGAAAAGAGTTATTGAAAAGAGTTATTGAAAAGAGTTATTGAAAAGAGTTATTGAAAAGAGTTATTGAAAAAAGAAAGAGTTATTGAAAAGAGTTATTGAAAAGAGTTATTGAAACGAGTTATTGAAAAGAGTTATTGAAAAGAGTTATTGAAAAGAGTTATTGAAAAGAGTTATTGAAAAGAGTTATTGAAAAGAGTTATTGAAAAGAGTTATTGAAAAGAGTTATTGAAAAGAGTTATTGAAAAGAGTTATTGAAAAGAGTTATTGAAAAGAGTTAAAAGAGTTATTGAAAAGAGTTATTGAAAAGAGTTATTGAAAAGAGTTATTGAAAAGAGTTATTGAAAAGAGTTATTGAAAAGAGTTATTGAAAAGAGTTATTGAAAAGAGTTATTGAAAAGAGTTATTGAAAAGAGTTATTGAAAAGAGTTATTGAAAAGAGTTATTGAAAAGAGTTATTGAAAAGAGTTATTGAAAAGAGTTATTGAAAAGAGTTATTGAAAAGAGTTATTGAAAAGAGTTATTGAAAAGAGTTATTGAAAGAGTTATTGAAAAGAGTTATTGAAAAGAGTTATTGAAAAGAGTTATTGAAAAGAGTGAGTTATTGAAAATTGAAAGTAATGAGTAGTAGGATGTAATGGGATCCTTGCATGGCTGACAACAGTTAAATTCAAGTCTTGTAATAATTTGTGAACATCCGTTCATACTATGAATTGTAATCATACTGCGTACTTGTCAGTTTGAAACTATTAAACAAAGATTATTATAGATTATTATGCCACACTGCTGACTCACGCCTCTTCTCTGCGGTCTTGGGAAACCCGGGCATGTACCCATGGGCTACTCCCCAAAAAGCCGCTCCCCTACTCCCTGTGCCCAAGATTACATGACCGCTTTATTCCACAAGCAGACAATCTATCACACAGATCGTTTATAATAAGAATGTTATACTCTGCATAAATGTATGTACACCAAAGTGCGGATATGCAATTGGTTTAATAAAGAATATACTTACTTACTTTTATTATATCGCATGGCAACTGGGTAGGAACAATCTAGCACCTTCCTAAATGCTCCTTTTTTAAAGACGGGTTAGGAACACAATGACTCAATGAGCAGAACCAGCTGCGTGTGGTTTAACCCTTTAACGACGAGCGTGTACTAAAATGTATGGGAAACTATAAGCAGCTCGTCGTTAAAGGGTTAAAATGCAAGCCCATTTGTAAACCTCATCATTTCCCTAGGGTCAGTCTAAGAACAAGAGAACATGCCTACAGAAAGAGACAGGTCCTAGATTGGATGTACAACAAAGGTTCTGCTTCACAATCACCATCCAACAAAAACAACTCCATTTAAATTCTTGAAGCTTTTAGACTTGCATCAGCACAGTTCCTAATGTACTTCAGAAATACATTAAGCACTTAACCATAGTTTTGTTTCACATTCTCTCTTGCCTAACTACTGTTCTACACTCAAATACAACAAACTATCGAATTCCAAAACAACTCGTTCCACGTCCTGGAAACTCCATTTTTCTTTCATCAGATGACTGATTTTTAGTAGAAATCGAAAACTTGCTACGAGATAAAAGTTGCAACCAGATGTAAATGTCAGAGACGATCACGCATCTCTCTACTTGGCATCTGAAATTGCTTCGAGGCCCTGTTAAACAGAAACAGTTACTCACGTTATTCGACATATTGTTTAACTGGATCTTCATTCATTCATTCATTCATTCATTCCAGAGATGGGTACCTAATCGATTAGATTCTAATCGATTAGCTAATCGATTAGACAAACAGCTAATTCTAATAATAATCGATTAGCTACAACATTTTATTAATTCTAATTGTAATCAATTAGCGAAATTCACAAGCTAATTCTAATTAATTAGCAATTTAACTGATTGATTAGCTAATCAATTAGCTGTTTGTCCAAGTTTGGCTAATTCTAATTGATTAGCTACAAGATTTTGTCAATTCTAATTTTAATCGATTAGCAAATTTCAGTAGCAAATTATAATTCTAATCAATTAGCAATTTAACTAATTGTGCCCATCTCTGATTGATTCAATTCATTCATGCATTCATGGCATTCGCATAGATTCTCTTAAAATATCTCATTAAATCCGTAAACTAAATTTCTGTAAGATAAACAATATTTAATCGTAAGTAATTGAACTTTCATTCCTGTTCATTAACTAACGTATTTATAGATGTGACTATGTTCTTTAGCTACTGTGACAGAGATATACCACTGGAAACCTTTTAATATCAGATTTGTATCTTAACACTTCAACGACGAGCATGTACTAAAATTGACTGGGAAACCAAAGCATCTCATCGTTAAAGTGTTAAAGGCCTTACAAATTATAACAATTTAACCAGTTGCAATATTTGCAAGTAAATTCAATAAAACTAACAAAATGACAGTAATATCAATATTTGGGCATGCAGTCAAATTATTTATTAATAAACAAAACTACATCAATAATTTAAAGTATGGCACAGAGCGAAATTCTGCGTTTTCATACCCTTGGTTTATATTCACTGCCTGTAATCCGTCTGTCCCTCAAATAGACATGGAAGTCCTGTGGATGTTCTTCCCATCTTCTGGCTACAGTCTAATAACCAAAAAATCAACACCATAAAATTCATTCATTCATTTTGAACATTTATAAAGCGCCCCTTCAAGAAAAGTACTCAGAGGCGCTCCCGACTCCAGCACGGCCAAAAAAGAACAGTTTTAAAGGTGAGAAAAGAACATAGGAGAGAAGGTCCTAGGAAAGAGGCGAAGCTCCAAAGGGAGGCCACCAAGAAAGCGCGGTTCTGCATAGTGGAGGTTCTGGCAAAGGGTCAAGTAGCAGATACTGTTAAGATGAGCGGAGGAATTGAGAGCCCCTAGCAACAAGGACAGGGCAGCAGAGCTCGAGGAAAATAGGCAGGAGCAAGACCCAATACGCAGCACCAGACTAGATTCAGTAAAATGAAAGCTAATCAAGCAGCAAAACATGAAACTACTGTTAATTATATTACTGATGGCTAACTAACAAACCCATCTTAGACAACTGCTAGATGTACTGCTACATAAATATGTGTACAAGTTCTTCCCAAGAATAAACTTTGCAGTTTTTTGCTTAAAATAAAGTATTATGGTAACGAAACTTATAGTTCCTGCACAAGAACAATGTCATCACTTTTTAAATGTATGCAATCTAGTAAACCCATGAAATATCTAGAATAGTAGAAAACTCAGCCTCGATTGATAAAAGGCTTCTTATTCTGATGAGGCTCTCATAGTAATATAAAACACAAACTGACTCTTAAGTAACTTAGGAACAAAGTGGCACATGGCAAGTTTAAAAAAGACTAAGCATCCCAAAAATTATTATGCCCTACTCATGGTTTATTATGCCCTACTCATGGTACACAGTGCCTAGTGAACATATCTATTACCAAAAAAGCCTTTTATTCTGATAGAAATAAATTATTCTGAACTCAGCAAATGCTCCCTCCGTAATGCAATTTATAGGAGGAACATGGGAACTTAATTGCTCATGGAGTTATTGGGATGGTGTTTGCGCTTGGGATTCAGCTGTGCCATTGACAAAAATTCTACCATGTGAGCTATAATGCCTACTGCTTCCCTTCCATTCACATCAAAGTTTCTATCACTTAATTCAGAGTTGTCTAACATTATAGAACCATCAGATTCTGTTCCTGTAAACAAAAACACAGCCATCATATCTAAGATGCAAAGTTCTGTCACGCTAGACTCCGATTATTTTCAATATAAGCTTGCCATTAAAATGCGTACTTTTTCCCTACTATGTGTAAATACGGTCAGCGTGGTAGTCGGTTGTTAACCTCAAACCAACTTGATGGAGGTTCGGTGTTAGGCCATCCAGAACTTCACTGTACATCTACTATCCAGTCAATGAGGTAGAGGTCGTGCTATTTAATTAGTTGTTTCACTGATTTTCTCACCTTGCCATTAAAACACAGCCAGTTAATCGCCCACTGGGCATGGGGTGGAATAACGAGACAGGCGTAGACAAGGGCAACACTAGGTAACACTTCGTACCACATTTTATTCGACAAAATCGCCCTCAACAACGAACAAGATGTCCACCACACCAAAGTCAAGGCCAAGGACCCGTCTACGCTGTTTCCCTACTTTCGCCAGATGACGATTAATCCATAACTCAATTTTATAGCGCTATCATTATAGCGCAACATGATGTAAGTTCTAATCTGGCCCAGTTTTGTCGGGTTTTAATTTTCTGGGGAACCATAGGTAGTTCAACGATTTAAAGTTCTCTCCTCGATTATAACTAGGTGTCCCTAGTTAACGGGATCTTGATCCCTTTTGGGACTCCTCTTGCGGCCAATCCTGATAATTATTTTATGTTGAATGTTGTGTTTTTTTTATTTGGCTTCAATAAAAGAGTTTTGATTTGATTGATTTGATAATATACGTTATATATAAAACGTTTTATTGGCGATCTTTGACTTATTGCATATTAAAATGCGTACCCAGTCAGCACTGGAAATTGGCCCCAGTCGTTCCCCAAATGGGCGTTTTGGGTATGACCTGGGCTTCGGCGGATTTTCCTCTGCCCTAAAGGGACCCTAATGCTCGTACAATATTACCCGTAATTGTGTGGTAGCCTATAGCCACACGTGTACGCCCATAAGTATATAAGTTTGTTCAACGATATAGATAGATCCAATTTCTTCTGACTCTATCTGCTCTGACAATCCTGACTTAGGCTAAATTGCTTCTAACTTAAATATTCTGACTTGTCTATTCTGACTTGACTTCTGACTTGACTTAATTTTTACTTAGTTAATTCTGAAGACTTAGGCTATTTCTGCCTTAATTCTGACTTCATTCTAACTTAAATGACTATTACTTGACTTCTGACATGACTTCTGACTTAATTCTGACTTCTTTATTTCTGACTGACTTAATTATTATGCCTTAATTCTTACTTATTTAATTCTAACTGAACTGGCTATTACTTAATTGGCTTCTAACTTGACATCTGACTTGACATAATCTGAGTAGGCCTACTTTATTTCTGACTTAAATTCTCACTTAATTATTAATAATTCTGATTTTTAGATTCTGACTTGACTTCTGAATAGATTTGTGACTTAATTGCCTTCTGACTTGACTCGTGGCGACTTAGTTTTAGGATTTGTCCCAGTACTTTTGGTGATTTGTCCCACGTAATACTCTACTTTCAATGTTGGTTTCCAGTAATATTGAAAGTAGCCTACATGTAGAGTAGCAGACTTTTTTGTCCCGGTAGTCGAAGTCCGTTAAAATATGCACTGCGGTATAGGGTTCCAAAAAACACTGTCGGTATTCGGGCGCGAAGTTTTAGCAGCAGATGTTGTTGGAAGCCTGGGGAGGAAGGGAGGAGGGGAAAGGCACGCGAAGCCTTTGCAGCGGAGATGAGTCAGTATAGAAGGCAATAGTTGGAGCCGAGGAAAGAGATACATGTACAGGTCTACGACAGACACAGGCCTTGCATCTCTCGCGTTCGGACTTTGACTCTCGTTCTGGTTTTGAGTTGATAGCAGCGAACGAATAGTTGCATGACCGACGGGGAAGATCGTCTGGAGCAATGCACGCGAAAATATAACTGCCACTGCTGCTGCAACGGACTATGTTGCGTGAAGGGTAGGCCTATAGATGAAAGTGTATTGTTTGGGACCAACTTGGCGCCGTGGAGGTCGTATATGTCACTCGAGTGTTGTGGAGAAGCTGGAAATTAAGGGGAGTACGATTGTGTGTATTATAAATTGATAATCAGGTTTCCCAGAATATTTGTAGCTATAGGTCTGTACTTCTTAGTTGATAGCTGACGCCTTTTTCTATTTTTAAATTGTCTCATCCGAGTTTACTAGTATTTTGGAATGTTCCGTAATGCGTTTTCGTTGAGCATAGGACTGGTATTGTAGGTTTTAGGGCAAAAATACCAAATTTGAACTTTAAGCATATTTAAAAAAGAAATCAAACTATACCGTCGGTGTGCATTTTATTTGTCTAACAGCAATAAACAAAATAATAATATTATTGATTGGTGTGGACCATATATGCGATTGTTTTAATTATTTGAAACTGGATAGGCCTATTGAATACCCGCAATGGCCAATGCATTTGCCATTTGGATCAAGAGATACCTAGGGAGTCGTGCTGGACGATCCGCAGATGCATATGGGCGGAGATCAATTCAGAAAGTAATACAACCATTGATGAATTAGTCAATGTTTTAGATAAATTACCAAAATTAATATTGAAATGCTTGACCCTGGAACCTGTTAGAACTATTTAAATGATGGTCACGACAACTTTGTCATTCAGATTACTTCATCTGAGGAGTCAGTCAGATGTCGTACCTGATGCTGAATCTTTGGAAACAGGTTAAAGAACCAAACTAGCTGATTGGGCAACTTCGTTTAACATTACCAATACTTCACTTGTTTCATTGTTCTCTATTCTGAATAGATATCCTTCTGAATTGTCACTGGACCCAGCACTTTGCTCAGGACACCAAAGACTTACCCCACTTGTAGTCTGGAGACAGGCGGTGAAATGGAATTATTTAGTCATTAACAAGCTTCAGGCATCCAGAGGCTGGCAGACACTGGCATTTTATTATATTTAAAGCAGACCAATGTTATTCAGTTGCAATTTATTGATGTCGGGCTTCCATTATTTAAGAGTTCTAACATGCAGTTGTGGCAGATTCTATGCTTAATAAAACTTCATGGTGTTCATAAGCCTTTCGTTGTTGCCACATTTTGTGGAATGAAGAAACCTGCTGATTGGATGATTTCTTGCTTGATTTCATTAATGAATTAAATTACAACAGATTGGAGTAATTATAAATGGGAATCCGCATGCTGTTGCAATACATAGTTTTGTTTGCAATGCCCCAGCAAGAGCATTTCTAAAAAATATCAAATTGTATTCTGGTTATAGTAGCTGCGAATGCTGTACACAGGAGGATGAATGGTTTGGAAGGGTTGTCTTTCTCTAGACTAACTGTCCATTGCGTACTGCTGAGCAGTTTGTGGAAATGGTTTATGATAATCATAATTTGGGTTCAACACCATTAACTACTTTGTTGATGGATTGCATATAAGATTTTGTTCTTGACTATATGCATTTGTTATGTCTAAGTCTGACCAGAAGAATGATAAAATGGTGATTATCAGGGTCTCTAAATATTTGTCAGAATAATAGCAAACACAGGTCAAGAAATTTCCATAGAATTATTCGGGTTATCTGCAGAGTTTGTTAGGAAACAACGAAGCATGAGTGGAATTGACAGATGAAAAGCAACAGATCTTATTTCATTGTTTTAATTATGTTTCAATTTTGATTTTCCATTTTCAGATGCAGTCAGAAGGAATTCTTTGTTCAAGTCGGAATTTGCAAGAGATTCAACAACTGCGGAGGCAATTTATAAGCTCTTGGTTTTACAATGCAAGGGATCGTCAAGGCTCAAGGCGGACGTTCGGCAAGAGCAATTACAGTTTTCGGTGAAAAAGAATATACGAAAAGAACAGTAGGCCTACCTGTCATCAGGTGCACCAGCACCTGTCAAAAAAAGGCGCCAAAACAGAATTCATGATTTTGGTGTATGTTTTGTGACATTCAGTTTCTCAGAAAGTGTTTTAAAAATCTAACCAGCATCTATGGCATTGGAATTTTGTCTTGATATTTTCTACTACATTCAAGTTTGGCCATAGGTCTACAAATTAGGTGTTTTGTGGTACATGTATTTTTATTATAACATGATAATTAGTTACAGGTACATGGAATTTTTTAACTTTGTTGCTCTTCAGTCATTTACTTTTATTCCGTTGCACATGAGTAATTATTTCTATTTTGTACTAGTAATAATGTTATTGCACTAGTCATTACTTTTGTTGTCTTGCACTTAACAGGAGAAGGATCAAGGGTGTCAATTTTGACATCTTTTCAATTTCGTTTGAACATAAACTTTAGGATTCGTCCATTAATTATGTCAACAAATTTTAGGCAGTTTTTGACCCCCTCCCCCTTGTCAACAACAACAGTTACTGTCAAACATTGACGGACACCCCTAAAAATTATGTCAACAATCCCAGACCCCCCTACAAAAAAGAAACAAAATGGCTCGATGCATGTAGAATCATTTTTATTTTTATTTTATTTTTTAGACTAAAAAATGCAATCTCGAATTTCAAAATATATGGGTATAGTTTATTACCAGCTTTTAGTAGTATTAAACATTAAGCACTTTCTACATTTTTAGCATTTCTTAATGTTTTCGCTACCATTTGATTTATTGGAGAAAAATTTGTTGACGTCAACTTGTACCGAACCCCCTCCTCCCTTTGTCAACAACTGTCAAACTTTTCCAAAGCCCCTCCCCCTATTTTGTTGACAAAATTAATGGACGACCCTTAATAGTGGGAATTCAACAATGAAACTTGGTTACAACTTTTGTATCAGTGTAAATAACTTGTAATTTTGCTGCACTTAAGTAATTTCTGTTACCTTATATCGGTTATTTTCGGTATTTTCTGGGGCCCGTTTGGGCAAACATACTTTTGCCCAAACGTCCATCCATCCATACATTCATCCATCCATCCATCCATCCATCCATCCATCCATCCATCCATCCATGCAATTTGGGTCCGGAAAGGGTTTCTTATTTGGGGCCCCTTTGGGCAAACATACTTTTGCCCAAACGGGCCCAAAATTAGTAACCCCATAGGGCCCTAAATTGGGTGCCCGACTGGGGCCAGTGAGCATAACCAAGCTCTCCCCTAATTGGGTTTGGCAAATGGGCCCCAATAATCGCCCTAAAATTTTGCTGTCTGGGTACTTTCCTCTACAGTGTAAATAGGGTCAATGTGGTAGTCTCCGTGTGCATGAAGTGTAATCGTAATTTCCGATAATTCACTTTTGTGTTCATGTAAGACGACGGCCATAATAGGCTTAAACTAATTATGCTGTTTATATGTTACATTCTTTGTCTTGTATAGCGCATGCGCACGGCGTTAATCTGGCATGTAAATGTACACGTTTTTACGTAGTGACGGTATGACTCGACCCCGCTCATTTTCAGCGAATTTATCGGGTGAGAACCGTGGTCGAGATCCTTTACCATATCTCTGCCCGTTTGAATGAGCGCCACGCCTTCGAATCTAAAGTCTCCGCGTGCATGAACTGTAGGCCTAATCGTCATTTCCAGATATTTATCAAGACTTCTATGGGGCCGTCCATAAATAACGTCACGCAATTTTGGCCGATTTTAACCCCCTCGTCACACTTTGTCACAAAAAGTAACACCCCTCTGAAAATTACGTCACAAAGCTCTGACCCCCCTAAAACCAAATTTCCAGGGCGAAGCAAAATGCTCCATCATGGAACAAATAGGGAAAGCATGAATATTTAAACTCTAACGGTGACCAAATATTGAAATAATTAGAAAATTATTAATAATGATGCCCATATACATTAAAATAATTAAAAAATAATTAAAATTTAATCCTCAAAGTTAGTGCTGTTATTAATAAAATTAAATTGCCAGATTGCCCATCCCTGACTGTATATATAACTGGATAATTGCCTTTTTAGACAATCGTAAACATGCAACCAAATTCAATGGCTTACTTTCCGCAATTATTAGTATCTGCGCCAGCATAGTTCAGGGATCGGGTTTGGGACCAGCTAACTTTATAACAGCTATTTCAAAACTCAAGACGGTCCACCCTTCAAACAGGTTAATCAAATATGCTGATGACACTTATCTCCTGATACCCGCCTCACACAGTGCAACGATCTCAGCAGAACTAGACCACGTCACAGATTGGGCTGCAACCTGTAACTTAAAACTGAACTCAAAAAGACCTTTGAAATGGTGATTCGTCGGCCACGGGGGCGTGCTGGGCGAGACACGGTTCCGATTACTACTCCGGGACTGACAAGGGTCTCCAGCATGGTCATCTTGGGAGTTACAATGAATGAAGCTTTGAGTTTCGAGTCACACATCACCCGTATAATTATGTTGTCAGGCCAGACAATCGCTGTATGCCTTGCGCATCCTCGTGGCGCATGGTCTTTCAGGCCCTATGCTATACGACGTGGTTCGTGCTACAACGGTGGCCCGAATGCTCTATGCTGCTCCGGCTTGGTGGGGGTTTGCAGGGCAGCAAGAAAAGAACCGCCTTCAGTCGGCGATGCGGCGTCTGATTCGTCTGCGGTACCTGCCAGAGGAGAGTCCATCGTTTGAGCATCTTTGCAACACTGCCGACTCACGCCTCTTCTCTGCGGTCCTAGGAAACCCGGGGCATGTACTCCATGGACTACTCCCCCCCAAAAAGCCGCTCCCCTACACCCTGCGCCCGAGATTACATGACCGTATTATTCCACAAGCTGACAATCTTTCACGCAAATCGTTTATAATAAGAATGTTATACTCTGTATAAATGTATGTACACCAAAGTGCGGATATGCAATTGGTTGAATAAAGAATATACTTACTTACTTACTTACTTGTTAATTGTTAAATTTAATAACATAGACCTGGTGTGACGTCACACTGCTCAAACCCCCACCCCATGTCACACATCGTCACAAATTTCCGACCCCCTCCCCTTGGTGCGTGACGTCATTTATGGACGGCCCCTATGCACGAAACCACAACAAAATTTTCATGGCCCTGTTTAACTTCCAAGTGCGCGCTGTCGTTAACTTTATAATCAAAAACGTCATTCTGACCAGAGTGATCCGTTAAAGAGAACCATAATTTTGGCAGCCAACAGGCATGGAAAGCTTAATTGTCTACTACTGTATTTTAAAATTCAGGTTAAAGGTATTACATTTCTTATAAATAACTTTTAACAAATTAATCGTTCAGGCATACCTAATTTTTGTGTGGTACAGTCGAGTATAACAGTAGGCTACTGCTATCATAAACTCACTTTTCAAATTTGGCTGTCTTCAGCATGTTTCACATTACACATCAAGGATAGCATTAATTCTGCATGCATAGGTCCAACTGATGTCTCACTTCACACAGCCAGCTTCTCCACCCTTTCAAGTTTATTTATTCTAAAACGTCAACCTAAAACAGGTTTGAAATTTCATCTGTGCTTACAATTTACCAGTCTGTCCATGAGAGAGAGACAGAGAAAGATAGAGACAGGCAGACAGACATACGCGAGATACCTATATAATTTCTACACTAAATTAATACCAGAGCTCTGATTTATTTTTTAAAATATATTTATCGCCAAGGCCACAGAATTCCAAACACTATGCACCAAATAACTTGCCGCTAGAAATTAAAAACAAGAGTCCCCCTCTGGTGGTAGCTTCACTGCGGGGTGCAGAAATGCATTCAAGTGCTGGTAACGACAATAACGTTGACTAAAATTGATTAGGAAACCAATGCAGCTTGCTGTTAAGTGTTAAAATCCGAATCTATGCCTGTTGGCATGCACCAGCGTGTTTTAAATGAAGCGCTCAGACCACAAAATTATTCAACAAAACACATCACTCTTTGACTGCATTGTCTTGTTAAGAAATCACAAGATCAGGCGACTCAGGCCCACCCCTTTGCCCTGCCAGCCAAGGATAGCAAGAACTTTTTGCCACGCCAGATGTTCAAAGACATTTACTAGCAGCTGTCTGAATCCTCGTTTAGCCTCACTCTCAACACTATAATCCAACCCAATTTGCCCCATTAGAACTATACCCATTATAGTGCTGAACAGCGCACTATCTAAAGCTATAATAGTACTATAGGCTCTAATACTATAGGCTCTAATACTATAACTGCATAATCATGCATTGATGTTACTTGTTGCGTCTTGACAGCAAGTTTTGAAATAAACGAAAATACAATACAATCATTTGCCATTTATGCTGATAAGATGCCACTTTATTCACAATTGTCTAATACAGCAGCACAGATTACCCAGGAACTGGTACCTGTCTACTTTGCTTTACATGAGTGACTATACGCAAGACAGGTCAAACAAGTTCCATTAAATGTCACCTGGAATTTGGGAAGTTGTCAGTTTTTCTAAAACATCACGTTCTTCTGATACAAATTAACAATTCTGATACAGCTTCAGAAACTAAAACTATACCAATGTCAAAACAGATCAGCTGGAAAGTAGCAAAGCAAGAGGAACGGTTTACAAATAATGTATCACCAAGACAGTAACACTGAAGCCATCTAGACAATATTCCGGGTAAGCAATGCTGGCAACCGAGGATAGAGACACAGCAAATATCGATAGAACAGCTCCGCAGCATGTAAAAGTCTCAGCCATGTGAAATAAAATGGAATCGAGATAAAAGGTGTTTCTGGTTAACTCCAATTTGAGGTCGTTCTGTGTCCATCTTAGCATCCTAACTGAAAGTTTTGCGTGTAGTCGTATTCGATCGTGGGTATGACGGCCTGAACGAACTTCAGGAATATCAACAAGTAGCTGAAGGTAATCAGTTAAGGATTTTACACTATACATGCACATACATGAAACCAAAGTAGTAAAACACAACCTAGTGCTACAGTTTACGTACTTGATTAATCCACACAAATATTATATCCAATTGTAAAATATCGACACTCAGTGTTTGAGTTGTCAAAAAAGAGCATAGGTCCGAAATTTTTACAGATTATTCATCTAATTCAATTGTTGATGAAGGCATGTGTATCATACTGGAAATTTACATAAAATTGCCTTAATGAACTACCTACCATAAATTATTTCTCAACTTTTGTTTTCTATTTCTCTACCATCAGTAATTTGCCTAATAGATTCATAAAACTGTCGAATAAGTAAGTAAGTAAGTAAGTATATTCTTTATTAACCAATTGCTAATCGCACTTTGGTGTACAGACATCTTATACATGCAGTTAAAAATGGATAAAGTATCCTAACAATAAACGTTTTTCGCATTAAGTAAGTTAGTGACAATATCCCTTAATAAATCAACAGCACCTTGGTGCACAATCATTATTGATTGGACAGTTTTAAGATGCTGGCAAAGTATGTATGCATATTCAATAATATTATTCATTCACTCTAGCTGTCAAAACACAGCAAGTTACAAGATTTATCCTTTAGGAATTGTAGAAATGCAGGTGACTGATTTTGGAGTACAGGTGTTAGTTAGGTTGGACATTAGGACTACTTAAATGTTAACCTTCATGCCAAGTAAATAATATTAATTGTAAATAATACTAAAGTGTGCTGTTACATGGCCATACAGTTAAAGCCCCTCTACAACTGAATAAGTCTAGCATTTCATTATCAGATCTGCTAACTGGAGTCGACTTATCTTAATCATAAATTTAAAGCAGTTATGCTTTCTTTTTTGCTTTTCTTTTTTGCTTTTCTTTTTTGCTTTTCTTTTCTTTTTTGCTTTTCTTTTCTACCATTACTCTGTGTCTGTCATCAGTTAAGTAACTTGGTATAATAAAGTAATTTCAGTACAGCTTGGTTTTTAAACACTACCATCAGCCAGATAAATGGCCGACAGCGTGTACTGAGTACGATCTAAATAGAGTCCCTGCAGTATCAAAGTATTGCATCAGATATCACAGTTGCTCTTCAATATCAACAGGACCTCATCTAGGCCTTAGCACTCCATTCAAGCATGGAGGTCCGGAAGAGGGTAATGCCAAATACGGACAAAGGAAGGGAAGGATCCAAAGTAGTTTATTTCTGTGGACGACCCCAGTGAACAATTTAAACCAAAGGATACGCATGTACTCCAAGTTCACTTCCGCCGTCAGCCACAGTCTGGATGATCTTCTTCATGACTTCAGCATGCCTATGACATTCACAGCAATCACAAATAAGCAGAAAATTCTGGAAGCGACTACTGGCAACTCTCATCTACATTCTACAATAAGTCTTTACCTGAGAGGACATCTTAGATTGTAAATGGTGGACTCACATCTTATAATATAAGTCTGACTATGGGAAACTCCGGGCAAAGCCGGGTAAAAAATGCTAGTTAACTATAAATACAAAATAATCAGTGATTGAGAAAAGAAACAGCAGTCTTTAAGCACATTCTAAGCAATCTGATAATTATTACTCATTTTAACAAAATAAATACAGACATAACCGAAATATTCACAACAAGTTAACACCCACATGGACCTGGAATTACAAGGTTTGGCTAACACTACATGGAAGAAGGACAAAGATGGACAATTACAGGGATTGGTGTATGGACAGGGAAGGTGTAGGGAGGGAGATGCTTGGAAAGGCCAGGGTGAAGTTTTCTGTTAACATAAGTTATTCAATATTCACAGCCTGCTTTTATTGTTTATCTTAAGAAACGTGGATAAAATCAAACAACTATTTTTGTCATGTATTCATGTAAACTGCATATCCACCCTCGTCAAGTTGCAACGTTGTGCCTTTCCAGTGGTTGGGCCGACCACATGGAACAGCCTTCCTCCAGCTCTGTGTGTTGTTTAACTGCAGACTCTTCACACGCCTTTAACAAGCATTTGAAAACTGCAGTTGCGCTGGGAGCAACTCTGAGTAATTATACACTGTATCTTGGAGAGGCAATATATAAGTGTTGTGAATGAATGAATGTGTTGGAATATTACAAAGTGGCATTTGCACTTACTTGCATGGGTGTACAGACGCCATGAGGCCGACCATGAGATGAGGATGAGCCTCCATAGTCACCGTCTTATGAGCATGATCCTGACTAATGTCCTCATACATGTCGTCCACGCTCAGTGGCTTCCGATTCTGAACACACAGAGCATATAGTATCATCATTATTTATTATTAATTTAATTTATTATTTTAATTTATTATTTTTACATACTTGGACATTCATCCCAACAGATGAATTAAATTTATTGGGATTCTGAATGCAGCAATAACCGAAAACAGAAGTTTCATCATACGGGTTCTGCGGGTCATTGGCCATTTTATTAGTTACAAACAAATTGGACATATTTACTGAGCAATAGGGGCTCGTCCACTAAAGACAAATAGGGAAAAGAATGAGGGAGGGGTCAGTCATCCAGATACTGACAAGGGGAAGTGTGGTTTATGCCCAATGTGGACGTCCACATCTAAATTTGGTACATACAGTAATATCAGTGCACAGACTTCAGTCAGAAGGCAGATCTAGGCATTAGTGCCCCATTGGACTGCATATGTCTGCAAAGGGAGGGGAAGGTAATGACAGACAAATGTGGACAAGGGCAGGGAGGGGTTCAAGGCTGGTCATTATTCGCAGATGACCTTTGTGGGTGACCCCTAGATGGCCCCACTACTGATTAAAAGGTACATAAATAACCAAATGCTTTAAACGTGCCATAAAAATGTATGTGTCAAGACACAACATACTATTCAGTGCATTTTAAGGCATGCGTGAAACACATTAACTGATCGAAACGTATGCATCTAGGTAAGAAGCATATGTATGTTGATCCA
Organism: Aporrectodea caliginosa; assembly: GCA_020284085.1. Lineage (NCBI taxonomy): Eukaryota > Metazoa > Annelida > Clitellata > Crassiclitellata > Lumbricidae > Aporrectodea > Aporrectodea caliginosa. Next base: position 2,606,949 of record JACEVL010006449.1, read on the forward strand.
AATAAAACATTTTTCACTTCAAATATGCCAGAGATGCCCGACTGAAACGAAATGAAACAAAAGATGTCTGAATTCAACAAAAAGACATGCAGGAACAATGGAACATACTCCACTGTATGAATTTATGTAGCACCAGAATTGAACTCATTCATTGAGAGCATACAAGATTCAGTTTTACCTCGTCGTATCCAAACAGCCAAAGCCTCGGCGTTTGATAGTATTTGTCGTAAGTGATGTTGAGATCGTACGTTCGCGTCTGTAGGATTGCATTCTCCGATGAGTCCCCAGAAGGTGTGGCAGCTGCTGCTACTGCTGCCTCCTGCTTCTCAACAGTTGCAAAATCAACTGCTTGCTATAACAACGGAAACATCCAGGATTATGTGAGGTCCTTCAAAAATCCCATATTAAATGCTGACCTAACGAACCAAAGCAATTAAGAGATAATGACAAACCCCAGAAAAAGTTTGCTATATCTAGTCGCTTTAGTACAACTTATACCTCTGATCCAAGTATTGACGTCTAGCACATAAATCTTGTATTATTCATCCAGTATGCAATCACACAGTTACATTTTACTCAAGAAACACTATGGGAGCTCTATATAGATTTCTAAGGATATCACACAGGTATGAATTAACAACGACACTTGCTATCAAACAGTTAAATGTAAATGTGTCAAATGATGCTTGCCATTAACGTCCAGCAGCATAACTATTGGTCTGTATAGTTGTAGACCAATAAAAACTATAAAGACCTAGTCTCAAACATAATAGAGAGTCCACTGTAGAACTTCATCAAGTAATAAATGTTAGTCTGTCTTATGCTTCCATTTAAAGAATATTCTACTAAAAAATACTGATTTTTACTTCATCGTTTGCCACCACTTGCTCCATATATTCCTCCATGTCGCCTATAGATTCGTTATCACCATCATCGTCATCATCATCATCGTTAGTCTTGCAGAGAGGTGGAGGCACAGGACCACTTTTCGCTTTGGAACTCTGCAACCAAACACGAAACAACTTTATCACAACCAAATAGTTCATAATGCTATGTAACTAAAAGGATTTTAAAGATCACAAGAAATACAATAACAAACACTCATCCTGTAATAAGACAATGTACATCATTCAAATACCTCCTTTTCGAAATGAATGACAAAAATATAAAAAATTATAACTAATAAATGTCTTTTAAAATCGAACAAGTGGAACTTGGGCACTGATTCTGCCTCAAGCATTGACCAATGCATTGCTTGGAAGTAAGGAATCAAGGAAGATAAAAACCAAAAGAGGACTACAATATTTCAAAGAATCTTTCTACATTGGCCTTGGAAAATCCTTTGTCTTTCTAGATACCAGTTGTTCAGACATTTGGTTTAATTGTACTTAGTTTAGTGTAGTATCTTTGACGATATGTGATCTCTAGGTTTTTGAGAATGAAGTCACTTCAGTTTTACATCTATAGCCAAGTAGCCTTTGTATAATTCTCAACTAAATTAATTTATGTTGTTTGTTGCAGTTAAAATGGCTTGAAATTAAATGTTGAAAATATTAATTTGTATGGGCCTTTTGAACCGTCTGAAATATTGTTGGTAGTTGTATGAAGATGGATGACTGGATATGAGAAAGAATAACTGTGTACATTTTGTTTAAAGCAATGATTTGTTTAACACTTTAACAACGAGCATGCACTAAAAGTGACTGAGCAACCAGTGTAGCTCGTGTGAAAGTGTTAATAATGGCAAAAGTAGAAGAGGAATATTGGTATTTATAACAGATGACTGATAACAAAATATTGTCAAATATTCTTGCACATGAAACCATAGAACTAACCTTATCATCAATGACCATTTCTGAGACAGAGTCATGCAGTTGGGATGCGGCTTAAAACACACAAACAGATATGCAAAAGAATTTTGTAACATTACAATTTGTAGATTTATACAAATCAAACAGCCATTTATTGACTTGTCAACATCAACATTGAATAAATATAGTATCACAACAACGATGTGCAAAACGATTTATGCAAAGGTCAACTTATGCACAGTGCCTCTTAAGAATAAAACAAGAATGGCTTAACTCACAGGCATTCCTGGTAAGTGCAGTGAAAACATTCAAGTCAATACAGACTAACGAGCTGGTTTTTAAGTCAGTCTGGGAATTCTTGTTACTAGTTCCATGGAAATCATCCAAAATCCCAATAAAAAAAATTCTCAAAATTCTCGTCCAAATGAAGCGAAGAAAGTCGATATTCAAAGCATGAAGTGAAAATAGCTTGACAGAACTTAGTTGCCTCAATGTGTCCAAGTCAATGACCAATTATATTATCAGTTAGTTATACACAATTTCAAGGTTACATTTTTATTGTACTACATCTTCACTGTTGGCAGCAAATCATCCACAAAATTTGTTCTCAGAACAGTAATACAGTAAATGATTGACTTACTAGCGAAGTGATGAGTGTCAACCCAGCCACCATCAAGGTCTCCTTCCTCTACAAGTTTTTCGTAATCCTCCTGGTGATTGTCAACCTGTTTCACCCTCTTATAGCAGGGAACTGTTCAAATGAAACAACTCTCATGTTCATGTGCTGCAGTTGGGATTACATTAGGGCTGGTACTGATTAAAATAATTTTAATCGATTAATCTCCCAAATTTAATCGAGATTAATCGATTAAATTCGATTAATTTGGTCCACATTAAATAAAGTGTGAAAAACTGTTAGAATGTGTACACTGCGAGAATCCTTCAATCAGTCGACATGCTAAAGTTCAAATTGTCAAACTGAGAAATGTAGTCAGTAGTACACCTTCTATCTACAAAAATCTTCAATAATTTCGCCATCTTCGACTTTTTCTCAGCATTTACCTTAAATGCAAAATTATAGCTTAATTTTCCACTCAAATGTAGCACATTATTACTGTTCGCTGTATCCGGAAATATGTCGGTTGACGTAATAAAATAAGTAAAAAATTAATCGAACAAGCCGAAATTAATCGATTACAATTTTTAACGATTAATCGATTACTTAATCGTTAAAATCCGCAGCCCTAGATTACATTAATTATAAAATACAACTTCTTCCTTAAAAAACTGCAGTTACAAATTGAACACTAGCAGTAATATTCTTTGTGCTTACACAAAATTTGTATAGTTCGGCAAAGCACAATCACAACGTACAGCCCTTTTGGGTGTGCTAGTAGCTGTTGCAATCTGACATTTATATAGCACCACTTCAAGAATAAACTCATCAGTGGTGCTCCTGACCCAAACCAGTGGAATTACTGTCGAAAAATACATACTTCAAGCGCTTACAAAACTGTGGAAGGGAAAAACTGAGTCCTGAGCTTGAGCCACAGCTCTAAAATATTTGAATAACTCATATTCACTCATTCAAAGCAGACCTTTTTTTATCCATCTTGGATGAAAACACCTCAAAGATCACTGGCCTAATTTGAATAGCCATTTCTAGGTAATCAGAACAATACCAACCATTTTTAGTCATCAGAAACTGCTTGTCTCTTGGCAGGTAGGGCTTCAGCTTTGACTCTTCGCCGGACGCCCAGTGCCACGTGGGACAATGATAGACCATATGATCTCCCGCTGCAACAAACTGTAGACAACAGCAAAAAGAAAGTGAGAAAAACCAAATTAGGCAAAACCAGCCTACCCCACTCCATCTTCACATAAGTTCAGAAAAATGTCCATTTTAAGGAAACTTCCACCTCTGATCCCTATGGCTACAGCTTTGATTGCTCAAAGTCCCTATGCCTCCCATGTCCCTCTTAATCAATGGCTAAGTTAATTCATTCATTAATTGCAAGAATTTGTAGAGCACCCCTTCAAGGAACATACTCGAGGCGCTTCCAGCAAAACTATTGCAATACAAATTAGACTAGAGCAACTTGTAAAACATATTTGCATTGTTCCTAGGTAGTAGGCATATCTCCAATGGAAGTCCATTCCAACTGGAGGGGCCTTGGAGGGGCCAACGAAAAGTGCAAAGAAATTTAATTACTTTGCTCTCGTATTATTTAAAAGATGATGGTACTGGCTTTATATACCCCACATGCCACCTGTTCTCAGTATGCAAAATGAACCATGAACATTGTGTGTGCCTAAGCCTTTTAGTATATCTATGCTCAAAAATAAATTGCTTAATAACTTGAAGAGCAAATTAAACAAGCAAATGAAAAGAATCAGTCAATATTTGGTTTTATCAGGTGAAGAAATTAATTTCATTAGCAAGCATACTAGGTAAAGTAATGCATAAGAAGAAAATAAATTCCTCTTATCCAACCGAACTTCTACAGACAAGCACAGAAGGTCAGATGCTGTCCATCTCTCTGGAATACCTTGCTTGAAAATTGCAACTTGAACTACTTAACATTTCTTTGTTTCATTTCCATAAGTGCTTGAAACCAATCTATTTGGTCGTAGTTCTGTGTTGTCACATCCGAAGTGCCTCTGATTTCTCTTTAAATTGTGCTATATGAATTTGCAATTAAAACTACAATTCTCTTCGATCATGGTTCTGTGTCATCAGGTCAGAATCACCTCTGATGTATTTCTTTTTAAGTGGCAATATATAAATTTGATATTACAACTTAACAGTCGAAGTCAGTTTTTGGTATTCAAAAATGTCCATCTCACCTCATCAGGAGTCAGAACTCCAGTCTCTTTGAACTTGGATTCCTAAAACAAGTCACAAATTAAACTGATGTTCACTCTGAGAAATTCTGAATGTCAGTTGTTTGCAGCATGAATTTCTTGTACAAAATATGGTAGCAAAACTAATCATATTCTTAAAAAAGGTAATTTAAGGCAAACGTATTAGTACCTTGCCATCACACCACTCATAGTAGCAGACTGTTGATGTATGAAAAAGCTCTCATGGACATATCATTGTGTATGCATGCAAAGAAATAATTAAATAGAGTCTTAGGAAATGCACATTAGGCACTAAGACTGTCATGCTATTTGGGATCACAGTGAGTCGAAAATGTACCACTGGTGGCAGCTGTTAATATGGCATGAACCAATTGTGGGCCAAACGAGTGTGGCTGTCAGAAGTGTTATCCTTAATCTTCAGCATAATTATGAAGACTGAATATGGTGCTCAAATATCATCCATGCAAAATACATGTTCAGTGGTGTCAACATGTCTGCATAAACCTCTGTTAATAGACAGAATAAACAAATAAGCAATGTCCCGTTGGTGCTATTGCATCATCTAAACCGAATCAATAAAAAATCACAACCAGGCAAATCGATATTTTACAAACAATCATAATCATAAACTCCAAACTTCTAAAGCTCCACTCGAAAGCCAAGAGCAGGCCACATCTTACTCACGAGCAATATGACACTTTTAAATGATAAGAGTGTTAAATCTAGCTTTGTCTGGAAAGCAGTTTTATCTTCTTACTTTTCACTGTGTTGTTCTTGGTGATACTTCACGTTTGCCGCAAGCTTATAGTATCGTGGGCTGAAGGATACAGTGCGTAAGTTTAATTGGCGTCGTGAGTGTCGGTTAGGGTCAGATTAGGAGTCGTGAGGGTCGGTTAGGGGTTATCCCGTAGTTTAAATTCCCTATGTTATTCTAATGTCTTCAATGCCGTACTTGACGTAAGGGTAAGCAGTTACCTATGTCCATGATAACTGTCATCAATCCCGCTTTGAATTCATCGCTAAATTTTTTCATCAATCCAGCTTCCATTTCGTGAAGAAAATTATCCAACTTCTATTTAACCGAAAAAATATTTTTCATCAATGGAACTTTTATTTAAGCAAAGAACTATTCTGATTGGTCCAGCTTCTACTTAAGAAAATAATTATTTTCATCATTCCAGCTTCTATTGCATCAATAATTTGATTTCATCGATTCAGTTTCTGTTTACGGTAAAAATTATTTCGATCAATCCAACTTCTATTTAAAGACAGAAATGGTTTCATCAATCCCACTTCCAGTTAGTGAAACAATTTTTCCTCTTGATCCAGCTTCCATTTCAATTTGACGATAGAAAATAATTTAGAAACCTAAACTACGGGTTTACCCGGTTAGGGTTAGTGTCGTCATTAGAAAACTTGGTACCGTCCGGCGTGTATAATCCTTCAGTCCACGATACTATAAGCTTGCCGTTTTAAAACAGAGCAACTTTAAAAAAGAATTCTTTTCATATATATGTACATTTTTGCTTGGGATGTCTGGTGAACTTACTTTCAGAACAGGAATAAGGTATTCAGCAACGCCAAGGGCTTTTCCCAGGAACATATTCCTCACTCCCTGCATCGTGCAACGCACTTCAGAAGACGATCTAAAATGACTTTTTGGCGCAACAAAACTCAGTAGAAGAACCGAACAACCTGAAACAGTTCAACTAAATGGGGAAAAATTATAAACTACTGGGAAAATTGCTAACAATTGACCGGGAAGGATTAATTAGATAATTGGTCCAATTAATTCTAGTTTTCCAATGTTTACGAAAGATCGGAAGTACACAGAATCACGTGAAATCTGGAATTTCTCTAGCGCATTAAACATTTCCGTAAAAACAAGAGCTAGAGTACTTTGACAAAATTGTATACGTAGTCATAGGTACTTGATGGTCGTGAACAGGACTCTGTTCGCCTAAACTTTATGTGGAGGTAGTCCAGATATACCCACCATGCGTGTGCGTTTGTAAGATCATAATTATAAAGCTACTTAGGCCTACTTATAATTAGGGTTGTTAATATCGGTTTTGTTGGCAAACCGATTATCGGTTTTAGAAATCCGATTTTAAACCGATTATCGTTTTTTTATTGGCCTTCATAGAAAATTTTATATAGGCCTATTATCATATAATGCAAGTTACGGAAAACCGATAATCGCTGCTTACCGTAACGTGAAGACTCAGCTTTATATATTAGAGGCAATAATACGTCGCTGTGGGGGTTCTACTATTACCTCGTTGGCTGTGGAAGACTCTGCTTTATATAAGTTATAATAGGCAATAATACGTCGCTGTGGTGGTTCTACTATCACCTCATGGGCTGTGGAAGACTCTGTTTTTTATATATAAGAGGCAATAATACTTCGCTGTGTGGGTTCTACTATACCTCGTTGGCTGTGGAAGGCTCCGCTTGATATATGAGAGGCAGAATTCGATAATCGTTTTGTCAATAATGAAAACCGATTATCGTTTTCGAAACCGATAAGATTTCAATTATCGTTTAACATCCCTACTTATGATAGTTACACAATATTTCTGCATTATTTCAGGGTCTGCGGATCAGCACTTGCCGTACTTACCATTTTTCGCATCTGGAAGGCTGAGTTTGTACCCAGTCTAGTTGTTAACAGATGCAATATATCCAAAATCCAAGGTTCAAAGTTCAATCTTCTGGTAAAGCAACAGCACACGTCGACGTCATACAAGCCTTGTCTGCAAATGTAAGAAGTGGACCAAATAACGCTTATTTCTCACCTCTATTCTTTTGTCATTACCTACTATCCCATCCAGCAGAAATGTCAAGGTTGTGTTGTGTGTGTGTGTGTGTGTTATTGTGTGTGTGTGTGTGTGTGTGTGTGTGTGTGTGTGTGTGTGTGTGTGGTGTGTGTGTTGTGTGTAGGTGTGTGTGTTAAACATTGTTCAAACTCCAGGCCAAAGTTTTACACCACCATTGCCCCAATAAAGTAGTCTGAACTCTAATCAAATGTTGCAATTTCTTTGTTACTGCAGAATGCAGATACATGGATCTTACTTCATCAGAATTCAGGCTTCTGATGAAGATTATGTATTGGCCTACAGATCACCAAGTTAAATCTTTTTCTACACTACATTTCAAATATCACCAGTTCCATGCTTTCACTTCTAAGATTAGAAAGAGACGGTGCAGCTGAAACCACTTTGGTTTTTACTGTCTAAAACTTAATGTCACGAATATAAGACCCTGCTTGGAATCCAATCGAAGCATTACGCAATGAACTGTAAAGCTAGAAGCCATGAATTAGCTGTTGGTGCTAAGTAACATGTTCAAGGAAAGTTTGACACTTCAGGGTCATCAAGAATAGGTGCTAAGCTGACCAAAAATTGTTTTTTTGTAACAGATGGATTGTTAATTTAGATCCATTGAATACCAACACAAAATTTGTGGTGACCAGTTTCTTTGTTTAAGAAGATTTTACGAATTCTACGTAATTTGCATTCTGTACGTATTTGCACAAGATATCACAAGCAACGTTCCATGAATTATACTTGTTCTTGTAAATTATGCATCAGCCCAAGTCACTACTTTTTCTCATTACAAATATTTTTATAGGAAATCAAACACACATTTGGTTTTGCTATGCAAATGAATGGCCCAGAGATTCAACAACAAGATGCTCAGACAAGAATATCAACAGTACAGACATAAAATTAAATGAAGATGTATCACATGATAGCCGCAAGCGCAAGGTAATATTCAACCTTAACTCAAAAAAATTATACTGACTGATATTCAATCATTCACGGGGAAGAACAGAAGGGAAGGCATTAACCCTTTAACGACGAGCTGCTTATGGTTTCCCATACAGTACATGCTCGTTGTTAAAGGGTTAAGTACATTTAGCAAACTAGATGACTCGACGACTCACACAACAAATCAGTCACTGTCTGAGTCAGATTCTTTTGACTTTCTGGCAGAAGTGCGACGATACTTTCTGTCACTTAATTTTTCACGATTTTTAATTTTATGGAATTGTTCGCCAAATGAACCAATGCCATTCGAGCTGCCACCGGAAATTTGAACTGCCTGACCTTTTGAAGTGCCGTTATTAGTGATGTTTGGTGCTTCGCTTGAAACAGGATGACAGTCTGAAGATGAAACATTAAAACTATGTCCAGCCACATCGTCATTACCATTGGCAGTCACCGGTATGTCAGGCACTTCACTTGTTGGCACTAGACACCTGTTAGATTTCAAACTTGACATGCGATCAGCCAAGCGTTCGTTCAGTTTATGAAACAAACTAGATTCGCGACTGCATTCAGAAGACTGTTCATCCACAGCATTCCGATTCCCATTGGAACTACTGTTCTGCTCTTTCCTTTCATGAACAATACATCTAGTTGCTCTTTCCTCAGTTTCTGAAGCAGATGAGTGGCTGGTTGATACGGGAAACCTTGAAGTCTGAACATGTCGCCGCTTGCGTCTGGATTCTGCGTCCTGTGACTGGGTATCGCTATCACTCACAATGGATCTTCTAATCCTCTTGAGGCGATTTAGAACAGCATGCTTTGGTGAACTTGCACTCGCCCCATTTTCCCCCGTTTGGCTTATAACCGCATTAAAGTCAGACAATGAGGAATCACTTGAATCAGAATGTTTCTCAGCATCATCACAGTTTTCATCAGAACTGCTACTACTACTGCTGCTGCTGCTGCTTCTGATACTCTGACTGGGACTCGTCGAACTATCACTGTTGGAATACGGCAGCCCTAATGGCACGCCAAACTCCATCGCTGTTCTTGGGCGTGAAGCCGGACTGAAAGGAGATGAAACCGATTCAACATCGGTCTGCGTCAAAGAACTCTCCAAGTCAGAGATTTCGTTGTTGACTACTTCCACGCTGGAGTCGAAAGGGCCGTCATCGTCGGTGGTTGCTTCCAGTTCGTGCTGGACGAGCGTGTCGAAGAAGGCTATCATACGCGGGTCCTCTTCCGTTGATCCGTTCGTGTAGTCGTGGGTCATGACGGGGCCATTGTGCACTAGCAGATCCACGTAATCAGTCTCTGAAAAGATTGTTCTTGCCTTGCTATCTCTGTCGGCGACGCCATCGTCTTCAGATATGCTGAATGGACTCCACACCTGTTAAACAAACAGAACATTATGTGTTAAATCTTTGCCAAACTATGACACCCGTTGGTCCCAGAAGGTAACACCAAATACAAGACCAGCTCACGAACCACTATCCCAACACAAAGATGTCTTACCATATAAGAACATTAGCTTCTACAACTTATATTCGATTCTCACCAATCTTTTCTGAAGAAGAAGAACAGTACCTTAAGCTAGGCCCTGAGGCAGCCAAGGGTATGAAGTGCTAGCGACTTAATTTTCTTAACCTCGGCATATGAACTGTTTTGCGGCAGATTCCATCTACACGTATTTGCATGAAACTGAGCATTCATTGTCAAATAATGCACCTCAAAAGTTCAAGCTCTCTGGTCACTGGGTATCTTTCCTCCTGAAATATACCCCCCCAATGCCCAAGCCCCTATGGATAACTATTAATAAAGAAGCATCAACAAATATTTCGCTGCCTTTTGCAATTAAATTTAATAAACGAGAAATAACAAGTGCCACACAGGTTAACGTCAATTCGAGGCTTATTACGAATTTTTTAAGGTACAGACCTTAATAATTTTTTCAACTCCAGAGGAGATGATCAGACAGTTATCGGCGTTGTATCGAACTTGGTTGACGATCGAGCGATGGCCTTCAAGCACAAAGTCTGCCTGTCGGATCCAGCGGTCTAATGAAAATAAACAACGGACAGCAAGAATGCTTAATGTGCCTCACCACACAACATTTCAAAGTCCTTCTCAACAAAGAGCTTTACTCCCTGTCTTTGTATGTTTGTAAAACTGAACATTTATAAAATGCCACTGAGGTAGGAAATGACCCAAGTCAGTGTTGTCACCAAATAAGATAGTCATCAGGACGAGAAAGGCTTGTAATTCATGAACATTTTATAAAATGCAAACTTCTGGAGCAGTTGCACCACGCATTCAAGAGGCTCTCCTGTGTGAGGTGTATGTGTGTGTGTGTGTGCAGGAGCCAAGTGGAGTCTTTATTTATTTATCACAACACTCTTTCATTTCTAATAAACATTTTCTTTTTAATCATTCTATCATAATTTAGTCTAGCATTGAGAGTGCTTTTGTGAGGCAAGCAATTGGTCCAATATTGTTTCTGGATGCATGCAAACATACTTCCAGACAGATTGAGCACTTGAATTCAAGAGGGGCAACAACCAGACCAGTGCATATTGTTCCCAACGAAATTTTATTCAACTGGTTGACCTTTTTTAAGACACATTTTGACCACCAACAACACTCGAAAAGTTCCGATGTTTAAAGACTTTTATTACTCAACATTTTCTTCTTAATGATTTAGTCATCATGACCTTTTTTTGCCATTATTTATCACTAATTACCTAACACTTCTTTGACCACAACAACCTAACAACTTGACTTAACTTACAATTCAAGAGGAGGCAACTCCGTAAAATCCGGGTCATTTCGCTCATTCTTCCATGGGAAACATATGAAAAATCCAAGAGTCTTGGAATTGATCAATATTATTCTATGCTTGCAGAATCTTGGGCTTTCAATCACTACTTGCTTCAGAGCCTTTCAGAGCCAAATTACAACACCATACTGCATTGCAACACTTGTATACTACCGGTTTTTTATCTGCAAATACCAAACTATCTAAATTAAAAATTTGATTGGAGTACCTAAAATAGTATATCAGTGACCCTGCATTTGTTAAATTAACAGAAAACTAGATTCTCAACACTTAAAACTTGTATAGGGCACAGAGTACTCCTGAATAAATGGATGCAGGTTAAATTCATATTCATGGTAAGGATGACTTCAGTGGCCCATGATTCTATGTAAAAGCTCTGTTAAATAACTATTACTTCAAAAGGTTTATTAAATTAGCATACCACCTTCGGGAATATCATCTGGAATTTTCCACATGTAGAGACGGAAGTCATCAGAACCAGACAAAACATACTAAAAGTACACAAAAACAAAACATACTAAAATGTACATTCAAAAGCTTAAAAAAATTACCATCCCAGAACATGCCAAAAACATATTCAGTTTTATCAGTCTTAAACAAAAATAATTAACAATTTCTGCAAAAATTTACAGATTACTTTCAGGATTAAGGCAATATATAACCTGCATCAATCATAAGTTTTAATATAAAATCAATCATTGAAACAATCAATTATGAAATCATTTTCAAACTGTCATCTATTCAATTAATTATTCAATATGTCAGGTGTCATCACTCATCACCAAAATGTGGTTAGCAAAAATAATTCAAGAATTTTGGCAAAAATTTACAGATTAATTTCAGGATTAAGACATTCAATTACAATTGTAAATAACCTCACATCGATCAATAAGTTTTAATCTAAAATCAATCATTGAAACAATCAATTATGAAATCATTAAAAATCAAACTTTCAACTATCCAATCAATTACGGTATTTTATAAGTCAGGTGTCATCATCATTACTCATTTCATGAAAGAGAAACTTCTAAATCAAAACATGGTTTATTCATTATAATTAAATTAGCAAGAACAAAACCCTCTCAGCTATCCAACCAACGAGGCATGTAGGCATCCTTTAACCAGTCAACCTCATACAATGCACAATGCGGACCAATCAATCAATCAATCAATCAATCAAAAGAAAGTGATGTAGCACCCCACCAAGACACCTACTCAGATGGTGGTGATCAATACATCAACACTGTAAAAGTTCAGCATGCACAAACAAACTGCCATTAACTGCCGTTGCTTGAACTTGGCTCAAGCCAAAATAATGCTCTTCATTTACTTTAATAGTAATTCTGCAAAGGGCCAAATTAATATTGGTGGTGACCGGACACCATAAATCTGCATCATCACAGTACAACGTTACGCCCTATCACCGTCCACCATCACGTTTAAAGAAGTTATGCCTACGCCTATCAATGATTGTAACCTGATGCGGTTTGACAGCGGGATCAATTTATTAGCACGAATATACAATGGCATGCACACCACACCATGCGTTTGTACAAACCTGATCCCTGCTACCAGCAAATGAACAGCTTTTCATCGTACACGAGTTATAGTATCCCGAATTGTGAAACTGCATCACCGGTTGTTCTGAATGGATGTCATAGAGAATGGGAGGCAGACGACGCCTCAGAGCCAACAGACGGTCACCAGATGAACTGAACCTCACGCTCATGCAGCTCTGCGGTAACCCGATGCGGTTTGACATCGGGAAAATGTACTTAAACGAATATACAATGCTGCACACCACAACCATGCATTTGTACAAACCTGATCCATGCTACCAGCAAACGAACAGCTCTTCATGGTACACGAGTTATAGTAGCTTCGAATTGTGGAACTGCATCACTGGCTGTTCTGAATGGATGTCGTAGAGAATCGGAGGCAGGCGACGTTTCAGCGCCAACAGACGATGAGCAGAAGAGCTGAAGGACACGCTCAAGCAGCTCTGTGGTCTCGTGCATACATTACAAGAGCACTGAAACATCCAGCATAACTACTACAATTAAGCACAGTGGAAGATAATGGTTTACTGGTTGTGATACAGGACATTTTTATCATTACTATGCATTTATTTCAGTACCACTATCTAATGAAGAAGAAGAGCAGTCCCGGTGCAGCAGCCATGAGTATGTTCTACTGACTTAATTTTTTTGGTCTCGGCATATGATGGTGAGTGGCCAGTCCTTTAGTAGGAAGCCAACTCTACTACTCCTACTATGCTACTACCGGTACTCCTTTCCATCACCAATCTCATCTTCCCACAGACAGTGTATGGTCAGTGTTCTCAATGTAGCTGAGTTGGACAGGGAACACAAATGTAGCAGAAATCTCAAGAAATTTCTGCTCTGGTGGGGTGTGACACCCCGACCTCTTGGTTGATAGTCCAGTACAATATCAATAGGCTATCACACACACCCACTATCTAATGACCAAGCATCAATCAATAGCACTGAGTGAAGGACTAGCTCAAGGTCCCTACACAGTAACCATCTCAGTATCCAGTGCAAAGGAATTTGAGGAATTTCAAGGGCTAGGGCTGAGATGCATCGTGAAAGGGCTCAATGATTGATATTTTGAATAACTGCATTATTCAGACGTTTCGTTTTAAATAAATTTTTATATGCTGCAAGGAAACGATTTGGAACAGGTCATACGCCAAGTAACGACCTTGAATATGAATATTATTGGCGACTTGACAAAAGTTGACTTCCGGAATGGGTTGTCGTTCGATTAAAGTTTCGAGCGGCCATTTGTTATGAGAAATATTGAATATTTAAAATAATTTTTCAATCGATTTCCTTCTGTTTAACCAATTATAACTAAACTAATGCATTAATTGGGCAGTGGCACGTTATTTGAAATAATTTACGGCGCTATTTGTTTCACTTAAAGTCAGAAATTAATTTACGACGCTAAACTACACGTTTACCATATATAGATACATATACATGCATATACATATACATACATATAATGTACATATATCTATACATGCACAAACATAATATATGTATATATATACATATATATATATACTTGCACATACCTATAAATACATGTACACATACATATACATAATTATATATGTACATATACATATATATATACACATATATATATATATACATAAGTACATATGTACGTAAATACATATACAGGGTGGGCCCAAAAAAAGTAACCCCTACGCATGTTTGCTAATATTTCGGCCAAAAGTAAGAATTTTTAAATCAAGTTTTACTGGCTTAAAGGTAATTCATATCTACGTATCACTGCCAAATGTCACCAAAATATTTCAAACAGAACAAAAGTTATATCACTTTTAGTGAGTCCACCCACTGTTTTTTGATGGTTCAAAAACTTAATGCAACAAAAAGCAGCAAAAAACGATTTTACTAAGTCACTTCTCAAATAATTGTTATCAAACAAACTTGATATTACCAGATACATATTATTATTATTTAGAAAAGAGACAGGGTACCAGCGTAGCTGCACGTCACTGTGACGTCACTTAGCAAGAAGACGATCAAGTTGGTAAATAAAGAATTTTTCAGATTAATAATTTTTTTATTGAGACAATGAAATTGAAATTTCTGAAAATTATTTAATATCAAGATGGGCAAGGTGTCAATGACAGACAAAATGGCAATGCGTATGCAGACACTTCGTGAACAGGGTCTGTGAGCTTAAGCTCTAATCGACGCTTGCTCTGATAAACAGTGGAAGCTGAGTAGGCCTACCGTTAAAAAATATGCCGCCGCATTCATGAATGGGGATCGGCTCTGGCACGTCGTAAAGGCAGCGGAAGGCCGAAATCTTCCGCACTCCAACAAATGGATAATCAAGTAAGGGGAGCTATGCTGGAGAAATACCACAATCTGCGACCAAAGCCAAAAACGATAAGAGAATTGAAGGTCGCATTGAAGTTGATGTGGGAAGATTTACCTCTGGAACCCATCAACAAAGACATCAAAACTTTACAAAAAGACAAAGAACATGTATGGGCACTGGTGGTGGACACATTGAACTCAAATTGTGAAACAATAATAAAGTTTGTTTGATTACAATTATTTGAGAAGTGACTTAGTAAAATCGTTTTTTGTTGCATTAAGTTTTTGAACCATCAAAAAACAGCGGGTGGACTCACTAAAAGTGATATAACTTTTGTTCTGTTTGAAATATTTTGGTGAAATTTGGCCATTATACGTAGATATGAATTACCTTTAAGCCTGTAAAACAATTGATTTAAAAATTCGTACTTTTGGCCGAAATATTAGTAAAAATGCGTAGGGGGTTCCTTTTTTGGCCCACCCTGTATATTTATACATGTACATAAACACATACATCTATATATATATAGTATACACATACATATATACATATAGATACATACATATATGTATATACATACATATATATATATTCACATATGCACACATAATTATATATATCATATATATATATATACATATATATATATATATGATATATATATATGATATATATATATATATATACACTTATCCATATATATATAACATAATATTTATGTACATGTATATAGATATAAATACATATGTATACAAACATGCTTATATATACATATAATGTACATACATATATATATATGTACATATACATATATATGTTTTTCACCATGACACTTTCGGACTATCGAACCTTCGGACTATCGAACCTTCGGACAAGGAATTTATCAACGTAAAATACGGGATTACCCATAAACATATATTTCTACAGAGGCTATATGTTTTACCATGCAATCTTCGGACTATCGAACCTTCGGACTATCGAACCTTCGGATTATCGAACCTTCGGACTATAGAACCTTCGGACTATCGACCTGTTCCCAGTGAAACAATTTTTTCGCTTAATCCAGCTTCCATTTTAATTTTACGATATAAAATAATTTACCAACCTAAA
Organism: Aporrectodea caliginosa; assembly: GCA_020284085.1. Classification (NCBI taxonomy): domain Eukaryota; kingdom Metazoa; phylum Annelida; class Clitellata; order Crassiclitellata; family Lumbricidae; genus Aporrectodea; species Aporrectodea caliginosa. Next base: position 2,623,229 of record JACEVL010006449.1, read on the forward strand.
CTACGGGATTACCTTTAAAGTCTTCCTTACGCACACGGTCAATCAAATGACCGCTGCCATTTGTTATTTGTAATTTTAATTTTAGACGTGAACGACATTAACAAGTCTTTCAGTTAAGAAATGAACGACATTACCTGTCTAAATGACACTAACTAGTCTTCACGTTATAACTGATTCACCGATTGACACTACCAAGTCTTAACTTTCGTACTGAGTGACATTAACAAGTCTTAAGTTTAGGCCTACAAGGTTTATCAATGACCTGCAGCCTATAGGCTATTTGCACATAGGGGGGGGATTTTGTCCGGGGGATAATGTCCTACGCGGTGGGGGATTTTGTCCGGGGGGCAATGTCCAGAGGGATAATGTCCGTTCCCCCTCGAAGGTCTTCTTCTGGTGGTTTATATGTCATAATTATATGCACGCATTAGTTATCGTCGATTTTCTATTTCTTGTAATGTTAGCTTTAAAATCTTTCAAATTTAGACAAATTCAAATAGATGAAATTTATTTACATTTTGCACACATTAAGTTATCTCAATAGCACTGGCATTTCTATCTTTTTAAATATTGAGAACTGGTTTAGTTAATCTTAATGTTAAAATTTGTCGTTTTCATTCACTGCAATTCTCTATTTACAACATCTGCACTTTTACTTGCAGAACACGTAACATGATGTTTATGATGACAACATTGATAAAATTATCTCTTCAAGAATTTGAATTTTTCAAGAAGGATATAATAAGTGGAAAGGTAACTCAGTAAAATTGTGCACCTGGCATTGTCAGATAACGGACATTGACAAATATATCTACACAGTATAAAGGAGATAAACAAGTATATAGGCTAGTAAAGCTGTGCACCACGATGGAAAATAGAAACGTGTGTGAGTCAGAAGTTGCAAAGATATGCAACACATGAAGTAAAAGAGAAAAAGTGTTACAATAAATAACACTGAAAAGTGATAAAAGTGGGAATTCTGTGGAAAGGCTTTCATAAACACTTATGATCTAAACAAACAAAATATAACCCACACTGGAGAAAAGCCATAGAATATCAGCTGATCATTTCGATTGAGGAGTTATTTGAATGCTCATATGAAAACCAACACTGGAGAGAAACCAGACAAATACCAACTGTTTAACAATGTCATTTTCATCTAGCGGAATTTTGAATAATCATAAGATGACCCACACGGGAGACAAACCATACAAGTGCGAAATATGCGCGAAAGCATTTTCAAGAAATGATGCACTAAAACGCCACAAAAGAATCCACACTGGAGAGAAACCATACAACTGTGCATTATGTGAAAAAGCATTTATAACAAAAGACAAGTTAGAGCAACACATGAGAACCCACAGCGGAAGAAAACCATACAACTGTGAATTATGTGGCAAAGTGTTTGCAACAAAATGTCAGCTAAAGCATCACACAAGAACCCACACTGGAGAAACACCATACAACTGTGAATTATGTGTTCAATGTTTTGCAACAAAATGTCAGTTAAAATACCACACAAGAAACCACACTGGAGAAAAGCCATATATGTACAACTGTGATTTATGTGGGAAAGCATTTACTAGGAAAGACAGTCTAGAACAACACATGAGAACCCACACTGAAGAAACCCCCACTGTCCATATGAGCACCTATGCTGAAGAAAAAACATACAAGTGTGATCTATGCTCGAAAGCATTCCTAACCAAAGGCAATTTAGAGCTACACAGAAGAATCCACACTGGAGAAAAACCCTACAAGTGTGAACTGTGTGGAAAAGCATTTGCAAGAAATGATGTTCTAAAACTTCACAGAAGCATCCACACTCGAGATAAACTATACAACTGTTCATTATGTGAAAAAGCATTTATAAGAAAAGACTATCTACAACAACATATGCGAACCCACACACGAGAAAAGCCATACAGAGGTGAACTGTGTAACAAGTCAGTCTTAGCTAACACTTCATTCGTTGGCCATAATATGAAAAATCACACAATAGAGAAACCATGTAAGTATGATTTATGCCACATAACCAACGAACGGAACAATGAAGTGTGTGAGCATTTCATAAATCACACTGGAGATATACCAAACAAATGTGAATTAGGTCAGAATACATTTTCACACATTTCTCAATTGAATGTCCACGAAAGAACCAACAATAGAGAAAGACAAATCGTTTGTTACATATGTGAGAAATCATTTAGATGGCGGACTAGTCTGAATGTTCATATGAGCACCCATCATGGAGAAAAACCATACAAGTGTGATCTATGCTCAAAAGCATTTATAAGCAAAAGCAAATTAGAACAACACACAAGAACCCACACTGGAGAAAAACCCTACAAGTGTGAATTATGTGGAAAAACATATAGCAGAAATGATGTTCTAAAACTTCACACAAGAACCCACACTGGAGAAAATCCATACAACTGTGAATTATGTGGAAAGGTGTTTGGAACAATATCTCAGCTAAGAGATCACACAAGAACCCACACTGGAGAAAAACCATACAACTGTGAATTATGTGGAAAGGTGTTTGGAATAAAATCTCGGCTAAAAGATCACACAAGGACACACACTCAAGAAAAACCATACAACTGTGAATTATGTGGAAAGGTGTTTGGAACAAAATATGAGCTAACAAATCACACAAGAACCCATACTGGAGAAAAACCATACGACTGTAAATTATGTGGAAAGGTGTTTAGAACAAACTGTCAGCTAAAAGATCACACAAGAACGCACACTGGAGAAAAACCATACAACTGTGAATTTTGTGGAAAGGCTTTTGCAACAAAATGTGAGCTAAAATATCACACAAGAAATCACACTGGAGAAAAACCATACAAGTGTGAACTATGCTCGAAAGCATTTATAAGCAACGGAAAATTTGATCGGCACACAAGAACTCACACTGGAGAAAAACCATACAAGTGTGAACTATGCGCAAAAGCATTTACCAGAAATGATGTACTAAAACTTCACAGAAGAACCCACACTGGTGAAAAACCATACAGCTGTGATTTTGTGGAAAAGCATTTATAAGAAAAGACAGTCTACAACAACACATGAAAACCCACACTGGAAAAACCATCCAAAATGCGACACATGAAAACCCACACAGGAAAAACCATCCAAATTGCGAACTATGATGAAACATGTTTGGAACAAAATGCCAATTAGAATATCACACAAGAAACCACATTGGATAAAACGGTTCCGCAACAACTCGTCTAAAGACTTTTCGTCTACGACACTTCGTCTAAAGACACTTCGTCTAAAGACACTTTGTGCTAAATATTCTCAGGAATCCAGCTTCTAATTACTGAAACGAATATATATTTTCATCAATCCAACTTCTATTGAATGGAAAACTTAGTTTCATCCATCCATCCAGTTTGGTATCCACCTTCTGTTTAGGGGAAATATTTTTTCGATCAGTCCAACTTCTATTTCAACTGAGGAATGTTTTCATCAATCCCACTTTCATTTAGGGAAACAGTTTTTTTTCAGCAATCCAGCTTCCATTTTAAGGTGACAATATCAAATAACTTTGTAGACGAAATTTCTGTAGACGAAGTGTCGTATACGAGAAGCCTGTAGACGAATTTTAGTGACACCGATAAAACCATACGACTGTGGATTATGTGACAAAGCATTTGGAAACCCCCTCCTCTGCTCTAGGGCAACATGAACATACGCATACAGGAGAAAAAGCCAAACAGGTGCACTATGTCGAAAAACATTTGTAAAACGTACTCACTTAAAATACCACATAGGATTCCACACGGGAGAAAACCCTACAGATGTCTTTTGTGTCACAAATCGTTTACATGTAACAATCATTTGAGAGGCCGTGACAGAATGCAAACTGAAAGGAAACCCTATAAGTGTTAATAATTATGCAGCAATACTTTTACCCAGAAATACCACCTATATGGGTATTCAAGTATCCAGTCAGTACTTATGGAGGAAGCCACAGAAGACAAGAGAAGAGACCAATTGACAAGGGACACAAATGAAAAATTATGATTTATGTAGGAACAAGATGTAGGCAGCAAGATGTACGCTAAAATACCACAGAAGAATCCACACTTGAGAAAAAACGACGTTTGTGCAAAGGATTTGGAAGGTCCGATTGTCTGTTAAGTCATGCCAAAACTCACATAGAGGATGAAAACGAATGTCTGAAATTCTTTGGAAATTATAGATCATCTATCGCTGATATTGAGCCTTTCCAAATGCAACGATATGGATGTGGAATCTGTGATGTTTCAAGTAGAGACGGAATTTATGAAACACTGTTCTCAGTTTTATTAGGGCCTATTTGCCATTGGAAGTTTTACTATGCAATGCTCTTTGAAATCGGGACCCCAATTGCTTTACTTTATAAATTATAAGCAAAATTAAATGCAAAATTCTTTATGTACTTCAAAGACTTCTGCATTTTATGTAGGCAAGAATGAGTTAATGCTTCTGTTCCTCATAGTCGCTTATAATTTAATATTCTTCAGAGTTGTTGATGTTCAGCAAAGACTTGTAACATGATGAAATATTTTCATACATTGTAAATTTTCACTTTCTTGATTGATTGACCGATAGAAGTTGAGGAAGACAGGTGAGGTAAACCCGTAGTTCAGGTTGGTAAATTATTTTATATTGTCAAATTAAAATGGAAGCTGGATTGTGGAAAAAAATTGTTGCCCTAACTGGAAGTGGGACTGATGAAACCATTTCTATCTTTAAATTGAAGCTGGATTGATGCAAATAATTTTTACCTTAAATAGAAGCTGGATTGGTGAGACTAAGTTTTTGACGCAATAGAAGCTGGAATGATGAAAATAATTGCTTCCGTGAGTAGAAGCTGGACCCATGAGAATAGTTCTTTGCTTAAATAAAAGTTCCACTGATGAAAAATATTTTTTTGATTAAATAGAAGTTGGGTCATTTTTTCATGAAATGGAAGCTGGTTGCTGAAAAAATTTCTCGATGAAATGGAATCGGGATTGATGATAGTTATCATGGACATACCCCAGGTGATAGGGATATCAAGCAATTCCATAAAAGCCTTTTCTGGCAAAGTCCTCTGAATGAATGAACGAATAAATGAGTGAATGAATGAATATGACCCAAGGCTGGACAAAAATAGCCTACTGCAAAGCAGTTACTAAATAATGTTAGTTATCTATTAGTTTAGGCCTATCTATGGTAAACGCTTTAATGAAGAAAGTGGACAAAAAGTGATTGGGAACCAATGCATCTCGTCGTGGTAATTGTAATTGTATGTACGACGATTTGTATAGCGTAGTTGGTATTAAGCTACTTCTAGGACGCTTCACAAAACTGTAGGCCTATACTGTCAGCGCAAAATTGCTCGTGGTTGTGTAATAAGTGCATTTTAACTGTTTTTTTCTAAGCGATAAACTTTTGGTTTCCTGAATGGGTGCAGGAAGACTGTTCCAGTCACGTGGACCATCGACCCGAGAGGCTCGATCACCCGCTTTGGTTTTATTGGCTGGCACAAAAACATCAGCGAACTTTGATGATCCCAGCCGCGACCTATAATAACTGGCATCGTCCTATAGGGGCCTGATCTTGTCTGCCAGGTAACGTGGTGCTCAGTAGGCTAACTGTTGTTCAGACATAAAATTTCCATGCACCAGGAATCCAGGATGCAGAGTTTGAATTTGATGCGCTCGCCTACTCTCAGCCACTGAAGCTCATCTTGTATGTGGTTGAATAATTATTAATGTGGTCGAACTTTTTCAGTCGCAATACCAGACGAGCAGCAGCGTTGATGACCGCCTGATGCCGAATGATAGGCTATATATATATATATTGCGCGCGTGTGGCAAGCCAGCAAAGGCGACATTGCAGTAATCGATTCGGCTAAGGATTAAACTTTGCACGAAATGGCGAGTCGCATGCTATGTGAGGGACCGAGAAACAGACATCAGCTGTCTTAGGATGCCGAAACTGGTCCTCACAAGTCCGTAGCGTAATGTGTGTGGTCATTGATAGGTCGCTGTCGATGATAAGACCGAGATCGCGGACCTCGTTCTTTGGCTCGACAGCATCCGCACCAATGACGAAAGGACTGCGATCTAGTCTTTCCACTCTGCGTGAGGACGAACTCCAGATGAATTCTGACTTGGATGAATAATTATTCATCTGCAATCGATTGCATTTCATCCAGTCAGCAATGTCACTGATCATTCAGCTCACTGAGACGGAACGCAGATGCTGGACTTCGTGGAATCAGGACGACATCGTATAGGCTATCTGCCGAAACCATTAACTTCGTAAAATATAATGATCTTACATCGTATACAGTGATTAAGCTAGCTCAGTGTGCCTCTGACTTTAGTATTGGAATGGTGCTGTTATGGGTCTATCCAATCAAAATTAGATCTATCAAAAGTCAGTTACTCGAGTCTGGACAAAAATCAATCAATCAATCAAAACTCTTTTATTGAAGCCATGTCAAATAAAAATCACATAACATTTAACATAAAATATCAGGATTGGCCGCAAGAGGAGTCCCAAAAGGGATCAAGATCCAGCTAACTAGGGACACCTAAAAGAACATTTCAGAAATTTGAATTAGTGATAGCTAAATCCTTGACAAACAGTGCAACATCAAGTAATGCAAACAGTATAGTACATAGTACACAGTACATGATAAACACAATTCAAAACAGTATGAAAATAAAGAAAAAAACGAAAACCTTAACTAACAGTGAAAAGAATATCCGGCAGGGTAGGTTATAGCTAATTTCCATTAATCAGGAAGGTATGCAGCATTTTTTAAAGTGTCGTAGGTGCGGGGCACAACGTATGTGAGAGGGAAGCACCCAGACAGCAAAATTTTAGGGCGATTATTGGGGCCCATTTGCCAAACCCAATTAGGGGAGAGCTTGGTTATGCTCACTGGCCCCAGTCGGGCACCCAATTTAGGGCCCTATGGGGTTACTAATTTGGGGCCCGTTTGGGCAAAAGTATGTTTGCCCAAACGGGCCCCAAATAAGGAACCCTTTCCGGACCCAAATTGCATGGATGGATGGATGAATGTATGGATGGATGGATGGACGTTTGGGCAAAAGTATGTTTGCCCAAACGGGCCCCAGAAAATACCGAAAATAACCGATATAAGGTAACAGAAATTACTTAAGTGCAGCAAAATAACAAGTTATTTACACTGATACAAAAGTTGTAACCAAGTTTCATTGTTGAATTCCCACTATTAAGGGTCGTCCATTAATTTTGTCAACAAAATAGGGGGAGGGGCTTTGGAAAAGTTTGACAGTAACTGTTGTTGACAAGGGAGGAGGGGGTTCGGTACAAGTTGACGTCAACAAATTTTTCTCCAATAAATCAACACAGGGCCTTCCAAATGGTAGCGAAAACATTAAGAAATGCTAAAAATGTAGAAAGTGCTTAATGTTTAATACTACTAAAAAGCTGGTAATAAACTATAGGGCCTACCCATATATTTTGAAATTCGAGATTGCATTTTTAGTCTAAAAATAAAAATAAAAATGATTCTACATGCATCGAGCCATTTTGTTTCTTTTTTTGTGTGGGGGGGTCTGGGATTGTTGACATAATTTTTAGGGGTGTCCGTCAATGTTTGACAGTTGTTGACAAGGGGGAGGGGGTCAAAAACTGCCTAAAATTTGTTGACATAATTAATGGACGAACCCTAAAGTTTATGTTCAAACGAAATTGAAAAGATGTCAAAATTGACACCCTTGATCCTTCTCCTGTTAAGTGCAAGACAACAAAAGTAATGACTAGTGCAATAACATTATTACTAGTACAAAATAGAAATAATTACTCATGTGCAACGGAATAAAAGTAAATGACTGAAGAGCAACAAAGTTAAAAAATTCCATGTACCTGTAACTAATTATCATGTTATAATAAAAATACATGTACCACAAAACACCTAATTTGTAGACCTATGGCCAAACTTGAATGTAGCAGAAAATATCAAGACAAAATTCCAATGCCATAGATGCTGGTTAGATTTTTAAAACACTTTCTGAGAAACTGAATGTCACAAAACATACACCAAAATCATGAATTCTGTTTTGGCGCCTTTTTTGGCAGGTGCTGGTGCACCTGATGACAGGTAGGCCTACTGTTCTTTTCGTATATTCTTTTTCACCGAAAGCTTTAATTGCTCTTGCCGAACGTCCGCCTTGAGCCCTTGACGATCCCTTGCATTGTAAAACCAAGAGCTTATAAATTGCCTCCTCAGTTGTTGAATCTCTTGCAAATTCCGACTTGAACAAAGAATTCCTTCTGACTGCATCTGAAAATGGAAAATCAAAATTGAAACATAATTAAAACAATGAAATAAGATCTGTTGCTTTTCATCTGTCAATTCCGCTCATGCTTCGTTGTTTCCTAACAAACTCTTTTGGAATAAATGCAGATAACCCGAATAATTCTATGGAAATTTCTTGACCTGTGTTTGCTATTATTCTGACAAATATTTAGAGACCCTGATAATCACCATTTTATCATTCTTCCGGTCAGACTTAGACATAACAAATGCATATAGTCAAGAACAAAATCTTATATGCAATCCATCAACAAAGTAGTTAATGGTGTTGAACCCAAATTATGATTATCATAAACCATTTCCACAAACTGCTCAGCAGTACGCAATGGACAGTTAGTCTAGAGAAAGACAACCCTTCCAAACCATTCATCCTCCTGTGTACAGCATTCGCAGCTACTATAACCAGAATACAATTTGATATTTTTTTAGAAATGCTCTTGCTGGGGCATTGCAAACAAAACTATGTACTGCAACAGCATGCGGATTCCCATTTATAATTACTCCAATCTGTTGTAATTTAATTCATTAATGAAATCAAGCAAGAAATCATCCAATCAGCAGGTTTCTTCATTCCACAAAATGTGGCAACAACGAAAGGCTTATGAACACCATGAAGTTTTATTAAGCATAGAATCTGCCACAACTGCATGTTAGAACTCTTAAATAATGGAAGCCCGACATCAATAAATTGCAACTGATAACATTGGTCTGCTTTAAATATAATAAAATGCCATTGTCTGCCAGCCTCTGGATGCCTGAAGCTTGTTAATGACTAAATAATTCCATTTCACCGCCTGTCTCCAGACTACAAGTGGGGTAAGTCTTTGGTGTCCTGAGCAAAGTGCTGGGTCCAATGACAATTCAGAAGGATATCTATTCAGAATAGAGAACAATGAACCAAGTGAAGTATTGGTAATGTTAAACGAAGTTGCCCAATCAGCTAGTTTGGTTCTTAAACCTGTTTTCAAAGATTCAGCATCAGGTACGACATCTGATTGACTCCTCAGATGAAGTAATCTGATTGACAAAGTTGTCGTGACCATCATTTAAATAGTTCTAACAGGTTCCAGGGTCAAGCATTTCAATATTTGGTGATTTATCTAAAACATTGACTAATTCACGGTATTATTTTCTGATTGACCATACGGGACCCGTACGGGTGGTTATACGGGACCCGTACGGGATACCCGGCGGGATCCCGCCGGTTTTTGTCCGCGGTTTCCGTACGGGACCCATACGGGATAGCCCGCCGGGCATCCCGTACGGGTCCCGTATGGTTTTTGTCCGCGGTTTCCGTACGGGACCCATACGGGATAGCCCGCCGGGCATCCCAGTTCATTCCCAGATGACTTAAAAGTGATTCCAGTATGCAATTTACACTTCATTACACTTCAAATTACATTAAATATTGTAATTGAATTACAATTACTGGACTTAAAAAGTAATTCAATTACAATTACAGAAATTGTAATTCAATTACATGTATTTCAATTACTGAACAAGTTACAACACTGATTGCTTTAGCTATATAGCACAGCTTACTGTGCTATATAGCTAAAGCAATCAGTGTTGTTCAGTAATTGAAATACATGTAACTGAATTACAATTTCTGTAATTGTAATTGAATTACTTTTTAAGTTCAGTAATTGTAATTCAATTACAATATTTATGTAATTGAAGTGTAAATTACGATTTTAATTGAATAAACTGCTCTGCATCATGACTACATAATTGTCAACATTATTCTATCCTTACACCCCTCTTACCACCTTACAGCACACTTTGATAAACCCAAAGTGCAAGGGTTTACTAACAACTATCAGACTATCCATGCACTCATTATTAGCTAGCCTACTGCGGCTGCCTACAGATAAGAACTTCCATCTTGAGCATCTCTTTAGCACTGCTGGACAAATTGACTCGCCCAGGCGCAATCAACTAACAGACTATCATTTTGAAACACTTATACTCTATGAATCAAATAAACTCTATTGTTAACTTGTTTTAATGGATCACAATTATAAGCCTTATTTCAGACACTTGATAAACTTACAAAACAATTGAAGGTAGATTATAATTTACAGGTCATTGGCCCACTGGATGTTTTAGTTTTAAAAATAGAGTAAATTAAAAATTATAGAAAAATTCTAAATCATTTGCAAATTTTAAAGAAATAATTGAAAATTAATTGGTACTTGAATTACAATTAAAATATAATTGTAATTTAATTCCTACTCAATCAAGTAATTGTAATACAAATACATTTACAAGCATGCAATTGCAATTATGATTGAATTACATGCAATGTAATTGATACAACACTGAAAACAATAATCAACAATAGCGTTAAATGACACATCAAATTAATAAAGTAAAAATAATCAGTCTGCTCTGCAATATCATTAAATTTTTTGTCAACAATGTCATCAGCAGTATTGGTCAACTCCTGATCGGTGGTGATCGACTCCGACTTGGTCTCTTTGAATTGTGCCGATTTCAATAGCCGGTGACCTCCAGTGCTACGATCCCTAGCGTTACCAAACCACACAGCCAACTCGTCCACAACCAGTTTCTTCGTACTGTCCTTGGTAGCAATATTTTGCCTTACAGCACCTGAATTTTCACACATGAAACATTTAGATTAAAAATAACAAGTTACAAAGAACAATAATTTGACGTGCTCTGATTTGTATTGTAAAATGATATTATTCCAACAATTCTGTCTAATATTAAATGGCAATATTTACAGACACTGCCTGGATTGTCTAATTTACAATGTTCGAGTTTAGAAAAGTCAAAACAATCTCGACTTTGTCTTAGCCTCAAAAATGCAATATGGTTTTAAAGGTTAAGCACTTGATAAAGCATGGTTGGCAGACTATTGATTTTTTTATTGAGACAAGCATAAATAGTCCCCATCGTTATTCACGAGTACTTGTATCTAAACAATTAAAACGAAGAAGCAAATCAAAGCAGTTCTATCTTAACAAGAGACATTGAAAAATCACCAGATGTTGCAATTTGACAAAAAAAATTATAAACATGCTAGCCTTTAAGTTAAATGTCGATATTTGTTTATAAATATTTGCCATCAACACAAATAACTTATGTACACATCATCTAACTTTATGGACACAAATAAATAGGGCCGCCGGGACACCGGGAAGATTCCTGGTGGGCCGCCAGGACCGGTGATATAATAATTTAATCAATTTAGTACAGATGATACAGGTTTTTTTACAAAAAATTGCGGCATCGGTTAACCGGTTTTTAGTTTCGGTTAACCGGTTTGTAAATTAACTGAAAAAGAGCAATGCATACTTACTTACCTACAGTGCTCCGTACAGCCAGCGGCCGCCATGTTAGATAAGAATTTACATCTTGCATTCTACTTCCGGCGTCTTCCACTGAGTTTGTTTTGATAAAATTGCTTTTAAATTTGTTAGTTAGTAATAAGTCTACACATTAAATAAGATATGTTACGGTTATGAGTGATATAAATCCGAAACGTAAATGTAAAGGTGGTGCGGAGAAAGTAAGAGATAAGAAACTAAAGATTCTTGGTAAAGATGGAGCTAAATGCCGAAATCTAGTCGATTTATTTAAAGCCACTCCAATTCAAACTGAAGACACCAGCTCTCAACAAACACCTTCTGCAAGTAAACAACCCGACAAATTTTGCAAAAAATGTCCTGTTTGCTGCTTTTCTGTACTACATAAATACAGTTTCTATGGGCAAGCATACAAGCATCTCTTTAGTGCATATAAACTTTTATTGACTCTGTCGTCTACCCAAGTAGCTTGTGAGAGATCTTTCTCTAAATTGAAATACATTAAGAATCGCTTGCGAAGCTCATTGTCATCTACACACCTTGAAGCTTTTATGCTTATGTCAACAGAAACCGATGTTTTAAGTGAACTGAATAATGACACAATTATAGATCATGTAGCCGAAATGGCACCCGGCTTAAAGAAGTTGCTAATACTATAAACAGCAATAATACCATCACAGTGAGTCCGAATAAATTGATTTATAACTTGAGTTGACGCATTCTTAATATTTTATATATAATTATAAATTATATATGCGATTTATCGTTTTTTGTTATTGCATAATGTAATTTGTAAAGTGACCCATGACTTTGGAGGTCACTGGCCCTCGGGTATGCATGAAAAAATGCACAAAGAAAATAAAAGTCATGAAGTTAGGGCCGCTTTTTGTTTTTTTAGCCGCTTGTACACATCATCTAACTTTATGGACACAAATAAATAGAATTTAATACAACCTATAAACAGGAAGATAAAAACTGCATACCCCAGAAATTAAGAGTGAATCATACATGAGGCTTTAAAAACCATTTAAACAGTAAAATGACTCACCAATGCTTTTATCGTTGAAGTGTCAAGCACCTTGTCCTCCATGCTCATCAGATCATACCCAGTTTCGATGGGAAATTGCATGCCCTCAGGCAGCTCCGTTGCCACAAATCTGCTTGCAGCATTCAGTTGCCTCGAAATCGATTGCAGCAGAGATGAATGTAGTTTCTTGTTTGTTGCAGGTCCTCCAGACTGGCCAATAGCTTTATCATCAGTCTGCTATTAAGATCGCCACCTACAAAATCAAGTCTACACAGTAACCATCATACTTTATTTATGAACAATACGGTGACCAAACAAATCTTCAAAACACATTGTAATATGCATATTAAGCGGCACTGTGCTAGATCTAGTAAGTAAGACCCACATGAGAAATCTCCAATAACAAATGAGTAAATTTTGTTGACAAGCAAATCACCTCCGATTCACTTGTGACGTTGGTGATATACAAATTTCACAGTAACGTGCGTATTATAAGTAAGTAAGGGCAGTAAGTCATTAGCTGTAACACAAAATTGTGTTGACACTTTTGATCACAATGCAACACCTTTGACATTCCTCAATGTTAGGACACTAAATTGATATTTATCATTTATGAATTAATAGGCTAATTCACTGATTATTGGTACTATGTGTCAAAACACTTGACAGGCTCAAAGGATAAATATATTCAACAGCTTATTATCAATGCCAAACAGCAGTAACAACAATTTGATAATTTACAGACACATTCACAATGATCACACAACTACTGAATCATTAAAAACTTATAGAAATTAATAATAATAATAATATCTTTTCTTTAATAAGCGCCTGACAAACGCACTGCGCTGTACATTTACATGTTATGCAATTTAAATCTTAACTACTAACAGAACAGACAGCCTGCAATACACGGCGCTAATAGCAGCCTACACAGAATATCCGCCCAACGCAACACAATTATTCTCTATAACAAATCAAATGTGTTGCCATTAATGATAGCTAGTTTTTAATAATCAATGTAATAGAACAAGAAATATATGTTGACTGATATCAAATAAAATTCGATGATACAAGGGAAATATTGATAATATCCCAATACCGCTGTAAAGATTACCTGTCAAAGAGCTGATAAGGATCAAATTGGTACCATTGCTGGATTCAATATTCAACACGTACCAGTTGTTTGAGTGACTAGCGTCTTTGAAGCGGCAGGAGGCATTGAAGATTGTCGTGTCGCATCCTGGCAAACTTCACCAGACGGTGTTCCAAATTGCCTGGATGACTGTCCGGACGACTCAGCAACTGGTGGAGCCTGCTGCACAGCGTTGGCTAATGTAACATAATAAAACAAAACTTACTTAATCATTACATCTGTCAAAGCCAACAGCAGTCGAGCCAAAAATTTACTTTTTACCAGTAAATAAATATTTTTACATACAACTGGCCAGAAGGCCTAATCTCGTCACCTGCAAATACAACAAAGCACACACAAAACTTAAATGATTGTAGTCAATATACAAACCATAGTTCACCTTGCCAAATTATTTTAATGTCATCAATGCCGTACTTGACGTTGGTAAATAAGCAGCTTACCTATGTCCATGATAACTGTCATCAATACAGCTTCGATTTAAGATTTAAAAATTACGGAAATTATTATTTCCATCAATTCAGCATTTATTTAAGCAAAGAATTAGTGTCATCAATACAACTACCATTTAGACAAACAATTATTTTCACCAATCCAGCTTTTATTTTAAATTGGCCATGTAAAATAATTTGGCAACGTAAACTACGGTTTAAACCAAGGCAAATAAAGACAAATGATGCATGACAAATAAGGGGTTTAAAAAGAATTTGATAAGGACTGGCATGGTAGATGGCAAAAAGCATTCATTGTACACGGGGCTTAAGTTGTTAGGGCCGATATCATCAACAAACATAACAATTTCATATCAAGGGTCACCCTAAATACTGACTGAACCACAGCCAATGCCGGAACCAATCGGAAGCACGTACATACGAGCGCCTCTGAGTAGGCTTCTTGAAGGGGCGCTATATAAATTCCTGAAATGAATGAATGTTACACGCTAACCCTAACCCTAACACATGCAGTCCATAACCTTAACTGTATCTCCGTGGCGACTATCGATATCCCGACCACAATTAGATACAACATTTATAAAATGTTGATATATATACAAATAAGTTCATTAGTATGATAAATATAACGCAATCTTACTTTTCACACAAACAAATCGCGATCTCTGAAATACTTGTACATTCGAATTGGCGCACAAAATGGCGGTATGAATAGGGCCTACGAATGCCGCTAGAAGGCTCCACTGATGCGGTGTGCCCCAGACGGTTCCCGTACGCAACCCGTTGACAAAAACCATTGCGGGTATTCAATAGGCCTTCAGTTTCAAATAATTAAAACAATCGCATATAGTCCACACCAATCTGCTGTTAGACAAATAAAATGCACACCGACGGTATAGTTTGATTTCTTTTTTAAATATGCTTAAAGTTCAAATTTGGTATTTTTGCCCTAAAACCTACAATACCAGTCCTATATGCTCAACGAAAACGCCTTACGGAACATTCCAAAATACTAGTAAAGAAGTAGGCGTCAGACCTATAGCTACAAATATTCTGGGAAACCTGATTATCAATTTATAATACACACAATCGTACTCCCCTTAATTTCCAGCTTCTCCACAACACTCGAGTGACATATACGACCTCCACGGCGCCAAGTTGGTCCCAAACAATACACTTTCATCTATAGGCCTACCCTTCATCCAACATAGTCCGTTGCAGCAGCAGTGGCAGTTATATTTTCGCGTGCATTGCTCCAGACGATCTTCCCCGTCGGTCATGCAACTATTCGTTCGCTGCTATCAACTCAAAACCAGAACGAGAGTCAAAGTCCGAACGCGAGAGATGCAAGGCCTGTGTCGATCTGTCGTAGACCTGTACATGTATCTCTTTCCTCGGCTCCAACTATTGCCTTCTATACTGACTCATCTCCACTGCAAAGGCTTCGCGTGCCTTTCCCCTCCTCCCTTCCTCCCCAGGCTTCCATCAACATCTGCTGCTAAAACTTCGCGCCCGAATACCGACAGTGTTTTTTGGAACCCTATACCGCAGTGCATATTTTAACGGACTTCGACTACCGGGACAAAAAAGTCTGCTACTCTACATGTAGGCTACTTTCAATATTACTGGAAACCAACATTGAAAGTAGAGTATTACGTGGGACAAATCACCAAAAGTACTGGGACAAATCCTAAAACTAAGTCGCCACGAGTCAAGTCAGAAGGCAATTAAGTCACAAATCTATTCAGAAGTCAAGTCAGAATCTACAAATCAGAATTATTAATAATGAAGTGAGAATTTAAGTCAGAAATAAAGTAGGCCTACTCAGATTATGTCAAGTCAGATGTCAAGTTAGAAGCCAATTAAGTAATAGCCAGTTCAGTTAGAATTAAATAAGTAAGAATTAAGGCATAATAATTAAGTCAGTCAGAAATAAAGAAGTCAGAATTAAGTCAGAAGTCATGTCAGAAGTCAAGTAATAGTCATTTAAGTTAGAATGAAGTCAGAATTAAGGCAGAAATAGCCTAAGTCATTCAGAATTAACTAAGTAAGAATTAAGTCAAAAGTCAAGTCAGAATAGACAAGTCAGAATATTTAAGTCAGAAGCAATTTAGCCTAAGTCAGGATTGTCAGAGCAGATAGAGTCAGAAGAAATTGGATCTATCTATATCGTTGAACAAACTTATATATTTATGGGCGTACACAGGGCCGGATTAACCACGGTGCTGATTGTGCTGCAGCACAGGGCCCCAAAATTGTAAAAGTAAAAAAAATAAAGAATAAAGGATTAAGGAAAGAAACAGTGCAAATTGCAATGCATTATGCATAGCAATCATAGCTATGACTAAATATATAACCAAATAATGTCATAGTATATGAAGACGTCACTTTGATGTATCCCTCTCAAAGTGTAGTTCACATAAAAAAGATACAACCTACGTTTCTCGTTATGACAGAGATAAGACCAAAGTGTAGTTCACATGAGCGAGATGCTGAAGGCGGACGGAGGTTTATTGCAGGCTACTTTCCCTAATGTGGGGATCGCACTGAGGATATACCTCACTATTCCAGTAACTAACTGTGAGGGTGAGAGATCATTCTCGACGCTTTCCAGAGTGAAGAATCATCTGCGCACAACAATGACCCAGCAGAGACTTCGGTAAACGTGTAGTTTAGCGTCGTAAATTATTCACCCATTGTAGCATTATTATTTTTCATCAATCCAACTTCTACTTTGGTGAGAATCCTTTTCATTGATCCAGTTTCCATTAGGCAAAAATTCGTTTCATCATTCCAGCTTCTATTTAAGCAGGAATTATTTTTCATCAGTACAACTTTTATTTAATTAAGAATTATTTTCCATCAATCCAGCTTCTATTTAAGCAAGATTCTTTTCATCAGGCCCACTTCTATTTAAGGAAAAATTATTTTCATCAATCCGACTTCCATTTAGCAAGAATTCGTTTCGTCAATACAACGTTGTTTACGACCAACGCTGAAACCCATGCAATGGCGGATAATTTACGACGCTAAACTACACGTTTATCGAGACTTCAAGCTCTGTCACTTATGTGCATCGATTAT
This sequence comes from Aporrectodea caliginosa, assembly GCA_020284085.1. NCBI lineage: Eukaryota > Metazoa > Annelida > Clitellata > Crassiclitellata > Lumbricidae > Aporrectodea > Aporrectodea caliginosa. The sequence continues at coordinate 2,640,633 of JACEVL010006449.1, forward strand.
TGGAAGTCCTGCAAAGTGTTGACTTTGACGACATAATAAACGACTTCGCAAACAAAAAACTCGTAGAAGAGACTTGTAGGAAACGAACGTGAGTACGTAGTAGCCTATGATACATTCATTGTAGTCTATACACTCTAGCACTGTGGCACAGTAAGGTAGTAATGGTTTATACAGAATATTGTTCTTTGACAGACTATGTTCTTTCCATGTCAGTGCGTGAGTCGTGAGCTCGTGACTCATATATCTACTTCTTATGTGCTGTAAAGTATAACAAATTATGTGTCGGGTTATTGTATGTCTGCCTTGCTTCTTAAAATTGTAAGGGGCCCCGTCATTCGATCAGCACAGGGCCCCCAAAACTGTAGATCCGGGCCTGGTAGTCTATACACTCTAGCACTGTGGCACAGTAAGGTATAGTAATGGTTTATACAGAATATTGTTCTTTGACAGACTATGTTCTTTCCATGTCAGTGCGTGAGTCGTGAGCTCGTGACTCATATATCTACTTCTTATGTGCTGTAAAGTATAACAAATTATGTGTCGGGTTATTGTATGTCTGCCTTGCTTCTTAAAATTGTAAGGGGCCCCGTCATTCGATCAGCACAGGGCCCCCAAAACTGTAGATCCGGGCCTGGGCGTACAGTGTGGCTACCCAGACAGCCTACTCCATTGGCCCCCCGTCTGATCCCCGTCGGCCGACGCTGGCAAACCATGGGTATCGGCTTGGTGTAGGGACCCCCTAGTTAGTCCCAACATCAAGTGAATCGTACGAGATTCCGTCGGCCCTCGTCTTGCCCTCAGTTAATCCCAAAAAAACTGCTGGTCCGGCGACGGTCCCTCACAGAGTAGGCAAAACAAAACAGAGACTCGGCGTGGGGATATTCGTTGGGGCGAGAGGCTGTATATGCACATACGTATAGATGATGACAGACAGAAACCACATGGCACAACCGCTCTGGATGGGGAGAGGGCAGCGGCCGAAGAGATGGCCAAGGTGATTTATAACCTACAGATCGCTGAAGATGGCGGGAGACCGAACAAAGAACCCGCCGTTGGTTTTGTTTAATCATGCAGTAACGACATCTCATAGCATCATCGGCCAATAACGTTATATAAAACACAGTAGGCCTACATTAGCAATTTACAAACAGCATTCACATTAAACAATACATGTAGCTAACATAGTTGCTCTTAAAAGTGGTAGTGTAACTAGCATATTTGAGTTTAAATTCCATTTACTAGCAAAGTATACACGAATTGTTAGTGCTTATTTCAAACATTTAATTGTTTATAGAATTTCAGTTTAAACGCATGAACTAGGCCCTATTGGCCTATCCTCAGCTTGACCGCCCTGGATTCTGACCTGGAGCGGACAAAACAACCCGTTCATTGCGGACTTGATTTGATAGCTAATCAGCAGGTGATTAAGCTGGTCTCTCTGACGTGGCTGTTGTGTGGCATTTGTGAGAAATTTCGGAAATTTTATTAGGCTGCATATCCACAAGTAGGCCAATACATACACCATTAATTAAGAACTGCACCTCTGAGTAGATATCTTAAAGGGGCGCTATAGGAAGCTTATTTGATATTATGTCCCATAGGATCCATAGACATGCATAATAGGCTACAGAGTGACGGCAATACATGAACATAACATGGCATATTTATGTAGGCCTTTATAGAGGTCTACAAGTTAAACATGAAGTCGTTTGTATGTATATGCAATCCAATCAATACCATAACATAACATTAGAGCACAGCCTATATATAGGCCTATAGCGTCTGAAAGGTAACAGTCATAATTATAGGACATCAGATGGTTTTTAAAGCCGAGTTGCTCACTGATTTTAATAGTAAAAAGCGTTCAAATCTAGTAAGCAAATAAGCGCCATGGCGCCATGTTGAATATACATGACAGCCTGAAAATCAGTGACCTAGAGGAATGTTCGTATTCTGATTGATCGTGCAGCGTTTTAAGCTGGGAATGAAGCGGCTGACCCTCTGTCGTGTGATGTGGCACAGCTAGTATCCACTATAGTGATCATAATTTATTATACTAGCACGTATCATAATCTCGAGATTTCTACAGTGCCCAAAAAAGAAGTCGCTTGTTCACAGGCGCTTAGTCAAAACATAATAAAATCGATAGCCTAGGCGGGGGAGTGAAATCGGCTCCAGGCCAAGATCTAAAAGGGCCAGGCAGGCAGATTTTCTTAAATCTGAGCTAGGTCGTCTAATGCTTGTTGAGAGGAGCTTATTCATCGGGTTTAAGGTAAGGAGCCCCTGAAGGGACAATGTTCATGAAAATGTTGTATGAAAATTACGACATAATAATTAACTCGCGCGCACGAGTTATTAATAAATCGTGCTAACGAGTGAATATGTCGTGCGGACGAGTTAATTTCTTTGAAGCGCGTATATGGTGGTAGGCTATGTTTTGAGTTGATGTTTTGGGATTTATGTAAGAAACTGAAATATATTGAGCGTCAGAGTTTTTTCAATGAGCTGTAATATGCCAAAATAATTTCTGTCGACGGCAATGTCCTTTGTTGTCATAAGCTGTCGTTAAACTCCTCTTCCTCAGAATTCTTTCTACATGTCAAATTTGCCGTATTGCGCAATGAACGAAATAATTGATTTCCCTCGTAGCCGCATTGGTAAACCCGTAGGCCCTAGTTTACGTGCCGAAATTATTTAAATATCTTCAATGACGTACTTTACGTTGGTAAGTAGGCAGTCTAACAATGTCCATGAGAACTGTAATCAATCCAGGTTCCATTTAAGCCAAAAATTATTTTCATAAATTCAAGTTCGAATCTTTTGAAGAAAAAATTACTTTTCACCAAACCAACTTCTATTATAGGAAAGAATTTACTTCAGCAAAGAAATTAGTTTAATCAATCCAACTTCCATTTAGGCAAGCAATTATTTTCATCAATCCATTTTAAATTGACCATATAAAATAATGTGGCAACGTAACTACGGCTTTACCGAGGCATTTCCGATGATGCTATTGAAGTGTTCCGTCGCGAGATTTTCTAACCCATTAGGCCTAGCCGCCTATATCGCCGACAAAATTACGTAACAGAATTAAAAGAAACAATTAACGTAGGCTATGTTAATATCCAACAGTATCTGCATGATAGTAGGCTATATATCTATCAGGATCTGTAGACTCAGAATCTAATGAAAATGCGAGTCTCCTATAGCATAAGATGCCAAAATGGAAGGTTCAGGTTGGAGATAGTTGCCGTATTGTGGAAGTTTTTAATTGCTGCCAGAATTTTATTTTATGACCAAGGACTGTGAAACTTACGGTAGGCCTATCTGTTTAAATCTTAGTTGTCGAGTATATAGGCCTACAATAGGCTAATTATGTGAACGCGTAGAACCTCAGCACGTTTCACTTTAGACCTGTAGAAAATCTTCACAGCTATTAAGAAATGAGAATCATTTATCTTCTCCATGTCTCCATGACCATTTTCGCAGAGTAGCCTGTAAGGCGAACGTCTTATTTCTTAACTCTTACCACAGTATAAATAATTCTTAAGTTACTTTGAATATTCATCTAGTATGCATGATTCTATATCTAGGCCAGGGATTCCCAATCTTTTCTAGGCCCCGCACCCCTGGGAAATGTTTGACCAATGTTCGCACCCCTACAAAAGTATTATCGCATTTTGAAGACTCATTAAATTGTCACCGGAGATGACTTACTATTGTCGCCGATAATGGAGCCATCTAACGCCCTACTACTGAAACTTGCGCCTACAAGCCTTAGGCTAGCCTTACAGGCTTACAATGTTACATGGAAATAAACTTCTAATCTTACGGTCGTATACACAGTGCACCTAGGCCTACAAGCGTATACCTACTTATTCTGTATGACAAGCTCAACAATTTATAATGCATTATCAATTAATGCATTCTTATAATTTACACTTTCCCTCTTTGTCGCACCCCCTGAAATGACATGTAGGCCTAGCTAGGCCTACATGTCATTTCGTGCACCCCAGTTTGAGAACTTCTGATCTAGGCCTATGCAGCATACCACTGATACCAAAACCACGTAGCCTATTTCCGACGGCGAAGTGTCATGTCAGTCTACGTAGAATTGTTGTGAAGTGTCTCTCGCTTACAGTAATATCGCGTGCTTTTTCCAAAATAACGACAATATCCCGATTTTTCAAAATGCTTAGTTGTCAATTGTTGCACCGACGCCATTATTATCCACAAACAGCGCGTTTGTGTAAGCCTACACCACAGAAAGTCGATCGATTTTTGGTTAATTCCATCGACCTATAGGCCTATCTGAGACGATAATAACAATAACAATAACAATAACAATTTCAGTAATAATAGTCCCAGGGCCTATTGAGCTCAATATAGGTCGATGGTTAATTCAGTAATAATATTCCGAGGTTAAATTGAGCGGTTCCCATGACATCAAGTCGTCCACACAAGTTAGTAAGTCGTTCACAAGTAAGTAAGTAAGAGTTACTAAACTAGTCGCGCGCACGAGTTAATAGGTCTAGGCTACTCGTTTGCACAAGTTTAATATTATGTCTTGTTCATGACATAAAATATTTTGCGCGCATGTCCACTTAGAGGCTCCGTAGTGCGAGACCCACAGTCAGCCCTCGATGCAGGGCAGCACGGTACGTCGATGGGGAGGGTTACAAATTCCTCAGTTTCAAACTACATTGAAGCTTAGCTGTGATTGGTTCACATGCAAATGCTGCTACGAATGCATGAGTGGAAGCGTGTTGATTTGAGCGCGCGTTTCTAACAGTTTTGGCGTTCCTCCTTTGTTTAGACTGCAACCAAGCACGTTTGAAGAATTTCATCAAATATTCCTGTGGACAGCAATGCTTATCCAAGAAATACTTCGAAAATTCGGAACGTCAGATAGTAAGATGTACACATGTTTTCTTTTGTTATAGTTTAGAACTGCAGGTTAAATTTTCTGCGGCGGAATTTTCCGCCGCAGAAGTAATATTTTCGACTATTCTGTAGCGGAAGACCGTCGGCGCATGTGCGATGTTCACAATGCGTTACTTCCTATCAATTGGCGTCGTGAGGGTAGTTAGGGTCAGGTAAGGCCTCGTGAGGGTCGGTTAGTCAGGCTAGGCGTTGTGACGGTCGGTTAGGGTCAGGGTCCAGCTTCGACTTACTGAAACAATTATTTTCATTATTAGTGTCAGGGTTAGTGTCGTCATTAGATAATATTAAAATCTTTCCGCCGCAAAAGTTATTTCTTCAGGCATTACGTGGCAGAATCTTCCGCCACAGAAGCACTACGCATAAAAATATTGGGTGACTACGTTCGTCGACTATTAGTAAGTTTACCAGTTACTGTAGGCCCTATAATTTATGTCCTTTAATATCCTTGATCTATAGCATTTAGTACTGAAAATCAGTGGTATTAAAAATTAAGTTGTTATTTTGAGGACTAATTTTTCAAGCAGATAATTAGATTGTCTTTCTCTGGTCACACGTAGAGCTATAGCTGAGGTTGAATGACCTTTTTCATATCCTGGACATAGAACTTGTATAGATCGCTCACCTGTATCTGTTTGTTATGCTCGGTAACTTATGTGATTATGTCGTAACTTGAAAGTGACTAGTTTCAAACTGCTTATCAACTATAGAATGATTTCCTGTCTCAGTGGACTGATTTATCTGGATGCTGAGCTGATCATTTTAAATTAAAATGACCATGCTTCTATAATTCTAAAATGACCATGCTTCTGTAATTTGAGTGGGTACAAATTGTATGTAAATATGATGACCCTTTCATGGGGGTCCATGTCTCAACATATATATACATACATACATATATATGAACATCGAACATACATGCGTACAAGCCGTACATGTATACGAACATACATACATACATATAATCATCCATGCAATGTGAGCCTCAGTTAATGTATTTTTAACTGAGTTAATGTATTTTTCTGGTTTCAGTGACAGACTTTGAACAGAGGATGATCTCCTGCAGTTCAGACTGATTCATGGGACAGCAGTACTTTGGAGACGAGCAAAGGCATCAAATGCAGAGAATCAAAGCTCAGTCGTGTCTCAAGAATGAGGTTATTGCTTGTATTTGGCCTATATATTCAGAATAATCTTGTAACTCGAGCCAGTACTCTCTGCAGTACACAAGCCAAGCCCCAACCGATCAGTTACCAAGCCCCACAACTACTGCACAAACATGTTCATTCAGAGCACTTATATAGCGCCCCTACAAGATAACCTACTCGGAGCCTCGGAGGTGCACCCAGGTCTGCTGATTTCTTATCCAGAGCACATGCTCTGGATAAGAAGGCAAGGCTAGTACCTTGCGCTTGTCGTGTGTACACATCAGCGTGATCAGCGCTTCTGAATAGCTCTGCTGTGAGAAGTGCTTTACAAATGTTCAGATTAGATTAGGTTAGATGCAGTAGGTTCTAAATTCCAATGATTGGTTTACGAAGTTAATGACTCCTTGTACATTAGACATCATTGCATAGTATGATAGAAGTTACTAATAAATTGTGACAAACATACTTACTTACATGCTAAGGCACATACATACATGATACCTCCTTACATACCTCCTTACAAGCATATAATTACATACATTGTGGTTGCAAGAGAAATACATTCCAGGTCGTAGATTTCTTTGCTCTTCATCAGTGTTTCGTTACCGCTGTAATGCAGGTGCTTCACAGCAATTCAGTTCGAGTCTGGATTTAAGATTTTTGATGCTCTTAACTATCCATGCTTGCAACTTTTTTACAGTTCTAAAGATGTTTCGAGGTGTTATTCCACTTGCAACCAATACCAATCTCGGCTATAAAATGAAAACTCTCACCATATGCTATCGTTCCTCCTTTTTCTTCCTACTTCTACACAAATTAGTACAGAGTAGTAACTTTGGAAGAAGTGTTTAAAGTAGTGTGTTTTTCATTTCATGTTCTACCTGTGATGTGAAACTTTTGAATTGCATTAATTTTGGGTGTGCTTGTTCTTTTTCTGTTGCAGGTGGTTTCGATGAATCGAGGCACACTCTTCTGGAAGCCAAAAACAGAGATTCCATATCCATGAGCTTCAGTCAGTTCTCTTCTCTTGCATATTTCAAACTACATGCGAGAGACACTGCTCTGGTTTCCAGCTGAGGATCGAATTACATCTAAGATCCTTCTCGGTCAAGCATTGATGGTCGGTTCTGCCCCAGAAAACATCAGGGAGCTCTGTGTTGCTGCACTGAGCCAGCCAGGTCGACGAATACGGCGCTCAGCAGCATGTCCTGCGCTCCCATATACATTGACTTGCTAACACTGATCCTTCTCGTACATTGGACCTTCACGGAACAATCTCCAACTTTAACTTAGAACTCTGCTGCTTCAAATACATCAGAAAACATTTTTAGCTAATCTTAAAATACACCTTATTTTAGATAGCCTTGTTACAGCACCTTTGAGATTCTTAATGTGTGTTCACAATAGTCTAGTTTTTAGCATGCTGAACTGTCAACCGAGCGGTTGGAGTTTAACTCCCTGTCAGGGCAGAAATTTATTTCATGCTTTTTGCTCCATCTGTGCCCCTAGCCATCTAGCCGTCTCACTGTTGGTGGGAAGATGAGGCAGCGAGGGAGAGGAATGGCCACCTGTCCTCGTATGCCAAGACTTAGAAAATTAAGTCGGTAACATTCATATTCATACCCATGGTTAGCTCAAAGGACTGCTGTTCTAATTTTAAAATATTGTCATGGGTTGAGGTTAGGCATGTTTAGGCATTAGTGTGTGGGGCGCGGTGGTGTAGAGGTATGTTCGGTGCCTTGCAGCCGGAGGGTTGCGGGTTCGAATCCACCTCAAGGGGGTATATTCGGTGCCTTGCGCCGGAGGGTTGCGGGCGAATAGGGACCCTGGGCAAGTCCTTCACTCGCAATTGCTCATGCGCTTCGGCGTGAAACTCCGATTCAGTGTCCGCGCTGTAGTCGGGAGCGCCTCTGAGTAGAAATCTTGAAGGGGCGCTATATAATATCTGAAATTAAATTAAATGAATTAGCTTCAATTTTTTTGCTACTTTATATTGCTCTGCTTTATTCAGGGTTTACGAGTACCTTCAAGATACATGTACATGAACATTATTGACTGGCACCTATGTCTGCTAATTGTTGTTAGTTTGAGTTTTAGTGGCTAAACAGAGTGAAATTATTATACATGATGTAGTTATGTTTAGGCCATAGCTATAAAAATGTTTAGGCAATATAAGTTTGGGATGTATGCTGAATATGTTTTGGAGAAGTCCTTCATTTCCCTTATATTTATATAGTATGTATATTAGGGGTGTCCAGAAAAATGATACATTGCAGAAACCAACCATTCCCTATTTTTTCCCATTATTCTATTCATATATTGTCTAGAAATATTTTTACAGAATTTTAAAATGTTATCCTGAGGTCCTTCAAAGCCCCTCGAACATACCCTACTTAAACTCCCAGGACTGACGGCAAACATGAACTTGGGTCCATTGTCGATTTACTCTTTTTATCACAACAAATTAACGAGGATTCCAATTTAGATGAACTTTTTACTGTTTGTTTGTCTCGATGTGAGCTACATTCAGATGAAATATTGATACTAAATTCAGGGTCATTCAAGGTCATTTCAAGGTCATAAGAAACGAAATCTTAATAAAACGAAGAAAAATGATCAGATCTCAGCCAATAATTTGTTGAAATTGGTTAATTATTTCTCGTCTTGACATGGGGTACCTGTGGTAAGAAACAAGGATACCAACTGCAAGATGATCAAAAGTCATTTTAATTACAAAAAGGTCAATTTTAAAGAAAAATCGTGGTCTGAAATTGACCTTTTTGTCCTTAAAATAACTTTTGATCGTCTTACATTTGGTATCCTTGTTTCTTATCACAGGTAGCCCTCTTCAAGACGAGAAATGCACGAAAGAATTAACCAATTTCAACAATTATTGGCTGAGATCTGATCATTTTTCTTCGATTTTTGTTGATTTTTGTTTCATATGACCTTGAAATGACCTTATAGACCCTGAATTTAATATCTATATTTCATCAGAATGTAGCTCTCATTAAGACAAGCAAACAGTAAAACGTTCGTCTAAATTGGACTATTCGTTAATATTTTGTGATAAAAAGAGTAAATCGACAATGGACTCAAGTTCCAAGACAAAAGCATGGACGCCTACAGTTCTGGGGGTTTAAGTAGGGTATGTTCGGGGGCTTTGAGGGACCTCAGGATAACATTTTAAAATTCTGTAAAAATATTTTTAGACAATATATGAATAGAATAATGGGAAAAAATAGGGAATGGTTGGTTTCTGCAATGTATCATATTTCTGGATGTATATTTATATGTATAAATATACATATTATTATATAATATATATTATATAGGTATGTATATATGCATGTTTATATATATGTACTATACATATATAAATACACACACACATATCTACATGCTTTGCTTATGTCGGCCCCCCTAGTTGGAACCACCTTCCGCATGAATTGCGTCTTGAGCTCCTCAGCCTCTCCCTTCCTCTGCTTCGGAAACGCCTGAAGACCATCTTATTTGTTAGAGACAGCACTGACATGGGTCGGGAGCGACTCTGAATCTCTGACTGGCGCTATACAAATGTTCAATTACAGATAGATAAATATATGTTGGATATTTTTACATGTATATATATATAATGTATATGTGTAGATATGTAATAATATGCATGTATATATATATACATGCACATATACATATATAAATATATGTAGGCCTACATATAAATATACATTAGAGGCCTATCATAACTCTTAGGCCCAATACTGTTCCACTGTTTGTAACTCCTTGTGATACAGCATGATGATGTTAACTTCAATGTAATGATTTTAAACAAACTGGGAAGTTTCTTCTTTTTCTTGCAGTAGCTACGTTTAGGCTGTTGAATCCAATCTCAAATGTGTATAATCTTGGTGGATTATGCACTTTTGAAATTAGAATAGCAAGTATGTGTTCTATATTTATATATATATTTATATATAATGTATATGTGTGGCTATGTAATATAATTATGTATGTATATATATATGCATGTTTCTAGATGTATAATATACATGTACATATGAATATGTGTACATTAGAGGCCTATCAGAACTCTTAGGCCCAATACTGTTCCACTGTTTGTTACTTTTTGTGATACAGCATAATGGTGTTAACTTCAATATAATGATTTTCATAAACTCTGAAGTTTCTTCTTTTTCTTGCAGTAGCTACGTTTAGGGCTGTTGAATCCAATCTCAAATGTGAATAATCTTGGTGGATTATACACATTTGAGATTGGATAGCAAATATACAAAAGAAATCATCTCGCAGTCCCTTATAACCAGTCATAGGGCCCACAGTTTGCCACTGATGGCTGGATGTAGGTAAAATGGGCGGCAAAATGCAGTGCCTTACAATCACCCTCGTCGCGCCTTCATTTTACCCACAGTTGCCACTAGCGGCGAAATGGCGCCGACGCAGGTACAATGACATCTCGCCCGCACTGATCACACGGGGTCCTGCAGCTAACCGCTGCAAACTCGGCCTGCGGACCGCTCAGGGCTTGATTAGGCAGGGAAAACTTTTGCCGGGCCAGCGTGGGGTCCCTCGGTTGTGCCCGCGCGCGTACGCAAACGTAGGCCTGCATTGTGCAGACGAGCGTTCCCACCGCCGCGCCTATGCGGGAGGCCACCAGAGGCTCGCTGCGGGAATTCGATATCGGCTAGATGGCGGACCCGTGGGGCGTGGCTGTCTGGGTATAGGCACACAATTACGGGTAATATTGTACGAGCATTAGGGTCCCTTTAGGGCAGAGGAAAATCCGCCGAAGCCCAGGTCATACCCAAAACGCCCATTTGGGGAACGACTGGGGCCAATTTCCAGTGCTGACTGGGCATGTTCCAGGTTGTGGAGCCAACAGATTTTATGGAAAATAAGCGAGTATTGGTGTGTGCATAATATATGGGGCGATAAGAGTTAAAGTTTCTGGTGTAGTGAGTATGAACATCGGATCCTAGATGAAAAAATCCCTTAAAACATGCTGGAAGTAAACCATGTTCATAACGGTACATAAATAGGCCAATTTGTAATGTTCGAATCTGCTCTAGCTTAAGTAGCTTCAAGTTAGTAAATAGTGGTCCAGAATGAATGCACCTTGGAACTCCCATAATGATACGAACTGCACGTTTTTGCAATAGAATTAGGGCCTATAATCTCCGTAGTCTAGAGTCATAAGTGGATGTCCATACCATATTGCAATAAGTAAGATAGGGGTAAACCAACGAGTAATATAATTTTAGGCGTATGCAGGAGGGGCAACAAGTATGCAGTTCGAGTTAGAATACCAATGTTTTTAGCAATTTTGTCAGAAATAGTTTTTATATGTTCTTTCCAGGTCAAATGTTGGTCCACGTGAACACCTAAAAATTTAGTAGAGGTGACTCTGGTAATAGCTAGGAATGCCATTGATGGGTAATCTTAACGAGTCATCCGAGGGACCTATTTTCCTATGGGATTTGAACAGTATGAAGTTTGTTTTATCTAGGTTAAGGGTTAGTTTATTAGCAGAAAACCAATCCGCCACTAGAGTAAGCTCTGTATTTATGACCTGAGTAAGGGTTTGTAAAGAACGGTGAGAGTAAAAACGTTGGTGTCATCTGCAAATAAAATAAAAAACATGATTGGTGATACATTAAATAGCCTACTGGAAAGTGGAAACCAGTCGATAAATAAAATTAGCTATCTATGACTAACGCTGTACCGACGAGAATGGACTAAAAATGACTGATAACCAACGCAGCTCGTTGTTTCTGCATCCCAGTCTGTTAGCTACATAATTTTGTATGTCCAATTCGAAATCTAATAAGGCCGAATCCATTGAAAAGCGTCGACTATTTTCGTATTAATTTTTATCGGAGATCAGCTTATGAATTTATAGTCGCTAGAGGACACCGGCGGTAGACATGTACTCCAACTTTATATGCATTTATATTCTTTCTTCTGGTAGCCATTTTTAAAATCTGGAAATGAGAACATTTGACTTTGCAAATTCACTTACTCTGTCCGTACGTTTTATTATTGCTTTCATTTTCATATCTTTATTAAATTAGTATGTTTTTTTCCATATATTATCTAATTCAACATACAAATATACATAGAACATACAAGTGTAGTGGTAACATCACTGGCGTGAAGAGCAGTAGTAGCGGGATCGCTTCCCGCACCCTCCCAAAGGTCCACTCAGCCTATCATTTGCGAGATGGCGCATTGGTAAAATGAGGGTAAACCCGTAGTTTAGGTTGCTAAATTATTTTATATCGTCAAATTGAAATGGAAGCTGGGTAAAGTCGTAGTTTACGTTGCTAAATTATTTGATATTGTCACTTTAACATGGAAGCTGGATTGATGACAAAATTGTTTCCCTAAATGGAAGTGGGATTGATGAAAACATTCCTGTGTTCAAAATTGAAGTTGGATTGATCGAACTAATTTTTTCCGTAAATAGAAGCTGGGTGGATGAAATTAAGTTTTCGATTCAATAGAAGCTGGATTGGTGAAAATAATTGTTTCCGTAATTCGAAGCTGGATCTATGAGA